>LQNS02278174.1:18240946-18254352 GCA_001587735.2 Parhyale hawaiensis
TGTTTATATTAGCAAAAATTATTTGGACATGTTTAATGTTTACATCAAATATCTACTAGTTGGACCTAGGAGTCGGAAATTCTGGAGGGCCAGGAGTCGGAGTCGGACCTTGAACCCTCCGACTCCGCAACCCTGATATATTTTCATTATCTCAAAAACTAAGGCCTAAATAAAAAAATTATAGTAACAAAATGTGTCTCTTTTTCAAAAATACAAATACTTTGCAAATTTCAGAACAATCGGTAGAAAATTGAGTATTTTGCCCCCTCATGTCGCCCTCACATAATGTACCAGGTGCAAAAGTTTTACCCAAACTTTTTTAATGTCCTCATGTCCTCCATTTAATGTCCCAAATGATACAAAATATCATTGTATACGTACAATACCCCTAGCATCTTCAACTTGATATGTGTATATGCTAGTAAAAATTATTTTGACATGTTCAATGTTTACACCAAATAGCTACTTGTTGGACCAAGGAGTTGGAGTCGGAAATTCTGTAGGGTCAGGAGTCGGAGTCGGACCTTGAACCATCCGACTCCGCAACCATGATCTAAAGCGCTACTACTTCCATCCAATTTTCTACGACTTTTATGGCTTCACTTCAACAACAGTTGTGAAGTGGTGTTTTAATTCTCAAGTCCAAGGAATGCTATGTCAAACTATTACTTTCATCAACTTACTCAAGTTAATAAGGTAACTACTACAACCATTCACCTAAGCACTGATTATATCCATTTCCCAAGAGCAAAACGCCAGACACACACCTGCCAGAACCCATACATACATTTTATGCACTCGGTAATTTCTACAACTCCCCGACACTCAGTACCGAAGTTATATACTAAAAAACTTCGCACGTTCAACTTACCACAGCGCCACTTGCATATTCTTCCACAATAGAAACTGCTTCCGCCACTTCCAGCTCGTCATTCTGCGATACCTGAATATCACACGGCAATAGTGCATTTTTCAGTTGTTGCTGCAAAGATTGGCCCTGACCCGTAGGCGGTTCAGTTGGACCATTCAGCGCCGTCAGTGGACTGCTCTCTGATGATGGAGATTGCCCCCCATCCATCTGCCCAACCCAACAACAGCTTAAATCAAGGAGTCTCAATTTTAACCTATTCACTCCTACTCTATGCATTAAAATATCATCTGTAAGTTTCTGAAAGTCTGGAAAGGAGCATTATCAGTACATAGCTATAGTGATTGTTTCACCACCCTACACACTCTGCCACTCCATGAGTGACTCTTACGATGAATGCTCGACGTTCTTAAAACAAACAATCGTCAAGAGGGTCCCTTAGGTGGCTTTCCCTAAGGGGCCAGCCCTCCACACCAGAGAGTAGAGGTGTCGCGCGCACTAGGTCGGCTCTCTCGATAGATAGCCCACCTCGCGGAACAGAAAGGGAAATGGAGACATCCTGCCTAACCTCCTCTCACCAGGAGCAGTGGCCAGCTGCAACATCCCCTGGACCCCTGGAGAGAAGGCACTCGGGACAGACCTTGCGTTTGTGAGGCCCATATATATTGTGACTAGAGTTTTGGCATCAATACAAACTTAAACTAGAACACTTTGAGAATGCACACCTATCTCCACAAAGCAAGGCAATGGTTACGAAAAAATAAAACCGGTTCAGAGACCATTATTCATTTTCTTTGTATCAACACCAAAATCTAATCATTTGTGCCCTTCAACAGTGTTAACAAATTCAATAAAGTAATTATTTTTGGAGATCCATTCATAACTTATTGAGTTATGCTGCTAAAAAACATGAGTCAAACATACAAACAAACCAACCGATCTACACCAAAATTTAATCATTTATGTTTTTGAACTTTACTAACAACTTCTCTAAATTTCATAAAGATTCATTCATTACTTTTTGAGTTACTGTGCTAACAAACATATAATAAAAAAACAGTGGCGAACGAACGAACAAACGGATCATTAAAAAAATTTAGTGATTCACTCTTTGTGATATATATACCTAACAACTCATGTAAATTTAAAAAATCCGTAGAGAACTTGAGTTGTGGCATTGAGAAAAATGAGAAACTACTTACCTCATAACCCACTTTTTTCAGGACACATACTAGGCTACCTAGTACAAAAACAGAAACTACACACCTCAACTCCCACTTCAATTGCGACAAAAAGATTTGTATTTTTGAATAGTGGTCCCACTGGATAGGGCATTCTGCTGCCACTGCCACGCGACTGTTGAAGCACCGAATGGGGAACCCTGCAACCTGAATCAAAAGCCACTATCCGACTCTCAAACCATTTCCTCCTCCGGAAACGTCATCCTTCCATAATGGTCCGTGACTACCGATCCAAGACAGCCATTCTACAGGCAATTGGCCCATTTACACAGCGCACGTTACTGTACTTTACCTGCTGTAAAAGAGAAATTAGTAGCCCTATAGAGAATAAGTCAAGATTGAAGAAAGAACGCAATCCACAGGAACAAGCATCATCATAGATGTGAAGAGTCGACCTACTACAATACCATGTCGGGGACTTCATAACTACAGAAATAGGTACGCATCACTTGCTGCAGAAGTTACTTTACAAAGCGAATTTTTGGTTTTTCACTCACCATAGCACAATCGGCAGACTGCGTCATGGCAAGCAGTGCCTGTTCAAGGCAGTAGTGCAAAACTTGATTATCATGACGCAACTGCAAATTTTCCTCCTGTACCTGAATGTATTGCGTCACAGACGGCGCTGCAGCGCCATTCAGCTGACCAAGGTCAGGCTGTATCACAGCCATCTGCACAATAGGCCATATAAGCTAATGCCGATGTCACAGGCACGTCAAAAGGATGAGTATTGTCACCTTTTCATCCGAATGTGCTCATGTGCCCATTCAAATAGCACAGACTTGCAAAGAATTTTGAATTATAAATCCCTCCAGACATAATATGACCGAAAATGAACTAACGGCACTTGTAGAATAATCTGAATTGGTGTTAATATTCTTACACCATTTCTTGGCAATCTCAAAGCTGTGTTTACGGGAGTTCAACATAACGTTCTGATGATAAGATGACAATACTCCTTCTTTTGACTAGCGTGTGGCATTGGCATTATACACAATATTTTGTTCCACGCACCCCATTTAGTGTCTGGAACGTCAATCTCCCTCCAAAGGATATACACGTCAGATTAACTAACAATGACAATGCTGCCATCACTATACACGACTGCTTTTGATGTCGTACATAGAAAAAAGTACCTCAAACAGGAATCTCTTCTCTGCTTAGCTTGGAATGAACTCCTAGTTGAGACTGCAAAGAGGTAGGATTTAGAACGATGAAAACAGGGAGGATATGACAGCCACATCTCATCATTTTCATATAAATCATAATCTCAGTTCAGGAATCCCCACCTACAGTCTGGGCAATCCAAAAAGTGAAAATAAGGGGATGATCGTGAAACGAATCGAGGCACTTAGCCCACGGAAAAAATGAGAAAACACAAACAAAAAAGTAAAAAGTGAAGAGTGTGATGAATGAAGACTAAAATGATAAAATCAGCAGAACTAATGCTACGGTGAACTGCTGTTATCCATTATTTGCAATAGCTAATTGGCGTACTTTTACACATGGTACCACGAAAACCTAATTAGCTAGTCACATAGGAAAAATAGGTTTGTAGTTGTAGTAGTAGCTACAAAATTTTACTAGCACCTCAGGGCACAATGTCTATATCGTCCCAAACTATTTCTGTGGTTTAACACAGGCTCGTGCGTCACAAAGGCGTGAAGTACAGTACGTCTCGTTTCAAATTGTCAATGATTTTCATCTCGACTTTTCTGCTAGATGGTCCCGGATTATAAACGAACTCGGAGGAGTTCTAAGTGGTCAGTGCACTAAGGACAGGAAAAAGGCGCAAGTTGCGCACCTACACCCCCGGGTACGGCTAAACACTTTTGCTCAGCTATGCCGCGCAGAGGAAGGAATCGATAAACGAAAGGTAGAAGTGTAGCGGGTATATGTAAGCCAACTCGATCAGCGGCCCACCTCCCAAAACAGAAGGGGAAGTAGCTACATATTGAGAGCCTACCTAACTCAACAAAACCTGGCAGCAGGAACTGCGGCAAGCTGCAACATCCCCTACGGAGAAGAGAAGGCACCAGGGACCCATGGCGTCGTGAGGCCAAAATATAGGGTACAGTTACACGTCTAGTACCCGTCCACCTGGCACTAAAAAACTTCCTATGGGAAAACTAGCGGTGCTAGAAAGCCGTACATAGGCTTAAACTGTAGGCTAAATAGTGCCGCACCATCCGTCAAAATGATAGGCGGAAAAAATGAAACAAAAAATGGTGGTGGTTTACACACTTTTTCACTAAATACTGTACATGAAAAATGTGAAAACCACCCCATTTCTTTTTGTGTTATTTTTATTGACAGTCATCTTCAAGGGTGGTGCGGCACTACATAGCTTACAGCTAAGCCTATGTACAGCATTCTAGCGCTGCTAATTTTCACACAGGACGTTTTCTAGTGCCAAGTGGACGGATACTAGACATGTTACCCTTTGGAGGCATGGAAAGGGCTCACCAGAATATACCCCTGAGAGGATAAAATGGGTATCTAGCAAGGTTGAGGAGCCGGATGGACAAATCCAGATTCCAACTGTTAGGGCCAGCTAGTATCCAACATTTCACTCCACCCAATTTTCGACTCCCAAGTCCTTGTACTCCCAACTCCAAAAATGTCCAAACCTTTATTGTCGAAATGGCCAAATATTGCTCAACTTCAATTGCAGTTTCTAAGTCCGCAGAGATGCGTTAGAGCAGTCTTCTGCTGCAGCCCACCACACGTGTGTAGGTTAGAGTCTACTGGGATACGTCAACTACGACAATTGAGGAGTTGGTGGTTGGATGCAAGAAAAAATTCTACCTAACACTACAAACTGATCTTGAAAGCAAGGAATTGCTGCCAGACAAAAGAACTAGGGTTAAGTTCTGGGTGCATGAGGTCCAAAAATATTGTGATATAGATAGAAATAAATGGAATTTCTCCTAGAAGGGTAAAAAAGTCTGTATGATGACTCACTGCAGTATCATCTGCCAACTCCTCTAAAGCAATGAAAGGCCTTAGTGGGAGGTCGCTGTTGCGCAGTAACTGATTGTGACTGCCTAACGGCAGATTCCCTTGCAAATTCATATTTGCCGCCAGCTCAGTGCTGCCATTCGTCTGACTGGGCTCTGCTACTGGTGATGGCACCTCCTGCACAAACCAGAAAATAGTCTCAGAAGTCAGAAGAGTCATGATTTTGCCACAAGCACCATTTTAACTGGAGTTTAACGGTAATTTTCTCTATTTTATGACTGTACGGCTCAAAAAGGACTACTTACAGCTTCAATGTTATGGGAACTTACGATGCATGTCTTAAAAAACTGCTTGCAGCACGTTGCTGGCCCTAAGTGACAAAGTATGGTAGATCTAGGGGAGCCCACAGACACTAAATGGACTGTTTGAAAGACCCAACAACTTTTATCTAGAGACCCATGTTCAAGTCCACATTCCTCCTGAAACCTTCAATTTGTTGCCCAGATTGAATCTTCTGACGATGAATCTCATAACCAGAATTAAGATTACCCATTAATTAGCTTGATTCAATTTCTTCATCAACAGAAAACAAGATTTTTGGTAGTACTGTACAGTAGAATCTCTAAAAAGCTTGGCCACTTTACTGTTATTCACATCATACACTGTGATCCAAAGAGAGGAAGGAAGAAGGGCCATACAGTATGACAAGAGAGCAGTGGAATCCCAGCAGCAAGGGGTTCCCACAAAGAATTAACATGCACAGGAACAGTACATCTGGGAAGAAGAGGAAGAACAGAAAAGCATCACCAGGAGTGTGGAACAGAAAGAAACACAGAGGACATGAAAGATGTCCTAATAGATTAGCTAAAGCTAAATTAACCTATGGAGACCCCCTAAGGGTGGTATTCTACCTCTCCCTAACATAGGATGGGCAAACCTAACTAATCTAACTCAATGCCCATCCTATTCTTTTCGACGGGCTACCTACCATTTCCCTAACAGTACCATACCGAACTTTTGGTACAGTAGTCTCATTCAACATCAAAATGATAATAATAGGTTACATTGATGATAATAACAACTGGTAATACAAATTGTTTCGCTACTAGTAATTGTCACAAATTATTCACAAGATTCCCATAACTCACCTCTCACCTCTGCAGCCCCCAAAGCCCAGGCAGACCATGAGCATGACAGCCCGGCTAGGGAGGCAAGCAGGGCTTCGCACACCGGCAACAGCAAGAAAACGCACACATATGCACCACCAACGAGCCGGAGAAGTGCGCAACTGGCCGTCGGAACGCCACCAACAGACAACACACACTAACATGGATGGTCCCCAGAACAGTAAAACAGAGAGGGATTGTGACACATGGTAAGCACCACCCAGGCTCAGAGCCGGGCACTATTAGCATAGCAATCCCCAACAAAGTAGCACCCAAACACCACAGGACCCTCAAAAATCCAGATACGGAGAGCAAGACCACCCACCTTCATGCAACATGTGGCACCAAGCAAGTAACACCACAACTGAGGGCCCAAGATTAGCAATGTAGGGGTATCAGGCGTAGTTCCCAACTTCCCATCGAGGAGCTCAAGTAAGTCAGTTAGGTAATTCCTTTAAAGGAAAATGCAAACATCAACAGCAAGCAGTAAAAGTTAAACCACATAAATCCCCACAAAAGCAGCACCCATCAAGCCCAAGACACCTGCAGAAGGCCAACTGGAAGCCAACACACATAAACAACACCTCCCCTAAATGATGAGCAAGGAGCCCGTTGAAAACATCCAAGAACTGGGACAACACAACCTCCTCTGACAAAGAGTTCCAGAGCCTAACACAAATAGACGGAAATGCCCTCCCCCTGCCCCAGTACAAAAAGGCAGCTGAAACAGCTTCAAGAGATGGCCCGAGCTCCGGTTTGGTTAGCCAGAGAAAACAAACTATGCATCTCAACACACCCCACCCGCCCCACAAGCACCTTCCAACATGTTATCAAATCAGCCTCCACCAACCTGCCTCTCAATGAGAACAGGTTGAGCCGCCTCAACCTTTCACCTCAAGTCCCGCAACATGCCTCGTCCACCTACGGTGGACCGACTCCAAGAGCCGGAGGACACCCACATAGCCAGTGTTCCATACAACTGAACAATAATCGAGGAGAGGCCTGATGTGGGCCACAAAAAGGGCCATCATAAATTCTGGCAATCTTCACACAGTGGTCCGCAACAGGCTCCCAGCCAGTCCTGATGCTTTATCAACCAATTGCCTTATATGAGCATGGAACTTTGAGTCACCATCCAATAACACTCCCAAATCATGATGAGAGTCAACAAGGTTAAGGACTGTATCTCCCACAGTATATGGGTGCAAATAATAATCCTCTATGTGGCAGGCACGACACAGCCTCATAACCATGTTTTATCTTACCTAGTAGTCTATCCACTGTCAAAGGAACAGATGGTTCAATATTCAGAGTAGACTCACCTCATCAGGAGGGTCGAAATGACCTTCATCCATTGCTTTGACACAATGGATGTTTCTGAAAAGAAAACAAGCAAAATAAGCATGTTTCAGGTGAGTCAGGTTCATAACTACATACCTACACTATTAAATGGTTTATTCACTTCATGTAGGTATACATCTACTGTATTTACTAGTTGATATTTTACAGCTTGCAAAGGTTGTGCTAGGTTGGAGATAGTGGAGACCATGTCCCAAAATACTGAAAAATAAAAAAATAAAATATACAGGTTGTAGATGGCAGCAAAAGCAAGGTAGGCCTCCAAAACAAAATAAATTCCTACTTTGGTAAATTTGAAATCTAACTCTTAGAGATGTTTCAAATATTTTGAAGCCATAACAATGCTCATCAGTAGCTACCACAATCTTTCCAAGACCAAAGCTTTATTTAGTCCAAGTTCATGATGCACAAATCAATTACAGCAGATCAATGCAGGGAAAAAGTAAAATATACAGCTATTTTTCAATATATAGCTACCTACATAGAAATGAATGGGACTGAAGTACCTGCAAGTTTTGTTTATGTAATCCCTTTTCTAAAGCTTATTGAAATTTCTTCCATGACGATACAGCTCTTTGTTGGGAGTGAAATCCATACAAAATCTATGTTCAAGATCCCTACTTCTATCTAGTTACATGGATATTTCAAATCCCTACCTACACCTAGGCAGCATAACTTCTTTTATAACCTAAATGCATAATATCTTACTTTCAAACCAGATGCACAAAATCCTTTCTTAATCAAGCTAGCTGAAAACCTTATGTCAATCCAAGTACTGTACTGTATTAGCTACATCTCCCTGCCGGCTTCAAGGTTCAACAATGAAGTTCAAGATCACTGCTTCAAGGTTCAACAATGAAGTTCAAGATCACTGCTTCAATCAAAATGGAGCCTACTGTTATTTAAAATATGTATACAATGTCAGTTACACTTCCACCTAAGTAAGTCATATCATTTACTCAAATGCAATATTTCCCATACTTCAACCCAAATGTTCCAGACTTCCTACTTTAGCTCAATACCATGAGATCCCTACTTCAACCAAAATATGGATGGAACTCATACTTCAACTTTGGAGTACCTATGTTCCAGATAACATGCAAGACATGTGACTCAACAGTGCAAACAAGATTAGTTTATACTGAAGAAAATTTGAACCCCTTTACCAAATAGGATCACAAAAGTTTATAGACTACAGTACCACACCAACTACCTATAAGAATATCTCATCAATACTGCTAATGGTAAATAAAATATTACCATGCTTGTCACTGAAAGAAATTTCACACAGCTATTCATAAGTGTGAGAAAAAATTATACCTAAAGTAGGCCTGACACAATAAGAGACAGATTACTTACCACAGCCAAAAATATCAAGTAACGTTATTAAATGACAATTCAACACTAACAAAACTTTGCAAGATCAAAAGTAGGTAGCCTACCTATACATAGGCTATTAACCAACAAACAAGAACCCATTAGTTAGTTCTGACCTAACAAATACCGTTATATACTTGTAATTTGCTGAGAAAGTACATTCCAATCTTCCAATACCTACTAGAAACAAAACATGCCCATCCCTGAAAATTCAACATAATGTTTCTAAATTGATATTTATAACAAATACCAAAACATGAGAGAAGATGACTTGCAACGTGCAGATGTACTGAAAGTTACCCGTCTTTATTTTAAAATGACAGCTGTTCCAGTACCTATGTCATGTCCAAGATGCAACTAAACTTGGCAGCAGATAATGTACACTAGCTAGTGAAATGAATTTCAACATTTTCTATTTAACTATACTCAGCATGACGAAGTTCCCACAAGGTCTGGGTAGAAATGAACAGCTAGAATGTCGCACAAAACTAACACACCAGCACAAAGGACTACGTCAAGAAGAATATAGTACTAAGCTAGCCCAATATCCTTAGATGCAAACATTCATATATGCAAAAATAAATTTTAAATGCACGCTTTTCCCAGTGTCAACAGTTCCTCTCTTATATCACAAATGAAAATAATAACAATAATGAGTAAGATATATACATCAATGACACAATAGCAGACATGGCGTGGGGCTAATAAAGTTACTCACCACAATATCAGGATATTTGTAATTATTTAATAAGCAAGTAGAGGTAGTGGATGGTTGACAACATGCAGATTATGAGCTACGGTATATCTACATTGTAATAAGTAAATTATGAATAATATCTACATTGTAATGTATAAAGAAGGGAATTTCCATTATAGCCCCTAACCTACTCAGACTATGAGAAGATATTCACAATAAGATTCCATAGTCTCTGAACAAACCATCACCACACAATGCAACATTCAACAACTTACTTGAGGTCATCCGTAATGTTTGGGTATTTAGTAGCCAGAGCAAAGTGTCAGTTTGGAGAATCTGTAAAGAAAGAACAAATGTACAGCATGTTATTACAGAACTGAACTGCACACTTTCACCATTACCTGGAGTATAAGAAAATTTAAACATTTTTGATTGCAAATTAGCAAATTTGTAATGATTCCCAAATAGACCACAACAGTAGGTAGCTACTTGACTCTTAGGTCTGACGCTGGCAGCCCAAAGCCGGCAATGGAAAAATGGGATTTTCATTCCAAGATACCAAAACATTTTTCTTGCTGAGAAGGTATCTTCAATATGGCGGAGATGCACTTGGGCACTTGCATCCATGACTGTATCTGGACATGTTCATAATATTGTTCAGAATAAAGGACGTCTTGGTAATTCTAATTCCATATGTTAATGAAAACTTCTTCAAGTAAATTCCGACCAAAAGCTTGGACGCATTAAAAACCTTTGTCTTGAAAAAGTTTGCATTAACATCATGGAATGTTCATAATAGCTCTTGATAAAATCCAATTTTTCTCATTTTGGCCACCAGCGTCAGAGGCCACTTGGACCCAAGAGTCAAGTACTGTTGCAGTCTATGACTCCCACCTTCAAATCTACCAAAGTATTTGTTATTTCCTTCGTTTTCTTTTACATTCCAGGTGACTTTTCACTCTAAATAGAATGTTTTGCACTTGGATTGTGAAGGAAATCTGGCTATTCTGGCTATACATTTGGGTCATTCCACAATCTACAGCTCAGTTACAAAGTTTAAGTTAGTGAGGGTCAGATATTTCTGTTAACAGAAATCTGAAAGTGATGAGAGTAAGCTCATTTTGTAGAGTAAAACTGAAGAGTTTATCAAAGTCGGGACAATTTGGGGGTACAAAGAGATGGGAGACACAAACTTGCTGGACACAAAGGCTGGAGTTGTACTTGGTCAGTGTAACTTTGCAGCCTTGCTCTACAATTTATTCACAACTATATACATTATGCTATGGTGTCCAAGTACGTAGAAGCTAAGCCCTTCACTAGCAAGATCATCAGAGCTCACTCAGTCTTAACATAATCAAGTGATTCCCCATTGCCATTCACCACTCAACTGAGCATTCATGTCTGGTGTCTATAGGGATGCAGGATATGGATTAAAATTGAATGTGTCTAACTTACTAATATGCACACTATACATTCTCACTCATGTGATATGAGGATGTACAGCTCGTATATCATTCATGCTACGAAGTTGAAATTAGGTGGACTGTTGCAGTAACTCTTTTGCAGTTGTGAGTGAAGGCAGAGTACCTCTTTTGGATAGCACCCCGACCTCAAGCCCTCAGCATCGCCGGATCGTTTCCACTCAGTAAGACAGTTGTTAGTCGTCACACTCTCTTTCAAGACAGTACATAAATAGCTACTCTACCTTCACTTACTTGCATGTTCCCCTTATACTGCATGGCTAAATGTCATTGCAGGTTAAAATCTGGAGGCTTTAATTAGTTGTCTAATTAACTGTCTGTCCAAGTTTCAACTGACTGTCCAAGTTTTTTCAAGCAGGCTTTATTAATTCATTTTTTTGAGGGTACCTCCCTGACAGCAGTTCATATAGGCTACCCAGTACCCTCCACCCTAGCAATGAACGCTCTATCCAAGAAGCCATGAAACTTTGGGTTCTGGGAGTTACCTCACCTACAGAGGTACTCTGCCTTCACCCACCAGTGCAAAAGAGTCATTGCAACATTCCACCTATTTGCAGTGGCTCGCTCCGGCTGAGTACCTCCGTCAGATAGCACGACTAACCCCAGGCGGAGTGAGAGCACAGAAGATGAATAAGAGGTTACTCTCACAGAGCAGGGAGGGGTTTCATGGTTCCCTCCAGAGGTGGGGAGTGCAGATAGGTAGATTATTCTAGAACCATCTTTTACCCAAGGCTACCACTTAGTCCTACTGGTAACAATTGTCCTCCTTTGAGCATGTGGGTATAACTTCACCCGTGTTTGACACCCTCACAAGTGAACTAGTCGTTTAAGAAAACACTCAGACAATTGTTACCTGCCAAACCTTTTAAGGGCCAGGGGCTTTCCCGTAAGGGCATAACTACCTTGTAAAATCAGGCCTCTTGTGGTGTTCTTTACTGAGAAAACTCTTTTGGGACCTAACTTGACTCAAGTGGCTAGCCAGACAGTTTCCTTTGTCACGGACTGTAAAGAGCAGGCATCTACCAGGTTCCTTTTGAGGCTTAGACGTACCCAACACCAACGTTTCGAACCGCTCTTTCTCTGTGTTTCTGGCTTTGGACGAACCTGTAGGTTCGACTGGAGTAGAGATCTCCTATAATCTCTGAAACCACGGCACTCACCTCAGAGAATCTCCGCCAGCGTACTTCCATAGAAGCCCCGCTAATTGTAGGCTAAGTAGTAGCATACAGTCTAAGCCTATGTAGCTATGGCTCTATAGCACTTAGTTTTGACACAAGAAGTTCTTAGTGAGAAATGGGCAGCTACTAGCATGGTGGATGGGTACTAGACATGTTACCATACCATTAGAGGCCTATAGTGCTTTTGGCCCTATAGTAATTATGAACCAGAGACCCACTAGGAAAAATTCCAGTTTTTTGCGTGCTCCATACACTTTAAGCGCACTACATAGGGTATAAATTTCTCAGTGGCTCGCTCTGACAAAACACCTCTGCCAGTAGCAACAGACCCACCAACAGCATCCAACTCTGGGGCATCTAAATGATAGTTTAGACAGTTTCGAGGTATAACCCTCATTTTAGACAGATTTGGTGTTATTTTTATCATATATATATATAGGCCTTGCCCCTGGTAGCTCAGGGTCCCAGCACCAGCACTCCTCACTTTGCTACAACCCACACTACTCTCAACATCATCAGTGCTGTGGTCCAACCTGTTGCTCTGTGTTCACCTATTGATCTAGAGCTTGGGAAAGACCTCCCTTACTGTTTATTAGTGCTCAATAGTTTTTCCGGTTTTGAAATGTGTTTTTCTGTTTCAAGTGATACGTTTTGCAGACTAGTGTTTGGTGTGTGGTCGGCCGAGGGCAAGGCCATCTTCAATCCTGAACCCATGTCTTTTTGTGTTCACAGAGCTGGAGCATCAATTTTTCATTAAGACAAGTGACCAGTGATGGTGTTTTGTGCTTTTGTGAATTGAATTAGGTTTCAGTAATTCGTTTTTTCCAGGAATAGAGGACTAAATACTTAGTGGTCAGCCCTAGTAACTCACCTCTGCAGCCCCAAAGCCCAGGCAGGCCAAGAGAAGGCCAGCCAGACTAGGGAGGCAAGCACGGCCCCGCGCGCCGGCACCAACAAAGAACACACACGCATGCACAGCCAACGAGCCAGAGATGTGCGCAGTTGGCCATCGAAAAACTAACAAAAACAACACACACCCATATGGATGGTCCTCCAGGAATAACAAAAACAGCAAGGG
>LQNS02278174.1:18260346-18275486 GCA_001587735.2 Parhyale hawaiensis
GGCTTGGTTTCAGTTTCCTGGAACGTTCCGGGAATACCCCGGAAAAGTGAAAAAAGTCTGGGAAAACGAGAAGTCCGGGAAACCGGGTTCCGGAAAAACGGGGGTTCCACTGTATATTGATATCTTTTGATTCATTAAAAATTACTAATTTAGAATATATAGGCCTGTATTTGTGGAAATTGTTTTGTTTTGTCAAATTTTCCTCTTTTCAGCTTCTTAATTGACTCGTCGGAGTGCGCTGCTGCTCTAAATTAGGTTACACGCGTATGCGTAAGAGCCCAACTCACCCCACTTTAGGCCATACTGTTGGGTAGTTAGGCATAAACCCCTTCAGATTCACCCCTCTTTCGGCCATACTATTGGGTATTTTGGCAAAAATCTCTCAGATTCACCCCTCTTCCTCATATCATAGTGTGGCACTTCTCGCCCAGATCTTGGCGAGTAGTTTGCCGCCCTCGGAAATGCGGGTGGGTGCCTATGAGCGCCACAACCTGTGGAACCTCATTTCATAGTGTGGCACTTCTTGCCAAGATCTTGGCAAGTAGTTTGCTGCCCTCGGAAATGGGGCCTGAATGTAGGGGTGAGCCCAAATGCCGTACTTTAAGCCAGATCGCTCACTGACAAACCCTCACTAATTACACAAATTGCGGCATAACTTGGGTGGGGGATAAGACAAATATTTACCCAGAACTTTGTTGAATCTTGTTCTACTATTCAGAAATTGTTTTGATCAATTAGAAGTTGTTTTCATCATTTAGAAGTTATTTCCATCATTTAGAGCTCGTTTTCATCATTTAAAACTTGTCTATAAGTTACCAGATCTTCACTTCCTTTGGGTGATTCGTAGGACCGATACGAACAAATTTATCCTCCGAAACCAGTGAATTAATTTAGTGAGTAAACAACGGCACAGAGTGCCACGGACCCGAGTATGGACATATTTTATTACCGAACGGCAACTAGGCTACATTAGCAGCAAGTGCGCAGTTCGCGGGGTAGCCTATTACCTATTGCACCACATCACGAGAACCCAAAGAGTCGGTTGGCAACTCAACAGCAACTCATTCAATGCCCATAACCAAGCAAATAAACAACATTGGTGCTCTATGAAATATACTTTAACTTTCTAGCTCTACAATAAAAGAAAAACACCGTAATTCGTAATATCAAAAGTAATGAAACGTAACGTAACTAGCCATCGCCATTTTCGCTGCTACCACTGCACTGTAAATTGTCGTTAGAAAATGTCTACTAGTGCGCAAACTAACACCTAAATAGATGCAGGTTAAGGTGATAAAGCATTACATATAGACAGCAATGATGAGAAGAGTATTACATTCGATTAAAAATAGCATTATTTAACGTTACAGAGAGACATACCCTTACGCTGACAACAAGCTGCAGCTTCTGCCTAGTACGAAAAAGCAACATCGAACGATCGGACTAGGCAGGAGATCATATGTACCAAACACCTCAACAACTACACACGATCGGTATCGCAACCACAACAAGAAACTTATGGGCTATAATGGATAAAAAAAAAAACGTTTAACAAATACGTTTATTGGTAACCCTCCACAACTAGATAATAATAATGAAAATTTGGATATGTTTTACAAAACCAAAGGCTATAATTATTATATACTTCGTTTACCCTCCGTAGCCGCAACTTAGGCGTTCAAACAGAAACTACTCATGCAGTATTCAAATACCGCATAATGGGTAGGCGTGGTGGCCACGTGCGCGACTACGGGCAGGGAAACAAGGCGCAAAGTATAGTAGGAGACACTCAAGTGGTCGACCCCTTTTGTGTCCTTCCACACGAGAGAGACTAGAAATGTCCCGCGTACCAGGTCGGCTATCTCGATCGACAGCCCACCTCACAGAACAGGAAAAAAAAGTAGAGAACCTATCTTGCTTTACAAAACTAACCTCGTCAGCAGGAACTGCGGCAAGCTGCTACATCTGCTGCGGATAAGGCACTTGGGTGCGTGATGACCAAATATATTGTGGCAGGGATAAGGCCCGCCAGAATATACCCCTGAGGGCAACGTAAACGGCTAGGGATTCACAGAACTTGCGAAATAAATGATCATCAAATGGGTTAGGCTAGGTTCGGTTCATTATTATAACACTTTGTTTCACCTCCGTAGACGCAACTCACGCGTTCAAACAGAGATGAATGCGTAGTATTCAAATATCACCTGATTTGTCGCGTGGCCACGAGGGCTACTACGGGCAGGAAACAAGGCGCGAAGCATAGTAGGAGACACTCGAGTGGACGGCTTCTTTCATGGCCTTCCACACTAGAGATATGACAAGTCCCGCGGACTAGGTAAGCTCTCTCGATCAACAGCCCACTTCGCGGAACAGAACAGGAAATACAGAGAACTATCCTAACTTTTTAAAATTTATATTATTATAAATTTTGTTTAACCTCCGTAGCCGCAACTCTGACGTTTCAACAGAGAAACTACTTGTGCAGTATTCAAATACCGCATATTGGGTCGCGTAGTGGCCACGTGCGCTACTACGGGCAAGGAAACAAGGCGCAAAGTATAGTAGGAGACACTCAAGTGGTCGGCCCCTTTTGTGTCCTTCCACACGAGAGAGACTAGAGATGTCCCGCGTACCAGGTCGGCTATCTCGATCAACACCCCACCTCACGGAACAGAAAGAGGAAAGTAGAGAATCTACCTAACTTTACAATACTAACCTCATCAGCAGGAACTGCGGCCAGATGCAACGTCTGCGGAAAAAGTACTCAGGTATACCCCTAGGTTTGGTTCAGCTAGTATAAGTGCATAAAGTAATTTATTGGCTCACAATGCCACACACACTATACAAGAACAATAAGCATATATTATCATCTCCATGTTATTCATACAAAACTTTGAATAATTCAGTTTTACATCAACTGCTGAGGGAAGAGAAGTGAGGGAAGCTGAGGTTCTACAACCGCTCAGAGTAGGAGAGCGCGTCTTCGACTGTGGAGAAGTAATGATAGTATTCAACAGAGAATATAGGAAGGTTAGCGTAAGATACGTTAAGGCTGGTACACACGCTAGTCAAAAGTACAAACTTCCTCCACATATTTTGTTAAGCCATCGTATGTATAGCTTCAAGTTTACTAAAAAAAGTGCTCACGTGTTGACTGTCAGTTTGCTGAACAAGTGCCGTTAGCGGAGTTAATGACTCGTCGTCTCTAAGTTTGGAGAGAATTAAAATTTAAAATTCTTCGCACTCTTGGCCTAGTTACATGAACACAATAACGCATTCGGACGCGCATATGAAGATTATTATTTTATTGGTATTGTCCCGCTATTTCTGAAACTTAGAGAATCAATAGCGATTTAAGATGATTTACTCAGCTTACAGCCGGAGCCACAACGTTGTGCTCAGGTGACAAGAGATGAAGGACAAAAAGAGAAGAAGACAGAAGCGCCCGTGCGGACGTTCCCTTCTGTGGCCCTCAGCACTGGCGAGGTAAGAGCCCCGCACAAAAAGTCGGTCACCTCGCAGGACAGAAAGGAAATATAGAAAACCTACTCAACTCTACAAAACTAACCTCAGCAGAAAGTGCAGCCAGATGCTACATCCCCTGCGGAGAAGACACTCGGGACCCTAGGCTACGTGATGCTCAAATATGTTGTGGCAGGGAAAGGGCCCGCCACAGCATGCCCCCGAGGGCGAGCATATGAAGAAACGCGTTCTATGTAGCTAAGGCTACGCTAACGTTCCCAACCTACCTTGGACTAGCCTTGGACTAAGCGTCCGAGAGAGGCGTGCACTCGAGTATTCAACCCTTCAAAGGCAAATACATTCTTGAACTGCTACGAGTTGAGGGTCGCGAAGTGATTATCAGTGGCAGCACCAAGGAATTGGCATCGGGGAGGAAGGGGGAGTAAAACGGTGAAGTGTCAGTGTAGCTACGCGGTACATGTATGCTGGTTACATAGTAATAATATTGAAGGGCTGGTTACATAGTAACATTATTGAAGGGCTGGCAAGGAGGGGGCTTTCCGCATTACTGCGGGAGCTCAAGCCCCCTCCTCCCTTGGTGCCGCAGCAAGTAAGAGTATCTTCAAACAGAAACTGTGTTCAATCGTCCAGTTACCTCGGTATTGGGTTCACTGTGACTCAACACTATACAAGGAAATCTACAACAACACAGAGGTTCGCAAACAATAATAATAATAATATAAACACAGAGTTAATCAAGAAGTTAGAAAGCTTAACTAGAGCTACAGTTACCTAGGATTAATTTCCTTATTAAAAATATATTATATAGCAATATTAGCTATTATGCCAAACCTGTGGAGCAGAAGGGTTCATAATGAGAACACTGTGGGATGACAACAAAATGGTTTTCCCATGTCTCGAATCAAAAATACCGTACTTTGCCCCCGCCTCTGAGCAGTTGATGAACACCCCCATCGCTATATTTTGCCAGTTAGCTACATAGCAAATAAGTAGGTTACGATCATATGTTAAGGAACCTATGGCGCGTTCGATTGAGCAGCAAAATTAAACCTTTGGGACTCAACTTTACTGAAGCTTTAGACAGGTGCCTTGGCTTGGACTTGTTGATTCAAGTTTAATGCTTTGCCTTGCAAACAATTACTTGTGAGACTTCCCTAAACTTGGTCGAGCTCCGCTAACTGCGGTTTTAGCTGTCTCACCATAATCGGACTTCTTCTAGCACCTGAAACTCGATCCGAAGTGACGAAGCTGCTGAAATTAATGCTGCATTTTCCTAAAAAGTGAGTTAAAGTGGACTTGGCTTAGATCGACTTTGATGACACAATCGAACGTGTTTCTAGTCTAGCCCAACGCCCCTACATTTCCATCTGAACATCATAACAAACGACCAAAATAACAAACAACAAAATTACAATAACAAATAACAAACGACCAAATTCACCGCCTCCCCGTACAGAATTTCGTTACATATACCAAGTTAGACCACTGTCACGATACTTGGTAATGGACCCAACATATACCACGAAATATCGTATCTCTGGGGTACGTACTAAATCTTGTACAAAAGTACAGCACTGAGAAGCCCAGTGTTGCGAGTTATAAACGGCAAGTAGATACGCATGACATGACTCATTGAATAATACTACATTTTGGAATAAAATTCGTAAAATAAAGTGCACTCATCATTGAAACTAAATTTTTTTATGGAAACTACTTGTATACTAAACCTTACACCAATATTGACAACAGTTATGTCACAAATGACAAACAATGACAGCAATGCAGTCAACCAGCTACCCTCCATTTGCCATATAAGCAACAAAGCAAGCCAGTTATCTGCATTAACGCAAATGGATGAAACACCACCATAGATTCAAACTCTCTAAAAGAGGACAAATTTCTAGAAGCACAAAGTGGATTTAATGCCATACGAACTCGCACGAAAACTGAACGAGGCTGAACCAAAGAGTAAAGTAATCAGGCATACCAACACCCTCAGTATTGTTATACATTAAGCAGTTTAAGCCTCTCTTTCCATAATAATGGCGATCTCATAGAGGAAAAAGAAAGGAGAATTTAGTATGTCGATGGAGTTAGTTACAGTCAGGAAGTTTATGCCTCCGTTTTCGAGCAGAACGATATCACATAGGGAAGAGCAAGGGATAGGCTATATAGTATGTAGTTAGAAACGGGGAACCCATTCACCAAGGTGTTCCTACACAGGATCAACGCGCATGGGAACAGCAAGTCGGGAAAGAAGAGGAAGAACAGAATAAAGTTAAAAAAAGTAGGAGTATGAAATCAGGAAGAAGGTAAAGTGGGCACGAAAGACAGAAGTCCTGAAGGCCTGGCTGATGGCTGAGGTAACCCATAGGAGACCCGTGAGGTTGCCGGGCCCGATAACATAGGAAGGGCGAACCTTCAGTAGGAGTATGAAAATGGAAGTAAGAAAAGTGGGAGCGAAGGAATAACGTCCCAAAAGTGGGAGTGAAGGAATAACGTCCCTAAAGTGGGAGCGAAGGAATAACGTCCCTAAAGTGGGAGCGAAGGAATAACGTCCCTAAAGTGGGAGCGAAGGAATAACGTCCCTAAAGTGGGAATGAAGGAATAACGTTCCTAAACTGGGAGCGAAGGAATAAGGTCCCTAAAGTGGGAGCGAAGGAATAACGTCCCAAAAGAGGGAGCATACGAATAACATCCTAAAGACTTGGCTATGAATTAGGCAACCTTACAAGATCCAATAACATATGATGGGTGAATTTAACATCCTCAGCCCATGTCCTTTGAGGAGATATCTTAACTAGACTTATGATATAAGCTAACTTGAGTCAGTCTAGCCTACAGATACAAGAAGGAAGGGGCATGTAGGTTAAGCTAACATGGACACTCGTAAACGAAGTCACACCGCGTATGAAAAAAATATAATAAAATTAATAATCATAGAACATCTCCTATGCCCTACTGGAAAGCACAGCAACATGATATTGTACAGCATCGCACGCTTAATGCTCAAGTCGAGAGAGAAAGGAAAAAAAAAAAACAGGATATGGTCCATATATGTAGAACCAAAAATTAGAAGGAAACATAATGGGCCATACATTGCGACAATTCTACCTAGACAAGCTTATCTTCACAGCAATAATTTTTTCCTAACTACAGTCGTGGGCGTTGGTTCGCTGGTTTGGATTGAGTAGTAGTATTGAGTTGCAGTCGTTGATCCCAAATCTGTAATTCTTGACACTGCCTCGATCTCAATATCACGTAGACTGATTAAAGAAGCTCAGCCTTCGTAAGAGGAATGAGTTAGTGACTGCCTCACGGGCGACCACTGTAGGATTAACGCCACTAAATCCTACCTAAAATAGCAACACCAACGCTCACAAGCCAGGTTTTTAGAAAAGTTAAAGCGAATAAAATTAGCTTATCTCAATAAAATGGTCCAGATCATTGACACCTCCAGTGGAAACGAAAAATATACATCTCGCGGGCTTAATTGAGGAAGTCTAAGAGTAATCTATTGGGACTCGCTGGGGCGCAATTCCCCATAATACAGGTCTAATGACTAACTCTGATGTTTATTATAGTACGCTGCCAGATGGGTCATGGCCATCAGCTCCCACATGAGCTAAAACCGGTTCCAGTATAGATTGCGGCCGTTAGGTACCGAACTTGCATGGCGATGGTTTTTGCCTTGGTACTGTCCAGAACCTATTCTACACTTCCAAATCCAACCTAGTCCCTAACTATACCTCATACAACCCTATTCTAAAAAAAAACATTCATTCCTGTAATCAATGCATATGTCGGTAACGAGCGCTAGATTGGTTCAGAATATGCGAGGGTATGTTGGGGTCATTTAGAATAGACGCATAGCTCAACTAATAGCCACACATATTACAGCTGAATCTAAGGTAAGCTGCACCCTATGCCGCCATCAGTCAACTGTCACTAAAAGGTCCTTGTGAATAGATGAGGGTTCACGCGCACAAGGACCACTTAATTGTATTTTAAAGTGACATAACACTATAACCTTTTAATCGGCTTCGAAATGTTAACGAAACTATGGAATTGGATAGCCAAACAAAAGAATTACCTTTTTCCTTAGATGCCACGCAAATTTCGAAGTCGATCATAAGATAGTGGTAGTTCTACAAAAATTTATGTTTAATATAAAAGGTAAGAGTTGAAACGTATACGATTTTATCGAACGCATATTCTTACCTGCTGGTGAGAGGCTGTCGGCGCTTCTGCTTGAGATATCCTCGCTGGACACGCAATGGAGTCGCCAAGATTCCGTCCGTCACCACCAGGAAGCAAAGAGTGTAAGGGGAAGACTCAGTGACATCATGAATTACGTCATATCGACGAACGGTGAAGATGAACAGCTTATGTGTATAATAATTCATAGGTATCGCGACAAAATCGTCAAGTTCAAACTTTACGCTTTCCAACACGTAAATAAATGAAACGACCATATACTAATTGAACTATAAACGTAATAATGAACCGTGAGTAGTTGTGGAGGTTTTCATAACATCACAAACAAAAATTGGGCAGATATGGTGCCCCGCTTCAACTCATTCTTTGAAGCTGTTAATGGCTTTTTGTTGGTTTTTCTTTAGCAGCGTTTTGGGCTTCGCTGTGTTGCATGGCGCTTCATTTTGGTTGTAGTTACTACCTGTTCGTGGTGGCCCGAGCGAGAACGTTTAATAACAATAGTGAAGCGTTATTTACACTTTATATTCAGTTCCCAGTGCCTTTCACAAAACATTGATTGATTATAACACAATATTTTCCGACTTATTCCAACCACCCGCTCCTCACTGGCAAACTACTGGAGCTGCACCAACACATACAACACGGTAAGAAGGTTGTCGTCAAGTACAGAAAGTTAGGGCAATACCGGTATATACCTGTTCTTATGCTGTTTCTTACGCCAAGAAAATGACACTGCTTATGTTTTTGGTAAGGATTATGAGACCAACGAACGAAGGCCTCAGTTCTCACCCTCAAATACAAGACTTCATCGATGTGACATCATTGGCCGATATGCGGTCATAGCTGAGTTTCATTGTAGTCCCGATGAGTCCTTCCGTTACACTTTGTGCTTCCTGGTCACCACTTACGAAGCTCTAAATCGTCTTTTTCTCATAACAGTACACTCTGGAGGCCAAATAATACCATATGACCGCTTGGAAAGATGTACTAATACGATAACTGCACATGTGTTGGATAATTATGACACGGCCAGTAAGTGGTTGATGTAAGCGTTATCATTTGCCAGGACCTTTGACCTAAGCCCAGCAATGGCAGTGCAGAGATCATCGTCAGTCATGTCCTCTATGTCCCAGGCCGAAGCTTCCGTTAACGTTTCTTGAATCAGTTTTTCTCCGTCCTGAAAGATAAAGAGAATTCATACTTAGATTTGGTCCGAGTGGGAGCTCAGATAGTTGGCAACACAGACATTAGGACCATTCCCAAAGAGGAGCCCAGATCCCAGGGTTGCCACTAAAAAACCCACCAAATAAAACACACAAAAAAAAAACACCCAAAAAACTCAGCCGCTAGTGGGTTTAAAAAAAAAACTAATAAAAGCTGGATAGCTGTGAATATCAGTTTAAATATACTTTAACACTACACTACTAATTCATATAGTGCATTATACTTGATGGCCCACTTCATATGTTCAGAAGCTGTTCCCTCACCCTTCAGTAAAATGTACTGCAGGGCCTAATTATACTGAAGGATTCCAAACAAAAAACTGATAAGTTCAATGTTCAAACTAATCCAAGAAATGCATTTATTAGTTTGAACCACAATTATTAAAGGATTCAAAACATATTACCTGTGGGCAGCCCAATTGAATCATTACCTAATTACCGTAATCATCATGATGACGTATTGCAATTTTGGCATCTAAAGCTTCAACAATTGATGCCTAGGGCCAAATTGCACAGATTGATGTGTTAGGTAGTGGATCTTGTAGTAGTGAACACATTTCTTACACTTGTATTACGTTTTTACAAGCTAATAATTGAAGTCCCAATGTTCATTTTAAAAAGGTTATTGTTCAGCTAAGTAGTTCATGATACATTTCTTTGATCTGACAACTCAAACTACTGCTCACTGAGTGCTCATGTTAGCTTTATCAATGGTAGCAGGTTGTGATTTCCGACCTTCTTTAGGCTTCTTGAGCTCGCTGATCAAGAGTCTAACTGGTATGTTTCTCCATACTCTTTCGATAGCAATGCCACAAACATGACTAGGTTTGAGAAAAGTTGCGCTGCCTAAAAAATGGATTGTCTAACGTAGGAAATAGCTAGGTACTGATTGAATAGATTCAGTAGATAGGTAGCTATTTCTATTTTTGAGCAGGTTAAGTTCAAGTGAAGTAAATCGTTAACAAATGTTTAATAATTTATATTCAGTCATTGTAAATGAGACTATATAGTCCCAAGAATGTAAAGCATGCAGCCGTTCAAGGAAGACTGTCTTTGCAACTTTGCCTATGTTTTTAAAAAAATCTTATTGTAACCACACAGCTTCAGTAACTACTTTGCTAAATCAATACAAAGTATTACAAACTGAACTTTTTTAACAGTTTAATAGTAAGGATTGAGTACAAGTATTCCCCCAATTTTAACAGTAGCTAGAGTAGCTTTAACAAGAATGCCTGGCCCTTGTGGAAAGGACCCTCGCTTGGGATAGTGAGGAGGTTGAAAGTTCTGAGCCCGTAGTTTTGGCATTTTTCACATCTAGGTCTACCAATCTGGCTACCTACAAGAGATTGTGATGATGGTTCAATTCATTTTGGGAAGTTGAAGGTGGAGAAATATGCATACATATATACATCGATGCAAATAAAGGACATGCAGGTTCCATGTATTTAATTAACACCTTGACAATGACATTCGCTGAGAATGTCGAAAGCTTGGTAAAAATAAAATTTGTAATCCAGAAGAAGTATTATTTTATGTTAATTAAATACATACAGTATATACACATAGAAACAAATATGGACACTCAGGATGACAACATTAGTCTATCACTTCTCTCACTTCATTCACTGATGACAAGCACGTCTTCCACTTTGTGGGCAATAAATAGTCATATTCAAGCCCTTGAGAAATAAAACACTTACAGCTTCTTAGTTTTTCAAAAATTTAGATCCTTCAGAGCAGTGCCTAGCTACTTATTAAAATGTAAAGTAAACTTAGTTTGTCACTGAACGCAGATGAAACAGAGTAGCTGTGGCACCACCAGTAAAGAGCAAGAACTGTAGAGGGTGAAATGTAATAGCAATCAATATCTGGAGCTGAAGGATATTTACTACTGGCCATGCTTGTCAAATCCGACAGCTTAGCCTTAATTGGCAAAGATAAGATTTGCAGTCACAAATATTGACATTTTGCTCATATTGATTCATCGCAGAATTTGTTGAATGATCATGCTCCCATCTAAATTTTTCAGTTACACTGAACAATACACAAATGTAATAAAAAGCAGACAAATGCTGAAGCTTTAACTTTAAGAGTGGTAAAAACTATTAGATACCCTTTCGTAATTCTTACAAAGCGCTCATACTGGCTACCTTTATTGTATTTACTCTCTTGACGTAAAACTGACAAGCTTCAACTAACACTCTGTAGCTATATGCCAAATGGCTTCCATTTTCTGTACTTTTCTGAAATTTTCCCAAGAGCTCTAGTTGCTGTCGATTTTGTACATGTTAATGATTTTCTACGCTTGCTCAGTGCCTTGCATCAGGGTAGACAAAGAAATCTATAGGAAACTGGTCAATGTGAATGATGAACTACTGTATGTGTACATTAACATTTATTAGCCAGTCATCAACTGTTCCCATTTGAGACAGCCTATTAATATTTATATCATAAATTGTTACCATTATTTGATTATCTATGAGCTGTTGGAGGAATAATCTCTTTCAAAACATTTAAATTAGTGCCAGAAGAATGAAAAGGCAATAATTTTATCATTCGAAACATTTCCTCCATAAAACTCGAAAAACCAATAAAACCCAAAAAAGTAAAAAAAATAAAAGCCAAAAACCCACTACCTACATTTTTATAAGCCCTGGATTTTTCCAACCCTGCCGGATCAAGGCTCTGACCCTCTCTGAACAAGATTGTAAAGCCGGTAGGTCAAAGGATTGACTCGGATGGCTAAGACCAGCAAGTGTCTCATCTATGCACACAAAAACAGACTTCTCATGACTCTGCAAACAAGGTACGATACATATCTCATCTCTGCATCCACAACCGGAAGGTGATCAGAGCAGTAATGCAATGGCTAGTGAAGCTTGAAATCCATCGATATTGTTGTTTGTAAACGTTCCATGCAGGTATAAAGAATAATACTGGTCTGAAATCGAATGTTTCTTTTAATAACCCATCAATCACATATTAATACCATCTTGCTATCTAACACATAGTGCTGCTAGCGAGATACGTAACGACACTCAACCAGAAGTTGTACAATAACCATAACTGACGCTTTAGGATACCCTGAGGAGGACATACATAACGGGGAACCAAAAGAACGGAGTGCCATAACACACTGTAATAGCAAGGCAGGAAATAACAGAGGTCTATTTATTTATAAAGTGTGAAAACAGAAAAACGCAAAGTGGTTATGAGAAAAAAATATTTGATTGGACAACTCTGGTTAAGTCGTATTGACTGTACACTCCAACTAGGAAACCCACAACATCGGCCACATGCACTGGTTCCTGCTGCAGATCAGTGCCCTATAGAACCTAGAGGAATATACGACTGCAGTAGATCACAGATCGTCCGAGTTATGGCTTCATACAGACTAAAGACTCTATCGAACACTACACTCCCGACCATAAGGCCAGTGTACCCGTGACTATGGATGACAGATTGGCTGACGCTGCAATTCCGAGCTTTAAAATGTTTCATCTTTGGCTTGGAATCGAATGTCTAATCTCTGACCAGATAATGAGCGAGTCTGTAATTTCCAGCAATCGGACAAGGGCACGGGGCTAAGATAATACATGGACTCATGGAGTCTCAAGAGCAGGGGCGAAACTTTATAAAGAGTGATCGAATGAAGCGTGGAGAAAATTTACTTAAATGACTCCACAAAACAACTAGGCTAACAATAAGCTTTGTGATCAATTTTATATTTTCATAATAGCCTATATCCGCTCTTGCGGCCGACTAGCGCAATGGTATATGTAGTTCCTGCTTCCTGATCAACAGGTCCGGGGGTTGATCCTCGGAGGTACAATAATTGGAGTCAGCAAGAGCCAATCTTGACCGGAGCTGCTATTTTGGTAATCGGCTGCCGAGTTATCAGATCCGTCCCATGGATAGTAGTAGTAGCTATAGCTAACGAGTTCGGTTACCGTCACCGCAAATTTGACTACAGTGGTCTGGGAGCTTGATCTGGCTGAACACAGCTGGCACTAGCAGTACACTGTGAGACGCAAATTAGAGATCCCAAAGCTTCAGGCAATCGAAGGTATCTTGCGTTCGTGCGTGCATCAGGAGGAGGTGTGTGAGAGGGGAGGGCAGGAGCACCGCACCGGAAGCAGTTCATGGTTGAATGTTACAGATATCTCAGCTTTTGGTTCGAATGCAAAGCATCCGTAAGGCGTACTCCAGTAGTCACCTTTGCTGTGTGAACCCAGCATCAATACTTCATGATAGAAGGGGCATCCGGTGAATAACAAATCTAGGTTCCTGGCATTAGCAGAGAAAGCTCCAGTTTCTCATCACTACAGAGAAAAGAAGAAGAAATACACCAGTACATACACCAAAACAAGCTTACTTTGGGGTACATTATCTTGAAGGAATTGACATACCATTTTGATGGACATCCTCTTCTTGACGCCACTCTCGGAGTCATCGTCATCCGAAGCGGTAAAATCTTCTTCTAGTTCATCGGCTTTGCGCTTGGCGTACTGCAAGTACAATAGCAACGCAGATATATTAGCAATTGTGAGCAGTGTCTTCTGAAATGTATTAATAATATCACTTTTAAAAATATGGAAATGGCGTCACCCGTACGAAATATGAAAATGATATCGTCTATGAAATACAAAAATGACATCGCCAGCAAAACTTTGAAGTTGACATTACCTGTAAAAAATATTTCATTTTGCAAATTACCTCGTATGGGGACATGATGGAATCTAGTTAATAGAACAAACACATTTGGGACGGCCTATGTTATTATCCGATGACGTTTTACGCAGAGTAGAACGAGTGCCGTATTTTCATCTGTAAGACAGCACAGAAAACTCTTTCATAAAAAATCCCAATTACTAATTGTTCATTTTGCTGTGTCCCCAGAAACCTAGCTACTATGTGTCTACCAAAATAATTTGCAAAAATTCGAATCGTAAAGTCAGCTGACCGAGCGAGTGTTACTATAAATGGCGGATATCCACTTAAATTTGCAGTAAATGAGAACTAGGAATGTTCTGCGCGGTTCTGTTATTGACAATAAACCCAGAAAACAATGAGACGCTCTTTAAAGTTGAAATATGGCTTTCATCAGAGACTGAAGTCACATACAGTAAACTCTCTATATTACGGACACCTCGGTGGGAGCTTCAGACATTTTTCGTCCGGTATAAGGAGATTTCCGGTTTATATATAATGTACTTTAAACTGTCCTGTCCCAAAAGACAAAAGGCCAAGTATTTAGTCAAGTCTGCGCAGTCTCTGGCAATAAGTAGTCTGGTTCCAGTTTTACTCAACGTCATACAACTTATTCGAACTGTAATATAAACTTGATGCTAGTTAACAAACAATGCTAGCGCAGGAAGGCATTGGCTGAACGCGAAGTGAACTTCGCGCCATCTGTAGGATTGAAATGAAACAATTCGCCAAATTGGAGGATTATGCTGAAGCCTTGAGAGCTTCTGTTAAGCCGGAAACATATTACGAAGATGGCACGGCGTTACAGCTACATGCACCACTACTATGCTGATGCTGCTCAAATGGTTTAATTCATCTTTATTATTGCCGTAAGCTAAAAAAAAATTTTACGCATGTCATCTAAAGCGAACTTTTTATAAATCTGGAGCGAAGAAACTTAGTTAAAACGATATATTTGGGTTTGGTTCTCGTCAGATTGAGCTTCTTAATTAAGAGGAGTGCGCTTTTAAGTGGCTGTTACCTTAAACGGAGTCTACTGCACTGTGACTTCTTTCAGACGCAGAGCTAAGAGACTAAATCCGCTCAAAAAGCACCGTTGGGTCATATACTAAAGTGCTACTCCTAAGTGCAAAGAAACTTTAATTATAAATGCAAGCAGTAAATGGCTAACCCTAAAACTTAGAGAACTAAAACAAGGTTGCTCAGAGGGAGTAGAATTGTCTGTAACGTCAGGAAAAGTAGACCGGTGCCGAAGGGCAAATCACTTTGGCCACGAACAGTTTCCTGAGAACTCGGCACAAATTGCTTTCTAAAGGAATTCATAGAACGAAGTCCGCCACACCAGAAGAAAGCACCATCGAATGCCAAAGACTTCAGCATCGTTGCGGAGCGGGATGGAGTAAGTCCAACCCGAATCTCAGGATCCAGCCAGTCCGACTCCAATTCCTATGACTAAAAAAATGTCCAATTCCTACTGTCTCGAACTCGTTGCTAGTGCAGCCAGCT
>LQNS02278174.1:18301882-18317987 GCA_001587735.2 Parhyale hawaiensis
GAGCATGAAAATGGAAGTAAGAAAATTGGGAGCGAAGGAATAACGTCCCAAAAGTGGGAGCAAAGGAATAATGTCCCAAAAGTGGGAGCGAAGGAATAACGTCCCAAAAGTGGGAGCAAAGGAATAACGTCTCAAAAGTGGTAGCAAAGGAATAACATCCCAAAAGTGGGAGCAAAGGAATAACGTCTCAAAAGTGGGAGCGAAGGAATAACGTCTCAAAAGTGGGAACAAAGGAATAACGTCTCAAAAGTGGGAGCGAAGGAATAACGTCATAAAGGCTTAGCTATGAATTAGGCAACCTTACAAGATCCCATAACATAGGGAGATCCCATAACATAGGGTGGGTGAATTTAACATCCTCAGCCCATTTCTTTTGAGGAGACATCTATAACTAGACTTATGATACAAGCTAACTTGAGTCAGTCTAGCCTAGAGATAAGAAGGAAGGGGCATGCAGGTTAAGCTAACATGGACACTCGTAAACGAAGTCACACTGCGTTTGAAACGAGGATAATATTAAAATTAATAATCATAGAACATCTCCTATGCCCTACTGGAAAGCTCAGCAACATGATATTGTACCAATCGCACGCTTAATGCTCAAGTCGAGAGAGAGAGAAAAAAAAACAAGGTATGGTCCATATATGTAGAACCATAAATTAGAAGGAAACATAATGGGCCATACATTGCGACAATTCTACCTAGACCAGCTTATCTTCACAGCAATAATTTTTTCCTAACTACAGTCGTGAGCGTTGGTTCGCTGGTTTGGATTGAGTAGTAGTAGTAGTGGTAGTAGGATTGAGTAGTAGTAGTAGTAGTAGTAGTAGGATTGAGTTGCAGTCGTTGATTAAAATCTGTAATGCTTGACACTGCCTCGATTTCAATATCACGTAGATTGATCAAAGAAGCTCAGCCTTCATAAGAGGAATGAGTTAGTGACTGCCTCATGGGCGACCACTGTAGGATTAATGCTACTAAATCCTACCTAAGATAGCAACACCAACGCTCACAAGCCAGGTTTTAGAAAAGTTAAAGCGAATAAAACTAGCTCAATATCTCAATAAAATGGTCCAGATCATTGACACCTCCAGTGGAAACGAAAAATATACATCTCGCGGGCTTAATTGAGGAAGTCTAAGAGTAATCTATTGGGATTCGCTGGGGCGCAATTCCCCATAATACAGGTCTAATGACTAACTCTGATGTTTATTATAGTACGCTGCCAGATGGGTCAGGGCCATCAGCTCCCACATGGAGCTAAAACCGGTTCCAGTATAGATTGTGGCCGTTAGGTACCGAACTTGCATGGCGATGGTGTTTGCCTTGGTACCTACTGTCCAGAGCCTATTCTACGCTTCCAAATCTAACCTAGTCCCTAACTATACCTCATACAACCCTATTCTAACATAACATTCATTCCTGTAACCAATGCCTATGTCAGTAACAAGCGCTAGATTGGTTAAGAATATGCGAGGGTATGTTGGGGTCATTTAGAATAGACGCATAGCTCAACTAATAGCCACGCATATTACAGCTGAATCTAAGGTAAGCTGCACCCTATGCCGCCATCAGTCAAGCAGTGATGTTGCGATCGGGCAACAGTGTACCTAGCCTTTTTCCTACAAGTACAAGATTGAGCTTGCGGCTCTCCTCAGTGCCCACTCAGTCATGCGGGAGAGCAAACAGTTTCCCACCTGTTTGTGTGCAACAGGTTTCCGTCGGCCCTCACTCCCGTGCATCTCTGGAAGGACCCTCATTGCGTCTCTTGTCTTTCTTTCTTCTCACCCTTCTTTTGCCTATCTCCTACTGAAACTTCGTCCCTGTCCGGACGGAGTTCGCAGTTAAGCGCCAAGACAATAACACCAGTCAAGGATCATGGTCAATAGAAAGTTATAGAATGAAAATTACTAATTATAAGACGTCAACTTAGGAAAAGCGATTGGTAAGTTGGAATAGTGGTTGCACTATTTAAAACCACCAGTTGTAGACTCTCATACACACATAGCCTCAATTACACGGGAAAACTAAAAAATGCGAAGTACTGTACAACCTTAATTCATTTGATCAACAAATGTGGCTTCCAAAATCAATTTCTAGTCCAAACCTTTAGCGTCTACGTCCACAATAAGCCTAGCTGTGCCAGGCTGCGCTACCTCGCTGCATGGGTTTTTCCCCAATAGATATACAAAAAATTAACGAACTTGTGCAACAAAATAACAAAGCCTTGTTTGAATATTGTTAAGCTTAAGTTTAATTAAGAACAATGATAGTTGAACTGTCACTAAAATGTCCTTGTGAATAGATGAGGGTTCACGCGCACAAGGACCACTTAATTGTATATTAAACAGTGACATACTATAACCTTTTAATCGGCTTCAAAACGTTAACGAAACTATGGAATTGGATAGCCAAACAAAAGAATTACCTTTTTCCTTAGATGCGACGCAAATTTCGAAGTCGATCATAAGATAGTGGTAGTTCTGCAAAATTTTATTTTTAACATAAAAGGTAAGATTTGAAACGTATACGATTTTATCGAACGCAGATTCTTACCTGCTGGTGAGAGGCTGTCGGCGCTTCTGCTTGAGATATCCTCGCTGGACACGCAATGGAGTCGCCAAGATTCCGTCCGTCTCCACCAGGAAGCAAAGAGCGTAAGGGGAAGACTCAGTGACATCATCAATTCCGTCATATCGACGAACGGTGAAGATAAACAGCCTATGTGTATAATAATTAATAGGTATCGCGGAAAAATCGTCAAGTTCAAACTTTACGCCCTCCAACACGTAAATAAATAAATAGACCAAATACTAATTGAACTATAAACGTAATAATGAACCAAAAATATTAGTGGAGGTTTTCATAACATCACAGACAAAAACTGGGCAATGTGGTGCCCCGCTTCAACTTATTCGTTGAAGCTGTGAATGGCTTTTTGTTGGTTTTTCTTTAGCAGCGTTTCGGGCTTCGCTGTGTTGCATGGTGCTTCATTTGGGTTGTAGTTACTATCTGTTCGTGGTGGCCCGAGCGTGAAATTTTAATATCAATAGTGAAGCGTTATTTACGCTTTATATTCAGTTCACAGTGCCTTTCACAATACATTGTTTCATTATCACACCGTATTTTTCGACTTATTCCAACCACCCGCTCCCCACTGGCCAACTACTTGAGCTGCAGCAATAGATGCAACACGGTACGAAGGTTGTCGTCAAGTACAGACAGTTTGAGCAATACTGTATATACCTGTTCTTATGCTTTGTCTTACGCCAAGAAAATGATACTGCTTATGTTTTTGGTAAGGATTATGAGACCAACGAACGAAGGCCTCAGTTCCCTCCCTCAAATACAAGAATTCATCGAAGTGACATCATTGGCCGATATGCGGTCATGGCTGAGTTTCATTGTAGTCCCGCTGAGTGCTCCCGTTACACTTTGTGCTTCCTGGTCACCACTTACGAAGCTCTAAATCGTCTTTTTCTCATAACAGTACACTCTGGAGGCCAAATAATACCATATGACCGCTTGGAAAGATGTACTAATACGATAACTTCACAGGTGTTGGATATTTATGACACGGCCAGTAAGTGGTTGATGTAAGCGTTATCATTTGCCAGGACCTTTGACTTAAGCCCAGCAATGGCAGTGCAGAGATCATCGTCAGTCATGGCCTCAATGTCCCAGGCTGAAGCTTCCATTAACGTTTCTTGAATCAGTTTTTCTCCGTCCTGAAAGATAGAGAGAATTCACACTTAGATTTGGTCCGAGTGGGAGCTCAGATCGTTGGCAACAGAGACATTAGGGCCATTCCCAAGGAGTAGCCCGGATCCCAGGGTTGCCATTAAAAACAAAGCTTATAAAAGCTAAATAGCTGTCAATAACATTTTAAATATACTCAACACGACACTACTAATTCATTTACTGTAGTACGTTATACTTGATTGTCCACTTCATATTTTCAGAAGCTGTTCCCTCACCATTCAGTAAAATGTACTAGAGGGCCTAATTATACTCAAGGATTCCAAACAAAAAACTGATAAGTTCAATGTTCAAACTAATCAAAGAAATGTATTTATTAGTTTGAACCACAATTATTAAAGGATTTAAAGCATATTACTGGTGGACAGCCCAATTGAATCAGTACCTAAGTACCGTAATCATCATGATGATGTATTGCAATTTTGGCATCTAAAGCTTTAGCAATTGATGCCTAAGGCCAAATTGCACAGATTGATGTGTTAGGTAGTGGGTCTTGTAGTAGTGAACACATTTCTTACACTTGTATTGCGTTTTTACTAGCTAATAATTGAAGTCCCAACGTTCATTTTAAAAAGTTTATTGTTTGGCAAAGTAGTTCATGATACATTTTTTTAAACTGACAACTCAAACTACTGCTCACTGAGTGCTCATATTAGCTTTACCAATGGTAGCAGGTTGTGATTTCCGACCTTTAGGCTTCTTGAGCTCGCTGATCAAGAGTCTAACTGGTATGTTTCTCCATACTCTTTCGATAGCAATGCCACAAACATGACTTGGCTTACGAAAAGTTGCGCTAACTAAAAAATGGATTGTCTACCATAGGAAATAGCTAGGTACTGATTGAATAGATTCAGTAAATAGGTAGCTATTTCTATTTTTGAGCAGGTTAAGTTTAAGTGAAGTAAATCGTTAACAAATGTTTAACAATTTATATTCAGTCATTGTAAATGAGACTCTATAGTCCCAAGAATGTAAAGCATGTAGCCGTTCAAGGAAAACTGTCTTTGCAACTTTGCCTATGTTTTTAAAAAATCTTATTGTAACCACACAGCTTCAGTAACTACTTAGCTAAATCAATACGAAGTATTACAAACTGAACTTTTTTAACAGTTTAATAATAAGGATTGACTACAAGTATTCCCCCCAATTTTAACAGTAGCTTAAACAAGAATGCCTGGCCCTTGTGGAAAGGACCCTCGCTTGGGATAGTGAGGAGGTTGAAAGTTCTGAGCACGTAGTTTTGGCATTTTTCACAACTAGGTCTACCAATCTGACTACCTACAAGAGATTGTGATGATGGTTTAATTCATTTTGGGAAGTTGGAGGTGGAGAAATATGCATACAAATATACACATGCAAACAAATATGGACACTCAGGATGACAACATTAGTCTATCACTTTTCTCACTTCATTCATTGAGGACAAACACCTCTTCCACTTTGTGGGCAATAAATAGTCAAATTCAATCCCTGGAGAAGTAAAACACTTACAGCTTTTTAGTTTTTCAAAATATTTAGAACCTTCAGAGCAGTGCCTAGCTACTTATTAAAATGTAAAGTAAACTTAGTTTGTCACTGAATGCAGATGAAACAGAGTAGCTGTGGCAATACCAGTAAAGAGCAAGAACTGTAGAGGGTGAAATGTAATAGCTATCAATATCTGGAGCTGCAGGATATTTACTACTGGCTATGCTTGACAAATCCGACAGCTTAGCCTTAACTGGCAAAGATAAGATTTGCAGTCACTAATATTGACTCTTTGCTCATATTGATTCATCAAAGAATTTGTTGAATGCTCATGCTTCCATCTAAATTTTTCAGTTACACTGAACAATACACAAATGTAATAAAAAGCAGACAAATGCTGAAGCTTTAACTATAAGAGTGGTAAAAACTATTAGAAACCCTTTCGTAATTCTTACAAAGTGCTCTTACTGGTTACATTTATTGTATTTACTCTCTTGACGTACGATTGACAAGCTTCAACTAACACTCAGTAGCTATATGCCAAATGACTTCCATTTTCTGTACTTTTCTGAAACTTTCGCAAGAGCTCTAGTTGCTGTAGAATTTTGTACATGTTAATGACTTTCTACGCTTGCTCAGTGCCTTGCATCAGGATAGACAAAGAAATCTGTAGGAAACTGGTCAATGTGAAAGATGAACTATATGTACCTACATTAACATTTATGGACCAGTCATCAACTGTTTCCATTGGAGACAGCCTATTAATATTTATAACATAAATTGTTACCATTATTATCTATGAGCTGTTGGAGGAATAATTTCTTTGAAACATCTAAATTAGTGCAGAACAATAAAAAGGCGTTAATTTTATCATTGGAAACATTTCCTCCATAAAACCCAAAAAATCCAATAAAACCCACAAATGAAAAAAAACAATAAAACCCAAAAAACCTACTAGCCACTTTTCTAAACCCTGGATTTTTCCAACCCTGCCGGATCCAGGCTCTGAACCTCTCTGAAGAAGATTGTAAAGCCGGCAGGTCAAAGGTTTGACTCTGATGGCTAAGACCAGCAAGTGTCTCATCCATGCACACAAAAACAGACTTCTCATGACTCTGCAAACAAGGTACGATATATATCTCATCTCTGCATTCACAACTGGAAGGTGATCAGAGCAGTAATGCAATGGCTAGTGAATGGCTAGGAATATACGACTGTAGTAGATCACAGATCGTCCGAGTTATGTTTTTTATAATAGCCTATATCCGGTCTTGTGGCCGACTCGCGCAATGGTATAGTTCCTGCTTCCCGATCAACAGGTCCGGTGTTTGATCCTCGGAGGTACAATAACTGGAGTGAGCAAGAGCCAATCTTGACCGGAGCTGCTAGGTTGGTAATCATAATCGGCTGCCGAGTTATCAGATCCGCCTCATGGAGAGTATTAGTAGCTATAGCTAACGAGTTCGGTTACCATCCCCGCAAATTTGACTACCGTGGTCTGGGAGCTTTATCTGACTGAACACAGCTTGCACTAGCAGTACACAGTGATACGCAAACTAGAGATCCCAAAGCTTCAGGCAATCGAAGATATCTTTCGTTTGTGCGTGCATCGGGAGTAGGTGTGTGTTTGGGGGGGGGGGGGCAGGAACACTGCACTGGAAGCAGTTCTTGTGTTAAATGCGACTGATATCTCAGCTTTTGGTTCGAATGCAAAGCATCCGTATGGCGTACTTCAGTTGTATCACCTTTGCTATGCGAACCCTACAAGCATCAATACTTCAAGGTAGAAGGGGCATCCGGTGAAAAACAAATCTAGGCTTTTGGCATTAGCAAAGAAAGCCCCAGTTTCTCATCCTTACAGAGGAAAGAAGAAAAAGAAATACACGAATATATGAACCAAAAAAAGCTTATTTTGGGGTACATTTTCTTGAAGGAATTGACTTACCATTTTGATGGACATCCTCTTCTTGACGCCACTCTCGGAGTCATCGTCTTCCGAAGCGGTAAAATCTTCTTCTAGTTCATCGGCTTTGCGCTTGGCGTACTGCAAGTACAATAGTGACGCATGTATATTAGCAATTGTGAGCAGTGTCGTCTGAAATGTATTAATAATATCACTTTTTAGAAAGTATGAAAATGGCGTCACTCGTACAAAATATGAAAATGATATCGTCTATGAAATACAAAAATGACATGGCCAACATATCTTTGATGTTGACATCATTTGTAAAAAAATATTTAATTTTGCAAATTACTTCGTATGGGGACATGGTGGAATCCAGTTAATAGAACACATTTGGGACGGCCTATGTTATTATCCGATGACGTCTTACGCGAAGTAGAACGAGTGCCGTATTTTTATCTTTAAGACAGCATAGAAAACTCTCTCTTTCAGAAATAATCCCAACTACTAATTGAACATTTTGCTGTGTCTGAAGAAACCTAGCTAGGTGTCAACCACAAAAATTGCAAAAATTTGAGTCGTAAAGTCAACTGACCGAGCGAGTGTCACCAATAAATGTCGGAAATCTATTTAAATTGGCAGTAAATGAGAACTACGAAAGTTCTGCGAGGTTCTGTTGTTGACAATAAACCTGGAAAACGATGAGACGCTCTTTAAAGTTGAAATATGGCTTTCATCAGAGACTGAAGTCACATACTTTAAACTGTCCTGTCCCTAAGACAAAAGGCAAAGTATTTACTCAAGTCTGCGCAGTCTCTAGCAATAAGAAGTCTGGTTCCAGTTTTACTTAACGTCATACAACTTATTCCAACTGTAATATAAACTTGATGCTAGTTAACAGACAGAATGCAAGCGCTGGAAGGCATTGGCTGAACGCGAACTGAACTTTGCGCCATCTGTAGGATTGAAATGAAACAAATCGCCAAATTGGAGGATTATGCTGACGCCTTGAGAGCTTCTGTTAAGCCGGAAACATATTACGAAGAAGATGGCACTGTGTTATAGCTACATGCACCACTACCATGCTGATGCTGCTCAAATGATGGTTTAATTTATCTTTATCATTGCAGTAAGCTAATTTATGCATGTCATCTAAAGTGAACTTTTTGTAAATCTGGAGCGAAGTAACTTAGTTAAAATAGATATATTTGGGTTTGGTTGTAGTTAAATTGAGCTTCTTAATTAAGAGAAATCGCTTTTAAGTGGCTGTCACCTTAAACGGAGTCTACTGCACTATGATTTCTTTCAGACACAGAGCTAAGAGACTAAATCCGCTCAAAAAGCACCGTTGGGTCACATACTAAAGGGCTTCTCCTAAGTGCAACGAAAATTTATTTATGAACACAAGCATTAAAAGGCTAACCCTAAAAGTTTGACCTAAAACAAGATTGCTGAGAGGGAGTACAATTGTCTGTAACGCCAGGAGAAGTAGACCAGTGCCGAAGGGCTAATCACTTTAGCCACGAACAGTTTCCTGAGAACTCGGCACAAGTTGCTTTGTAAAGGAATCCATAGACCTAAGTGCGCCATGCCAGTAGAGAGCACCATCGAATGCCTAAGACTTCATTCAACATCGTTGCGGAGCGGGATGGAGTAAGTCCAACCCGAATCTCTGGATCCAGCCAGTCCGACTCCAATTTCTATGACTAAAAAAAATGTCCACTTCCTACTGTCTCCAACTCTTCGCTAGTGCAGCCAGTTCCAACTCCAACCCTCCTCTCCCTCCACCAAATGCCTGTTATCAACTCTGTAACCATCGCTTTAAACCCTTTAACGAAATAACCCAAGTATATATCCATCCAAGCGTTATCTCGTGCTAGAAAATTATTCGTTACGAATTGAAACTATTTGAAAGAAATATCGTAAATTCGCCAAAGTAAACTAACTTAAAATTTGCATTATTTTCACGACTTTCCCGTTCCTGACAGTGACGATGTTCTTTAATGGACCATGGATGCAACGCTAACAAGTGTGTCGGGAGATGACTAAGAACATACATATTACCATCAGCTACTTACACCGCTGACTATCAACTACACCTTTCCGTACCTTTCGAGTGTTATATTTGCTAAACATTAGGTTAATGTGTTCGAGTGTTGTGTCTGTAGAAATGGGTTAAAATGTTCGAGCGTCATGTTTGCAAAAATTACGGTTAAAACGTTCAATGCAATTCCCAGACTAGTCCTAGTATCACTAAAAAATAAGAGGGTCCACTTGGGCCTTTGACACAGACACCGATTCAAACTCCTGGCCACATAATCTTTCACTCTGAGTCTGCAGCCCAGACAGAAAGAACACGATGAAGCAAGGGAACATGAAGCAATTGATCAGGGCCCACATTTACCAAGGTAGATACAAGCTTGTAATACCAGGCAGTATTGTACGTATCTCACAGTTACAACTAGTAAATTAATCCACGAAGCTCAACTTAATGTTGCTACGTGAGAGCCCAACTAACTGGCAATGTTTTACCATTACAAGCGTGGGGTTCACAGATCGTGTTGTTCTCGGAATGCAGAGATGGTGTTAGTTGCATGACGGTAAATCTTACAAACAATGTAGTCAAGATAGTAGCAGCGTAAGAAAGTATAAGCCTCCCTAAATAAGTACTAGGCCTAAGCTCGTCAATAGAAATGCGGAATTCGTGTACGGAAGTGTTCCCACACATGATCAACGCGCGTGGGAACAGTAAGTCGGGAAAGAAGAGGAAGATCATAATAAAAGCATGGGCAAGTAGGAGTATGAAAATGGAAGGAAACAAAGTGGGCACAAAAGACAGAAGTCCCGAAGGACTAGCTAATGGCTAAGGTAACCACACGAGTCCCCTCGGGTCGCCGCGCCCCAAAACATAGGATGGGCGAGCCTAACTAGCCTACAGTATGATCTATGGCCCATCCTATGCCCCCTGAGGGGTGTAGTCAATATGGCAAATCTGGGCCGAGTCAGCATGAGCACGTGACGACTGTGAACCCTTGGGCCCTTGAAACTTTTCGTTTCACTTTTAAAATTAGGCAATTTTCACCGCTCTGGATTTGTGGGACAAGCTACTGTCTGACTCGCACTCCGACTCTTCAGCTCTGCTGCTAGGTTAACTTTGTCATTTTGTTGAAAATAAATACCATTTGAGTGACAATAACAATCGTGCTAAAGAACCCTTTACATGCTGAAAAAATGCTGCATCAGCAAAAAAAAAAAAAGGCAGATGGTCCAAAAGTTGCAAATTTTGACTAGAAATAAAATAACAAAGAGCGAGAAACTTGTGTTGCAAAACGAGACTCACGCAAAGCACTACTCACCTCTACCACTTTAGGAGGAAAATGAGCTATTTTGGCACAGTGGATACCGAAACTTCGGTCACAGGATCCTGGCACAACCTGTAATGGAGAACAGTTTATTTTTCGTAAGTATTACATCACAGACTACTGCATAGGTAGCCTACTCTTCATGTGCTCTTGGATAAAATATATACACCAAACTTGGGACTTCCTACTCAAAATAATCGCCGAGCACCGAGAAAAGGACGCAATGGACATAAAACGAGCAAAGCGGGGAATCTATAATTGCATCAGCGTGGCATTGCTTTAGCCCTTACAGGTTTTCCTGAAGCAATAAATTAGTGCCAGTAACATCTCGGTGCCGTTCACCGCGTCACAGGCCTCCTTTTAGATATAGACGCAAAATACGTTTAACCTTTCAGTGGTTTTCGAAGGTGCCATACGAAAAGAAAAGCAACCCTTTTTTCTAATTTAGGGGCACTAGAATAGCCTCAACAGAGGAATTTTTAGTACGCAACGTGGGAGGTAGCAGATGTATAGGTACTGGAGTTACCAAAATACGAGTTTGACGACACTGTAAGATAGTTCATATCTCTCAAGATACAGCAGTGCTTCAAACGAGGAACAGGAATTTACAAGCAGTGTGACCAGACCATCATTTCTCTATTTCAGACCAAGTGACTATCAGGAATTTGTACGAAATATACATCTACATTACGGTGCTACTAAGAAGCTTAGTGATAGCTACCGTACCTGATACAGTAGAGTGAGAGTGTCGTCCGAAGTGGTGGCAGCTACGTGGAAATTACGGACCGTCTGAGGTAGAGCATCAGCCAGGGCAGTGACCTCGTGGAAGTGGGTCGCAAACAGGCAGTACGCTTTGACTTCCTTTGCGATGTGTCTGCGCAACAGGTAATATGTAGGAAGACCAGATATAAGAATATGTCTGTACTATTTTCAAGGCTTCGTACAAGAAAACCATTGATGCTTATCCTCCGTACATACTTGAGGAACCATGTACTGAAACACATAACATACATTGGTAGAGACAGGTTTAGACCAACGAGGCCCAAAGCACTTAAAGTCAGGATTCTCTCAAGTTGCTCCAACACAGAAACTAAACTCAGTACCAGTGAAACAAAAAGAAGTAAATAAATAAAGTACTGTACATTAAATTTATGAAAAGAGAGATTACGCAAGGCTGCCAAGAAGACATACCTTTGATTTTATTTTCTCCAATATAGATAATATCGTGCAGGAATAATTGGAAGGCCAATATGGCTAGTACTGTAACGCCTCAGATAAACCCTAAGGCTTTACTGCACTAGTCATCTTAGCCCTCCAATTTTACTATAGTTTTTATTTATATTATACAACAAAAGGGGCTTTATCTCACCCCAAGGGTACGAGTCCGTTTTACTCCCCCTTCCCAAGCACGCATGCTTAGTTTATACTCTTTCAGTAATAAAAAAGGAACTATATAATTGTTACACGTTTCATAAAGGATACCTCATTGCCTCTCTCTCACGCAAGGAGGCTCAGAGCAATAGCCCCCTTACAAATACAGTACAGTCTTAAATTTACAGATACAACAGAGAAAAAGGATGGGATATGTGGTGTGTCGAGGTGAACAGGAAATCCATGCCCGAATCCCTGCCATGCACGGGACAAGTAAGTTAGGTAGCAAGACGAAGAACACAATAATTGCAAATATGAGAAGAAAACTACAGAAGAAAGGGTAATGTAAAACTAACATGTGTATCATATATATATCGTTCTAATCAGCACAGTATCTTCAAGGTTAGAGAAAATGGCCTTCCCACAAAAAAAAACGATGCTTAGTAGGAAAGATTCATAGAGCTCCAACTAGGTTTGGAGTAATCTGAAGTCATGGACAGTAACTCTGAAATGCATACAGCAACTTATACTATAGCCTATTACATCGGAAATAAAACTGAGAAGGAGACGGAAAAGACAATAGCTACATGATCGTTTCCTGCGTTGGTACTTGGTACGGCAATAAAATACAAAATATATGCTTGTGACAAGCAAAGGCGCCGGAACACACCCATTTTCTTGACACCGTACAGGAAGGACTTAGTCCAGGGGATCCTACTGACCTTTACCTCTCATCCATGGTACAAGTGGGATTATTATTACATATTATATTAAGGGTTTCCCCGCCGTAGTCGATGGGTGCACGATACAACAGCGATCTATCTTCAGAAACAAGAACTTCTTACTTATAAAGTTAATTTAGTTGATGGTGTGTCGCTCTCTTTTAGGATTCCTAAAAGAGGCCAGTATAGGTACAAGTGGGAATTCTTATTCAAATCGCAACAACCTGGCTCCGTATTATTCCTTCTTTAAGCGTTTCAAAAAGGGGAATAGGGAATAATAGTTACATTCCTTTTTGATAAAAATATCAGATCGTCCGCCAAGCCACCCCCAGAGGCAACAGCGACTCGCAGGCTGAGCGGCGGTCAGCTGAGCCAGCCCAGCCTTCAGACAGGTGGCGTGGCAGCCAGTCAGCCAGCAGGCGTCTACTTCGGGGGTCGAGTTGGCTCACCTCTCCATGCCCACGCAACTATCTGGTCGCTACGGGGAGGTGGGCGGCATTCACGGTGTCAAGTTCGCTTATGGTGTGAAAAAGGGCGTGTTCCGGCGCCCTTGGCTCGTCACAAGCATATTTTCTCACCTCCAGCTCACTTGACACCTTACAGGACTTATTATCGACGGTCCGAACGGGTAAAATTATGGGTGTAGACGCAACCAGAGATCAGATTGTAAAGGCAGAGACAAGCCACAGCAAATAACAACCCAGCCTGTTGAATACAAATAAAAATCAGTTTACACAGCTTTAGGGTACCAGACTCTAGGAGGTATTAGTATATTAATAGTCGTAGGGAGCATATTCTTTGGGACCGAGAATACCGGTCTCTACCCTATTTGGTACTAGGGGAAGTGAGTAGTGTAATAGAGTTAGGTCAAGATATTCCCGCAGGGCCCAGCCTGGAGGTAGGAACCCGGAACATAAACCTCTGGGGCAAAAGGCCCGAGGCAAGAGTAACGAGGTTTCCAAAAGTTAGGGCGTCCAATAGGGGCCTGGGATTGATAGAATCTGAATCTTGAATTAGGAACGCTGGATGGTCCACAAGTGGACAACGTCTCTTAGCAGAGCTAGGAGAGACCAAGAAGCAATGGTTGAAAGTAGACAGCCCGTATCATAAGCTGGGAAACAAGTGGTGTGTATACTCAGGACTTGGTGTACTGACCTTATTATTGCTTTCAGGCCCTGAGGTCAAGGGCGGTGGTAACCCAAGGTCGACTTCGTTCGAACTGGGCCGTGCCTCAGGGACCGCGACCTGTGGAGGAACAGTTCCTGACGGGAGATACCGCAGGTTGAAAATAGAGGTCAAGAGAAAATCGAGGCCAAGGGCTTTCATTCCCTGAGGGCTAAGATATAACTTTATCTCGTGTGAAGCACACGGGTGCGTAATGAGAAGGAGGTAGAATTTATCGCTGTGCGGAGTATGAGCATATTAGTTAGTTCGGCTCTGGATATCAGAGCTTAAGTGTGGAGTTGGTAAGATTATTATGAGATCATTAGGGAGCCCCAGAACACGGGAGGGCTTTATCTCGTATAGAGGTGACTGGCTCCGGGAAGTGTTGCAGCAATCTTAGATGGTAATAGGACGAACAGCAGGAACGGAGTGGGGAAGGACTACCATAACCGACGGGAGATTAGTGATACCTGAGTGGAGTTTTGAGCTCTAAAATCTGAAGACAACTGCCCAAGTCTCATTCCGAGAACAGGGCTGTAGCCCATAAGAGCATAGGCGAGATAATATAGAGCTTAAAGCGGGTGGTGGGACTGGTGCCCCGAAAATGCCAGCCCCTCCCTGCCTGAGCTAAATGCATCTTCAACACTCACAACAGGTAGCAGGCGAGAACGGCCTCCAGGAACAAAGTCCCCAGACTCAGCGGCACCAAGTCAAGCGCAACACCCACCCCCTGCAGACCGAGGAGTTTTATTTATTAGTTCATATATATCTTCCCCTGCTGTCTTAGACCTCTAAGACGGTAACAGTAGAGGACACCCAACGGCAATGGAGTGTGTTCTCTTGTACCTTGCAGGTAAAAGTTTTTTTTTTCTTTATTTTTCTTTGAATTGTTTTTCTAAGTTTTTTTTTTTCTTTTCTTCTTTGTTTCTTGAAAGCTTTTGAAAGTTTTTTTCTACATTCAATTCAACAGATAATCTTTTAATTACAGTAAGAGAGGGCATGAGTAGGTACGAGGCGAAGCTCGCCGGGAGTAATGGTGTCCATACTAGATGCGAAGGAGGAAGCAGGCACAAGAGAACCGGCCCCGTCGACTTCACAAGTGGGCATGGAGAGGGTGGTGAGCCAGCTCGACCCCCGAGGTAGACGCCAGCCGGCTGACTGGCTACCACGGCACCTGGCTGAAGGCTGCACTGGCTCAGCTGACCGCCGCTCAGCCTGGCGGAGCGCTGTTACGTCTGGCGGACGATCTGAAAAATTTTTCAAAAAGGAACATAATGATTAATCCCTATTCCCCCCGTTTGAAACGGTAATAGAAGGAATCAGACTAAGCAAAATTGTTGCGATTTGAATAAGAATTCCCACTTGTAACGTGGATCAGAGGTAAAGGGCAGTAGGATCCCCTGGGCTAAGTCCTGTATGGCGTCAAGCGAGCTGGAGGTGAGAAAAACACGAATGGATTATTATTGTATAGAGGGTTTTCCCGGGGAAGTCAACAGGCTGTAGTATCGATACAACTGCGACTTGGCCTTGGACGCTTACTAAGCATACATAAACGAATATCAACTCACTCTGATATGGCCCAAGCTAAGCCGAAGCCATCGTATGTTGAGGTGCCACGGCCCAGCTCATCCACAATGATTAGCGAGTCTTGAGTGGCTGTCTGACACAAATGCAGCAAGATTAACACTTCTTCAAAAATTTAAATGATAATATGCGCATCAGGCACATCTCATCAAGATCGGCCAAGCATGCAGTACCTACACTAGATGAAACATACAGCACTAGTAAGCTACATTTTCCTCTGAGAGACACTATTATTATAATCCAATTTACATATGATGGTTAGTATTATCATAATAATAATGCAGGAAATCTTGTAATGCTTCAAATTTTGTCATATATATATATATACAGCGATATATGTTTTGGTAATTCACATGTCCCCCGACCATATCTCATGGCAAGTGTGATTTAAGCTAAGGCGATTATGTTTTTACCAAGTTCTGTTAGCAAAATATTTCAGCGTTACGGACGAATCTTCATGAAATTTGCAGGAACTGTTAGGATTGTCACGAATAACAGATACTTATATTTCGTTAATGATCTGTCGGCCTGTTAGCGGCGTAACTCAAAACGTTCTGGACGGATCTTCATGAAACGTGCAGTAACGGCGAGGACAGTCACGAGCAGGAAGCAAAGAGCGTAACGGGAAGACTCACGAAAAATTAGCAGGAAAAAGTGACGTCACATCGGCGAATCTATGGCTGAGCAGCCTAGGAGTATTTTAACTAATTTCACCAGAAAAATCTTCTTAAATTGCAAAATTTATCTCTAGCGTATAAATAAATGAAGATAAT
>LQNS02278174.1:18318453-18333498 GCA_001587735.2 Parhyale hawaiensis
GTAAATTTGCTACGTGCGGTCACAGCTATGTTTTATTTCAGTCCTATTGAGTCCTCCCGTTGCATTCTTTGCTTCCTGGTCACGAGGAACGGATGATTAAAATTTGGTGACGATCAGGAAGAAATTCTGGTTTTTGGACCATATTAACATTTTCATTAGCACTGCGTTGCTTGGCGAAGGCTTGCAATCTCAGAGTGTTCTATAATTATTTACTTCGTGGATTGCTTCTTAAATAGTTACCAGGTGCATAGTAATAAAAAATATCTGTCAAGTGTGGGCAGGGTATTACCAGGACAATGAAAGAGCAGAATATCTATAGAGTTATCTGAAACCATATGTGTGAAACGCACAACAAAAGAAATGAGTAATAACTACAGCACAATCTCATGGAATGGATGCAGAGCACTTTCTCCGTAGGTCCTGAGGATGCTCTATACATGTGAAGAAATAATATGTTAAGAACTTATGGTAGCTACCTTTAGTATTGTAGCAGTTTCCAGCATCTCCGCCATAAATGTAGATACGCCTTTTTGCTGACAGTCACCAGCCCCCACACGAGCTGTACACACGTGTAAAGGTTAGAGCACTTGCCTCCAGTTGTGGTACGAGGCGACTACAGTGGGGGTGCGGCAAAGTTTCATACCAGGGTATTTATTTGTACATCGATCTCAACTGGAGGATGATTACTAACAAAACTGATATCAATTACCATTTTCTAGTTCCTGTTGATGTAACTAGCCATCCTCATGTTACATACTAAGTAATGGCATGGAATGATCCAGCACCCCATCATAGTAGACTTGAGTCACCATTGGTATCTTCCTTAGCAGTTGGTGGACGTTTGACAATTCTCCAAAGGGTTCACTACGCTGAACGCGTCAGACATCACAAAATGAGCGGTCATAACTTAGAACTAGCTATTCAATAAGGGAATTGATGAGAGGAATTCAGAAAAATTTCATCAATAAATGGATATGAGCAAATTTGAAAAATGTCAGCAAGAAAGAGTTCAACAATCACAATTTTAGGGTGATCACCCACGAAAGAAGAAGCGGGAAACATTGACGGAGAAGTTTCCATCACACTAACGCGGATTAGAAAAACAATTTAGGTACACACGGTAACTGTGGATACCAGCATTGCTCTTTGGTTTTCGAAACCAGAGCACTGAGTCTTTCTTTCAAAAGCTTAGAAACACTTTCGAGTCATTCGAAAAGGTTGGTCAGCTTTTTTAATCCATTCAAGTTAAAATAATGATGGGTGATTTACTGTAACCAATAAGAGGTATTTTCAGTGATCAAATGAAAATATATTCTTGCATGAGCCGAGTTTTCGTAAAGAAAAGGTTGATACGCAAATAAGAAGTGCACAGAAAAAACTATGGTATGGAGGGGCATATCCGGAAGTTAGAGGCTCAAGTAACATGAATGAAGCACAACAGCGACCTAAAGAAGGATAACCAACTTTACTTACTCGCACAATCTACGATACACACCACAACTTCGAAGACTATCATTCTACCAGCTAAAAAAATTGTCCAAGCTAAGATTTGATCAAATTGATCGGATATCTGATGACAAACAATCAATACTGGAAACAAACTAAAAAGGGACGTTTAAAACTCGCAATATTGTTCCTTATTATAAGAAGAAATTGGAGAAACTTGAGGCAATTTCTGAAGATATTTGCAACACAAAGATTTTTCACAGCAATTACTGTGGAGAGTTGCACTAGAGAACTCCTAATACCATCAGGTTACCACGAAGGTTTGTGTCGTTTTCAAGTCAATTGATGAAGAGAACAAGGCAAGAATCATGTAGGTTACCTTACGGACAACATTTGTGTTGAAGCTTTCTCGAGAGCAGAGGCTTAGCGCATGGAACTAATGAGCTGTCATTATTATTATCATTATTATTATTAGGTATATTGAGTAGTTTAAGCCTCCGTCTCCACAACAATGGCGATCCAACAGAGGAAAAAGCAAGGGACATATAGTATGACGATAGAAATATGGGGAACCCATGCACGAAGGTGTTCCCACACAGGATCAACGCGCATGGGAACAGCAAGTCCGGAAAGTAGAGGAAAATCAGAATAAAGCATGAGCAAGTAAGAGTATGAAATGAGCCGTCATTTAAAAATTCTACTACCTTACCTAAGATAGCGTCCATGACAGGAATAGAAGCTTCAGTGCAGGGCACAAAGGAGCCAACATGAGCCATGAGCACTGCCGTGGCAACACTCCGCAGGTATGTAGACTTGCCACCCATATTCGGGCCGGTGATGATGTGGAAGCGACCGTCACCTGACAACAGTCACCAGACTAAAATCAATCACGACCAAACTTCAAGTATTATTAGACATTCAGCGTTAATAAAGCCATTTTATAAACGGTTCTCAAACAATGCGCCATGCTAAGGCAAGTATCATCACTTGGACATAACACTAAATGCAACAAGCCACTCACTGTCACCCATGTTGGTGTCATTAGGTATGAATGAGATGCCGTCCTGCAGCTCAAGACAAGGATGCCTGCACTCGGTGAGGCGCAGGGAGCCCGAGCCTGTGGGCAGCATGGTGGGCCTCACGTAGGGAACTACAGAGGNGTCACCCATGCTGGTGTCATTAGGTATGAATGAGATGCCGTCCTGCAGCTCAAGACAAGGATGCCTGCACTCGGTGAGGCGCAGGGAGCCCGAGCCTGTGGGCAGCATGGTGGGCCTCACGTAGGGAACTACGGAGGACACCGCCGCTGAGGCCAGCGCGCAGATGCAGTCGAGGGTGGTCAGCACCCCTGACAGTGACTGGATGACTTCAACATAACCACCTGAGAATATTTAAAGTCAGATAAGTAAAGGCAAGACCACCTAGATGCATCTAAGTGGCGTTGGTAAAGGCCGCTAACAGCTCGTGCATCCTATCCTATTGATATTCAATAATATTTCAATTTACAGAATAAAGACTGAACTTTTTGTCATATACGCACACTATAATACGCACATTACAATTCAAAATAATAAAACTACAAGGGATCAGGTGAGTTACACAGTTTTGCTAATTAATATTCAAGTTCATATGAATAACAGGGGCTGAACAATTTTTTTTTGACGTATTTGGAGGGAAAATTTATGGTGAGTGTTGGATTAAAGCAACAACCTCTTGTATATTCACATCTACAAAACAAAGCCAGCACCAACAACCGGGAAATGGTAACCACATACGGTACCTATCTGTACAACTTAGCAACACCGAAGGTATACAAAGTCAAGGAACAGCTTGCATTTCACTAGTAATAAAGAAACAGAAAATAGTATCAGCTGAAGGATTTACTAAATAGCTATGCGGAAGGGATCCTGTTCTATAGAAAAGAACTCACGTGCCATTTTCCAGCACACCCAGCACCCAACTAATGGCACAATTTTTTGCACTGAAACCGAGTACTTAGACGAACTCATGAAGAACTCACACACCCAACATTAAAATATAACACTATCGAGACAAAAGTGCGAGCTGCACATCCTTGCATCAAGTTGTGCATGCACTTCTGTAGAGTGGCCCGCCATCAGAGACTAGAAAACAGCATAATATTGCATTACAGGAGGAATAGCTATAGCATTGAAGGTAATAGCTATATTTATATCGCATCACAATGATTCTTAAGCCACGACCTGATATGCATTCGTACGAACAACTTGAAGCGAGGATGGCAACTCTATCGTCCTTTTGATATAGATTTGAGCTCGGTAGCATAACTAGATATGGCAGCATGAACGACATGCTAGCAGTGCATCCTCACTACACGTTGTTTTTCTCATAGAAGTACAGTTAGGTCCCGCCATTAAAAACTTAGGTACGTCTCAATAAGGTTAAGACATGCGACTCGTGCTTCTAATGAAACACTCTGGGAATATCGAGACTAGCACACACATTGAAAAATCGTGTAGATAATTCACAAGAGCATGCAAAATAAAGGAATGACATATCGTTTTCACATCATTAGGGCACAAATTTACAGCAGTAATACAATTGCATAGTTACTTACTGGCAACATTTAGAATTTCATCCACAACTCTTTGCTGCTGTTTCTCAATTTCAAAGTAGACCCGTTACACGAGTCTCAACTACAGCCACTCAAACGACATACGGAAACGAACGCCCGACTTGTTGGTGTCTAGTGTCTGGTACGCCCTGTTGTTGCGCAACACTTTCTCATCCTGTGAATAAAACGCAACTCTTTATAATCTCAGTAAATAGCTCTTACAAGGAACTACAGTGTTGTTTTTATGTTACTTCGAGTTATTCAATTTTTTGAGGCTGTTCAATCGTTCCCTACAGCTTTTTCAGAAAAAATACGAGTTAGCATCAAGAACTACAATGAAGTGCTGGAGCAGACACCTTACACTATTAGTTCTAGTTACATAAGAGGCAGGATACAATAACGAGATAACACACCTTGAGAGTGACTCTGAAGAAGTGTCCATACTGGCTGTTGTGCTCGAGCTTGATGGTTTTGCCGGCCTCCAGGCCTAAGTCAGCAGCGGCCACACGCAGGGCACTAGCGAGNAGGCAGGATACAATAACGAGATAACACACCTTGAGAGTGACTCTGAAGAAGTGTCCATACTGGCTGTTGTGCTCGAGCTTGATGGTTTTGCCGGCCTCCAGGCCTAAGTCAGCAGCGGCCACACGCAGGGCACTAGCGAGTTGGTTCTCCAGTGTATCCAGAAGCCCACGAATTGCTACATAATATGCTCTTCATTACCAAAGGCTTTATATATACAGCTCGGACTTATTCAGTTACCAAACAGCTACACATGACACTCATGCAATAACATAGCACAATTAAAGGTAGGTATTGTATGCAAGCAAGTATCCAAAAATGAAGCTTGAAATAAATTAATTAACACATGAACCATATTTAAAATAAGCTGACATCAAAAATTACAAATGTACAAAATGAGCTGCAAACAAGACGACAACGGGAAGATCATATGCAAGGTATAGATGGTCACTACTATATATACTCCATTTTACCAAGACAGTTTGGGCATGGTTAAATTCCTTTACAGCGTAGCCAATTCAATGGGCATTTCTGAAATTTTGTTCGGCCCAAATCTTAGCCCCGCCCACTACCTGCATGTAGAGAAATCTCAGAATTTCCCATAGAATTGACAACACTGTTGAGGAATTTGACCACACCCGAACTTCCTTGATAAAATGGACAGAGTATACAGCAGTGCCTCAATAGATGGCCTTCATTCATTTCCAGATCTTTGTTTAGAGGTAGTTACGTAAGATGTATTCTAAGTAAAATTTTCACTTTCAAACATGATGTGCACCAAGTTTGACTCAATCAAAACCAGACACATAGCTACTAATTATCATTTTAATACCGTACTAATGTCCACTGAAAGCAGTGCAAGATACTTGTATATGCTGTATATAAGTTATTTTCTGCAGCAATTTGTGCCGATAGCGATACAACTCATAGAAGACGGAATGTGGAGTACCTTTCTGTGTACCAGATGTGACACGTCATAAAATACGTGTCCCACTTTATTGTAGATTCTTTTTTTTTTTTTCAAGTATAATTCAAGTTTGAAGACAATAACTATCAAAGTGATATACATATATTCAATATATACAAGAAAGATTTCCACTAAAGTCGGTGTAGTGAAACATATTCAAGAAGATAGTTGCAATAAACATCGAGTTATGTGACTTTATGTATTGTGAAAATGTTTTTAACATGTCACACAATTACTGAAGGTGTGAGAAGATGCCGAATAACAATGACTGGTAGCTAACTGCAGAAATAGAGCAGACTGTCAAAGGGCTTACAGATCATCTTTCTATATTGGAGTTAGCCAGAGAACTTGGTCGGGACAAAGGGCAAAGGACATCGAAGACCTACGCGAAGAACCCTGTCATCAAGGTTAGGAAGGACATATGCAAGTAAAGGACAACAACTACGAGGGATATGTGGAGAATATGCAGGCAGGTTGTACGAAATTCAGGGGCAACCAGTGCTATCTTATCCGAAAATGCTGGGATTGGAGCTCCGTCGAAAAGTAGATACCTGGTGCAGGGTTCTCAAAGAAGTGGCCGAAAAAATGTGAAACCCATTCCCAGATCCCTCCTGAACAGGTCTCGCAAGGAGAAATGCTCGTAAGGGAAAAGAAATACATGAAGACCGACTTTCGCAATGTCTTTTCTCACGGACGAGGCTTGAGCTACCTTGCATGGACCTGACGAATGGGCCAAGCTTTAGCTACCTTTGGACCTCGTCCTGTTCGACTTCGGCGCCAGCAGGGTGACGGGTGGAGCAATGTTCTGGGCAGGGATAATCGGTGGCGAGATTGTACGACCATATAGAGTGCTCAAAGGTGTTAAAACCACCAGTAAGACCTACTGCCGGTTACTGGAAGAGCATTTGTGGCCGTGGTTTGAAGACTTGCCATTTGTACGACATCGGCTAATGTTAATACAAGATAATGGGACACAGCATTATGCCAAGGCCACCACGGCATTGCCGAGTAGTCTAGACCTCAAAGAGGCACATCTTATGACATGGCGCCCTGCTGCTCCTGACCGCAACCCCATCGAACATCTGTGGTCATTGGTTAATCTTGAAGATGAAAAGGCATGAGTGTGTGTTCAGTATAGCTACATCAAAGAAAACCGTGGTAGAAAATTCAAAATGCTGCTGGGTCGATGACATCTGCTAAGATTAAAGGGCTGACTGATTCAATGGACAATAGACTGTTCAAAGTCATTTCAAAACAAGGACAACATGTCGATAATTAAAATAGACAATCTTCACATAGTATACCTACTGGTACTGCTGAAATGTGTAGGTCATGTTCCAATTGTTCGCTAAGTTTACATTGCATTGTTTGAAGTATATGTTGGTGTAATGAATATAGCTTGTGTTCATAACCTAAACTGAACGATTTAGACATCTGCTATAATGCATGACACGTTAGAAATTGGATCAAGCTACATAAAGTCATGTAACTTTATGTTTATTACATCAATATTCTTGAATATGCATAACTACACTGATCCTCGTGGATACCTTCCTTGTATTGAATATTACCGGTACTTTGGTATTGTACCTATCTTCAAGCTCAAATGATTTGTAGAAAAACAGCCTACAATAAAGCGTGACACATAGTTTACAGAGTAACTGTTCAGCTTAAGGGGACCACCTCACTTTTTTGTAAACTTTTTTATTTATCATCCGTTTTGAATGAAATTTGAACCATATTTGTAAAATCAAAAATAGAATCGATTTCGCTCCTGGCAATTTTTCCGGTTTCTTTCTAGTGGCGATTTATGGTAAACTAGTCTATTCATAAAAAAGCCTAAGGCTCCTACAGTTTTCACACTAAAATGAAAACGAAGACAGTTTTGGATAGCCAAAAGATGTGCCTACAAACTGTAAGAGGCTTTTTTGAATTGCGATTATAGTTTTTTCACATATGTCGTTTGACATTGACCTAATGTGTATGAGTGTAAGACAGGTTTTACTAGTATTTTAGAGCAGTTTTCTAGCTATACAATATTAAAAAATTATATTAAATGGCAATTTGAAAATTTAAAATGAAAACATCATACTCACCAGAAAGGTCCTCATCAAAGTCCGGCTTGATGACATAGATGCCCTGCTTAACTTGTTCCTGGTCCACGGTGATATCTACCATCTCTAGGAACTTGCTCAGGTCTCCTACAGCCTCCTGTCAAGTCACAACATTGTTGCTGAGCTTGCCTAGTAATAGCGACCATTTTTGCAGAATTGCACATTATGCAATACAAGAAGGAACAGTTCACGGCCAAGATATCGACACCCTGCTTCAAGTCTCACACAATTCACTTCTTAAGCTGAGATAATAAACTTGTTTCCAGAGTCCTCTTAGGAAATCACTCATTAGATTATACGTACTTAGTTTAAGCCTGCAGGGACACAAAAGGATGTTTCAACTCTAGAATAGGTCATGAGAATTAGCGTAATACTGCTACCACAATGAGGGGTACAGCATACCCCAAGATTAAGTTTCAAGGTGAGGAAAAAAGAAGTATGCAGTGTATATACTGCATGTACAAAATGAAGCATCAATCAAGAGACAAAACCATATAAAAAATTGGAAAATTAGGAGAAGAACGCAATAAAGCCTGTCTAAAAATCAAGAAAAAGATGAACGTGAGCAGGAACAGGAATGATCAACTGATGGTCTGAGACTTAAGCCATAAAAAACTTATAGGGAGCCACTGGAGATGTAACTCTCCATAAAAACGACGATCAGTTTCAACACTGCTTTATGGCAGTGAGTGCCCGAGCTGTCAAATAAGACAGCAAGAATTCATGATGATCCGCGTTCATTGATTATAATTTTCCAATTAATGCTCGTGCTGAGCAGTAACAAGCATTGCTTCTGTTATATGCTGAAAAAAGCGAGTTTTTTTTTCCCACAGTCGATATTGTCTCCTAATAAATACTGAGCTCTGTAACCTGGATATGGACGCTGCCTTACAGCTTGGAAGTTTTTCCCAAGGGAATTGTTGCTCTGTTAAAAGAAAAACCCAAATTGGAGTAAAATATTTGGTGCCAAGAAATCCTCACGGTCTTTTCTCGCCTTCTAACTGCTGAAGAATATCTTGCCACTTGCTTCGAAGATCATGCTGCCCAAACGCAGCCAATCTCAGGGCAGTCGAAGTTTTGAAAACTTTTGATGACAGAAACCCCAGAAGGGAGTACAAAGCACGATGCAACGGAGTGCTTAGAGAAGCTGTGTGCATTTGCATTGAGTAAACTTCAACATTGGAAAAGAAAGAAGAGCACTGAGATATAAGCTTGCCATCTACAACCTGGCTTACTTTCAACCTATCAGTTTTCAGTGACGTGAACAAAAATGTTTCCATGCATGGAAAAAGTAATAGAAATCAGGTTTCATAGCTTCATTATTTCGATGCCAAGAACTGTTTCAAGCAAGAAGTAGCTACATTGAGATACATAAAGGAATAAGGATCCTACTTTTGTCATCTTCTACAATCTGGTCATTGATCTCCATGAAAACGCAATCGAATTACAAAATTTGCAACGTGGCTTATTTTTTACCAATCTATTTCTTTTAGAGCGTGACCCGAAACATACAAAAATATAAATTTAAAAATATAAAAACAACACACGACAGTGTTTGTTATATTGTGTTGATACCGTACATAGTTTACGCCTCCCTCGGCAAAACTATCGTGTTTTACGTGAGGAAATGGGACATGTAGAATGTCGATAGAAACGTGGAACCCATGAACGGGCCTAGATCAACGCGCATGGGAGCAACAAATCAGGATAGAAGAGGAAGAAGAGAACAAAGCATCGAGAGTATGGAAATGTAAGCAAGCAAAGTGGCCGCAGGGAATGAGCAGGACAATAATTACTGTAGCACTCCGAGAGTGCAACGCAATACTAACGAAATTTTCAAAATGGTTCAAAATCCAGTATTTCTTCTGGATCATCACAAACTGCAATAAAAACTTCCGGTAAATTTCATGAAGATCGGCTCGGAAATTTTTAAATTGCTGGAAGACAGCCATGCCCACGGATACCGTAATCATGAAAATGGTATAATCTGTTACTCATGACATTTTTAACAGTTCCTTTTAATATCATGAAGATCGGTTCATAACTTTCTGAGTCATACTGCTAACAATATTAGAAACCGACAAAAGCCAGCGACAACATAACCTCACCGGCGGAGGTAAAAACCAGAGGTCGGCATCTATGATTAGGCTATGTTACGATGCAAAAATCGATGGTACGATGGCCATTGCCATCGTTATTACGATGGCGATGGCAATACCATTGCTCCTACGGCATCGAAACGAAAAATCACCAATTTTCATCGGTGATGACCTACGATGAAATAACCGTCGGCAATGGCCATCGTAGGGCGTCACAATCGGCGATGGACCATCGCATTAACACATTTTAAAAATGCAAACATTTTAGACCACAAACATCGAATAAAAGCAGCATCTCTTACAACCTCGGCCTGTGTGCGATTTCCAAACCAAGAATACTATTCCTATAGCTGAAAAAAGGTGCGACATGTAAGGCCCATGTTATTAATTGACATTGCTAGATCTGAGAAATGTAATAAAGTAAACTTTGTAATCCTCTTGTAGGCGCCAATCTACTTGGCATCAACGGCCTGGATTTTTTTACTTCACTACCTGGTAACCAAGGTCTTGTCACTGAGCTTAAGGATGACTGTATTGTCGACACAGTGACATAGTACCATCTATTTATTCATGAAGTGGCTCGAGAAACTAGGGTTGCAAACATTATGTGCTCAGTAGAAAATAAAATGGAATAAGTCAACTTTAATGCAAATACTGTACACGAAATCTATCAAGCGGATGAATCAGCGGAAAAAGCTGGAGACTAGAGAACACTCAGAGATTACGCAGCTATTATATTGTCCAAGGCATCTCTACTGGCGATCCAAGGGAAGGAAAAGGAAAGAACAAGTAGTATGTCGATAGAAACGCGGGACTCCCGTACGCACTATCGTCGTTCACGACGATAGTGCGTTCAAGTAAGCTTTCATGCGCGTGCCACCACTAAATTAAACACTACCTAACCTAACCTCCTTACGTAACCTTCTAACCTTACCTAACCAAACCTTAGTTACCTAACCCAACTTAATTAGCGATACAGCGAGCAGCGCGGTGCACCAACTTGAACGCCGCTCACACGCACACGATCTGCATACAGAAACACGCACACAAATCGTCGCGAACGACGATAGCGCCTCCCGTATCAAGGTGGACCAACATACACAAGGTAGATACCAGCAAGTTGAGAAAGAGGAGGAAGTACAGATTAGAATACAGCCAGCAAGGTACTAAATCAGGAACAAAGCAAAGTGAGCTTGAAAGAGAGACGTCCCAAAGGCCTAGGTAATGTCTAGATCAGCCTACACATTACCCCTGGGTCGCTGTTCCATAGGTCAGGATGGGCGAACGTGATTAACCTTACCCCAGGGCTACTTGCCCATCCTGGGCTCCCAAGGGAGATTGCACAAATCCATCTTTCAAGTAGCACATTCATTTACTGCCACTAACTTGGTATAAAGCGCAAAAATACGTCACACTAAAGCATATCACTGCACACCATGGCTTATTCTATCAACATATGTATCACTTGTAAAGGACGGGAAAGAAGAAGGAGTACGAAATAAACCTCAACGATGAGAAACTAGAAGAAAGACCGAAAGAAACAGAAAGACATGCACCGACTCCGGAGTAGGGAGGAGATTCATGGTTGCCCTCCTGGTATGCGACGGACACTGCAATATTGTGAGGGCTCAGCGACCGGCAGCTGGTCTATCTGGAAAGAATTCTTCTTCTACAATGTAGGGGTTGAAAGGACTGCGGCAACACCCCTCTTTGTTTTAATGTCACTAAAGAAAATGAATGTTTGAAACTCGGAAGGCTGTTTTACTGTAGTTTTAGCCTTATTTAATTATTTCATCGGCATCGGAAGTACAACCGATGGCGATGTCCATCGTATACCATCGCCGATGGCATGTAGAGCTATTTCATCAGGCCATTTCTTCCTCATAATACCATCGCCGATGGAGAAAAATGGCCATCGCCGATTGTTTGATACGATTTCCATCGGAAATTGGGGGGGGGGGAAGCAAAGTGGGCACGAAAGACAGGCGTCCCGAAGGCCTAGCTAATGGCTAAGGTAACCTACATGAGTGCCATGGGGTGTGCGGGCCGCACAGGCGCCAAACTCGCCAAGCGCTATGTAAGTTTGCGACGATTCTGTGTTGGCGCATCGGTGTGCGTGTGGGCGGGCGGCGTTCAAGTTCGAGTGCTGTGCTGCTCGCAGTATCGCAGATTAGGTTAGGTAAGGTTAGATAAGGTTAGGTAAGGTTAGGTAAAGTTAGGTTAGGTAAGGTAAGATTAGGTTACGTTAGGTAACGTTGGGTAGCGCTTATTGTAATGCTTCTAGAGATTGTGGTGTGGCAAGAAATCTTACTTGAACGCACGCACAACGATGAACGCACACAGATTGGCGAGTTTGACGCCAGTGCGGTTGGGGCCCATAGTTATTAGTTAGTTATAGTTAGGAAGTTTAAGCCTCTGTTTCCGAGCAGAACGATATTACAGAGGAAAGAGCAAGAGACATATAGTATGCCAAGAGAAACTAGGAACCCATGCACGAAGGAGTTCCTACACAGGATCAACGCGCATGGGAACAGCAAGTCGGGAAAAAGAGGAAGAACAGAACGGAGCATGAACAAGTAGGAGAATGAAATAAAGAAGAAAACGAAGTGGGCACGAAAGAGAGACGTCCCAAGGGCCTCGCCAATGGCTGAGGTAACCTACACGGGCCCCCTGGCCCATAGCAAAGGATGGACGAACCTAAACTAACCTAGCCCTATGTTTGTGGAAAGGAATATCGAACCATGACGAGCGCCCTCCCCTCCCCCCACTGTATCAACGCGCATGGGCATAGTGAGCAGGAAAAAAGAAGAACACAATACATCAGAATGAGCACGAAAATGGAAGGAATCACGGTGAGCACAAAACATAGACGGCCGATAGGCCTACATCAGGCTAAAATAATTTTCCTGAGGGCGCTACAACCCATAATATAGGTTGAGCGAACCTAACCACACCATATGGTCTATCCTATGCTTCCAGATGGATGAAAGGTATACACTGAAGTCGGATATTGTAGTACAACTACATATAAATGCGCTAAAATAGTACGTGTACTGATAGAAAATGAGTAAGTTGAGTAAAAATACTGTGAGCGACTTGCTTGTTAGGTATGGAAGGTACTACTGTATATAGATTGAAAATCGTAAGTCTCCGCAATCTATAGTGAAAACATAAGTGCTTATCCCTTGACCACCCAAAAGCATACTTGGTTAAACCTATAAAGCTATTCCTGCCAAAACTTTTTCTACAAGTATTGACCTCTAAGCCGAATAATTATATAATTAGAATAAATTAAACTATCAAACGAACTTTCCGATTTAAAAAGTTAAGTTTCATACGAGAATACCGTACTCGTCGACAACTGAAAAAGAACACTGGGTAAAACGGGAGAATACGTTAACGGTATTAGGAAGGACGTGAATTGTCTACTTCCATGAAGATTACCTAATCACATTCATTTTGATCGAATTGGGGAAACTCTATTCCGAACGGGGGAATGGCGTCAAGGATACCACGTTACGTGATACCATCTTTAGAACTGCATTCGAGTGTAACGCAGTATATAATCGCAGCCAATTGGATATGCGACAGCTTTCTATAGGCTTGAGTTGCAGGAGCGTGTCAGCAGAATCTAATTATGAATTACCTCATTAAATATACAGATGAATTCAAAAAAGTCATACACGTTATAAAGTGAAAATGACAGTACTCTGATATAGGTACTAGAAGAACGGCAACACGAAGTCACGGACTAGCTATATTGTAAGAAGTACGATAACACGATTTAAGTTATATGAATTTCAAACGGTGACACGAATCACGTGGCACACGAAATGAGCCACTTCACAAATCCGTCACTAGAAGGAGTTCGCTCAAATGATCATTTAGTGCTTTGTATTTCATCGACAATTCTCTTGAGTAAAATCTTAGAGATACCTAAATTGGCGTTCGCTGTTCAACCAGATGGGTAGGTACCAAAAAGTCGTATCATTATATTGAGAAATTTAAACCTCAGTTTCCGTTACACACGTGATCTGACATAGGAAGGATGAAGGACAAATAGCATGCTGACAAATGTAAAATTCATGCACGAGGGCGTTATTTCACAGGACCAAAGAGCATAATAACAAAAAGTTTGTTGAACAGAATAATGCATTATCAGCCATGAAGGTTATGTTCTTGTCGAAGTTTGTGCCAATGACCAGGATAGGCTAGCTCAGATAAAAATTTTTCGACGGATCCTCATGAAACTTGCACAGACTGTTATATATGATAGAAGGAACAGATGTTTAACTTTTTGTAAAGATACGTCCAACCGTTTCTTTTTTCACGTATTGCTTCTTGACAACGTAAATTATATACATACATAAAGTTATGAACGAACGTTAATGAAATTTCCAGAAAAGTTAAGAGCTACATAAAACGAAATTCTGGTGATGATCTGTCCTTCCGTTTGTTTCGTCAGCTGATGTTTTGGTGACCATAAAATATCCTGGAATGAGGATCAATTGAATTTTTAGTTAAGATCGCGTAGCTTGTCGGAGGTATGCGCTCGAAGAGTGCTTCTCTACAGGGTGTCCAGGAAAGATTTACCCATAGAAAATTTGTAATTAATAAAGTTTAAGTGCACATAGGTAAATGAAAATTGGAATAGATATTTACATGTATGTAGAGAACATATTGCGGCATTCATATTTTAAAATGACTTCTCTTTGCCTTCACCCGGAGCTTAAGACGATGAATGAGTGATAGGCAAGAATCCCGCACTACTTTGTCTCCTAACGCGGCCCAAGAAGTCTGAAGGGCATCTTTCAGGGCTGCAACATTTGGATAAAATTTAGCGGAGACATCACTTTCGAGGATGGAGCAACTAGCAAAGTCCATCGGATTGATATCTGGGCTTGATGGAGGCCAACGATCCTTGTCCCAGAAACCACTGAAATGGTCCTTGCACCATTGCTGAGTCACCTTTGATGTGTGGGATGGTGCCCTGTCTTGGGTGAACACATAGGTAGTTATTTCCAGACTGTTCCGACACCCAGGGCAACACTTTAGTTTCCAACATTTCCATGTAAGCTTGGCTATTCACCTTAACTCCTTGAGGAATGAAGACAAGAGGAGATTTGGACCCATTGGAGGCAACTGCGGCCCAAACCATAACCCCAGCAGGTGTAACTCGGCGAATATGACTTCGACTACCCTCCGGCAAGTCTTTAGCATCACGGGCGTACAGTCGATCATTCTGCTTATTAAGAACAGCCTCCACAGTGAATATCTTTTCATCGGACCAGATGAAAACTGTGT
>LQNS02278174.1:18351434-18373814 GCA_001587735.2 Parhyale hawaiensis
AGAGGCAGGATACAATAACGAGATAACACACCTTGAGAGTGACTCTGAAGAAGTGTCCATACTGGCTGTTGTGCTCGAGCTTGATGGTTTTGCCGGCCTCCAGGCCTAAGTCAGCAGCGGCCACACGCAGGGCACTAGCGAGCTGGTTCTCCAGTGTATCCAGAAGCCCACGAATTGCTACATAATATGCTCTCCATTACCAAAGGCTTTATACAGCTCTGACTTATTCACTTACCAAACAGCTACACATGACACTCATGAAATAACATAGAACAATTGCAGGTAGGTTGTTTCCAAAAAAATGGAGCTTAAAATAAATTAATAACACATGAACCATATTTAAAATAAGCCAACATCTAAATTACAAATGAACAAAATGAGCGGCAAACAAGACGACAACGGAAAGATCATATGCAAGGTATAGGTGATCACTACAATAGATACTCTGTCCATTTTACCAAGACAGTTTGGGGTTGATTAAATTCCTTTACAGCGTTGCCAATTCTATGGACATTTCTGAGATTCTGTTCGGCCCATACCTTAGCCCCACCCACTACTACCTGCATGTAGAGAAATCTCAGTATTTCCCATAGAATTGACAACGATGTAGAGGAATTTGACCACACCCGAACTTCCTTGTTAAAATGGACAGAGTATACAGCAGTGCAATACACGGCCTACATCCATTTCCAGATCCTTAGACCTTGCACAAACGACGGGATCTGGTATCTCTCTAAAATGCTATTACAGCGCGCTTAGGCTTTGTTCGGAGGTACGTAATATACATTCTAAGCAAAATTTTCACTTTCAAACATGATGTGCACCAAATTCAATTTATTCAAAATCAGCCACATAGCTACTAGTACTAATTATCACTGTAATACTAATGTCCACTGAAAGCAGCGCAAAATACTTGTATTTGCTGTATAGGCCTATAAGTTATTTTCTGCAGCAATTTGTGCCAATATATGGCAATAGCTCAAAGAAGCCGGGGTGTTAGTCCCGGTGTCTCTTTGGGAATGGGCCTCTTGGTTCGTCTACTGCCGCCTATCTAATCTAATACCGATACGACTCATACAAGATGGAATGTGGAGTAGGTTGCTGTGTACCAGATGTGACACATCATAAAATATGTGTCACACTTTATTGCAGATTATCATTATTTATTTTTTTTTTTTCAAGCATAATTCAAGTTTAAAGACAATACCTACCAAAGTGATATACTGTATATTCAATATAGGCCCTATACGATAAAGATTTCAACTAAATTCAGAGTAGTGAAACATTTCAAGAAGATAGCTGCAGTAAACAGTTATGTGACTTTATGTATTTTGGAAATGTTTTTACTATGTCATACAATTATTGAAGGTGTGAGTAGATGCCAAATAACGACGACTGGCAACTACAGAAATGGAGCAGACTGTCAAAGGGCTTACAGATGGTCATTCTGTGGTAGAGTTAGCTAGAGAACTTGGACGGGGCAAAGGGCAAAGGACATCAAAGTCCGAAGCGAAGAACCCTGTCATCAAGGTTAGGAAGGACAGAGGCAAATAGAGGACAACAGCAACGAGGGATATGTGGAGAATATGCAAGCAGGTTGTACAAAATTCAGGGGCAACCAGTGCTATCTCATCGGAAATGCTGGGATTGGAGCTCTGTCGAAAAGTAGCTTCCTGGTGCAGGGTTCTCAAAGAAGTGGCCGAAAAAATGTGAAACCCATCCCCAGATCCCTCCTGAACAGGTCTCACAAGGAGAAATGCATCGCAAGGGAAAAGAAATACATGAAAACCGACTTTCGGAATGTCTTTTCTCACGGACGAGGCTTGAGCTACCTTAGATCGACCTAAGGAATGGGCCAAGCTTTGGCTACCTTTGGACCTCGTCCTGTTCGACTCCAGCGCCAGCAGGGTGTCGGGTGGAGTAATGTTCTGGGCAGGGATCATCGGTGGGTGGGGAGATTGTACGACCATATAAAGTGCTCAAAGGTGTTAAAATCACCAGTAAGACCTACTGCCGGTTACTGGAAGAGCATTTGTGGCCATGGTTTAAAGACTTGCCATTTGTATGACATCGGCTGATGTTAATACAAGATAATGGGACACTGCATTCCGCCAAGGTTACCACGGCGTTCCAGAGTAGTCTAGACCTCAAAGACGCACATCTTATGACATGGCGCCCTGCGGCTCCTGACCGCAACCCCATCTAACATCTGTGGTCAATATTGAAGATGAAGAGGCATGATCGTGTGTTCAGCATAGCTAGCTACATCAAAGAAAACCGTGGTAGAATATTCAAAATGCTGCTGGGTCAATGACATCTGCTACGATTAAAGGGCTAACTGATTCAATGGACAATAGACTGTTCAAAGTCAATTCAAAACAAGGACAACATTTCGATAATTAAAGTAGACAATCTTCACATAGTATAGTGGTACTGCTGAAATGTGTAGGTCATGTCTCAATTGTTCGCTCAGTTTACATTGCATTGTTTAAAGTATATGTTGGTGAAATAAATATAGCTCGTGTTCTTAACCTAAACTGAATGATTTAGACATCTGCTATAATGCATGACACGTTAGAAATTCGATCAAACTACACAAAGTCACGTAACTTGTGTTTACTACATCAATACTGTATTCTAGAATATCCATAACTACACTGATCCTCGTGGAAACCTTCCTTGTATTGAATATTAAATAGCTATTGTATCAAGCTCAAATGATTTGAAGAAAACCTACAATAAAGCGTGACACATACTTTACAGAGTAACTACTCAGCTTAGCTAAGTACTAATGCCTAAAAAGTTCTACCAGCTTGTTTTCGAGTGTAGACAGTAGACAGAGCTCATAGTATGTAGTTGAATCTTGTAGTTTGAAATGGCACATTACTGTAACACTATAAAATCAATAGAAGCTATTTAGCCATGCCCATAGGGTAACATGTCTAGTATCCGTCCACCATGCTAGTAGCCGTCAACTTGCCACTAAAAGACTTCATGTGTGATAACTAGACTAGCAGTGCTATTAAGCCATACATATGCTTAAACTGTAGGCTAAGTAGTGCCGCACCATCCCTGAAAATGACAGGCGAAAAAAATAAAACACGGGTACTCGACATGTTACCCTAACTGTTCAGCTTATGACCTGCAAGTGTATATGGTAATAACAGAACTTGTCCAATGGTTCTAATTCTGAGCTTAGAGGAAAGATATCACTCTAGATTAGCAAAAACAAAAGCGGATGTTCAATTATTTAACTTCATGAACATATATCCCCTAAAATAGAGTAGAGTGTAAGACAGGTTCTACTAGTATTTTAGAGCAGTTTTCTATGCAATATTAAAAAAATTTATACTAAATGGCAATTTGAAAATTTTAAATGGAAACAACATCATACTCACAAGAAAGGTCCTCATCAAAGTCCGGCTTGATGACATAGACGCCCTGCTTAACTTGCTCCAGGTCCACGGTGATTTCTACCATCTCTAGGAACTTGCTCAGGTCTCCTACAGCCTCCTGCCAAGTCACAACATTGTTGCTGAGCTTGCACAGTAATAACGACCATTTTTGCAGAATTGCACATTATGCAACACAAGATGGAACAGTTTACGGCCAAGAGATCGACACCCTGCTTCAAGTCTCACACAATTCACTTTTTAAGCAGAGTTAATAAACTTCTTTCCAGAATCCTCTCAGGAAATCACTCATTAGATTATACCTACATTAGCTTAAGCTTGCAGGGACACAAAATGATGTTTGAACTCTAGAATAGGTCAGGTCATAGAATTAGCGTACTACTGCTACCACAATGAGGGGTACAGCATACCCCAAGATTAAGTTTCAAGGTGAGGCAAAAGAAGTAGGTATGCAGTACCTATATATACTGCATGTACAAAATGAGGCGTCAACAAAGAGACAAAACCATATAAAAAATTGGAAAATTAGGAGAAGAACGCAATAAAGCCTGTCCATAAATCGAGGAAAAGATGGATGTGAGCAGAAACAGGAATGATTAACTGATGGAGACTGAAGCCATAAAAACTTATAGGGAGCCACTGGAGATGTGTAACTCTCCATAAAAAGGACAATCAGTTCCAGCACTGCTTTATGGTAGTGAGTATGGCTAATCCTAATTTCCCACAGGGAGTGATGATTATTAAACTAGAGTGCCCGAGCTGTCAAATATGACAGCAAGAATTTATGATGATCTGCGTTCATTGATCATAATTTTCCTATTAATACTAGTGCTGAGCAGCAACAAGCATTCCTTCCGTTATATGCTGAAAAAAGCAATGTTTTCTGCCTACAGTCAATATTGTCTCCTAATAAATACTGAGCTCTGTAACCTGGATACAGACGCTATCTTACAGCTTGGAAGTTTTTTTCGAAGGAATTGTTGCTCTGTTCAAAGATGAACCCAAATTGGAGTAAAATATTTGGTGCCAAGAAATCCTCATGGTCTTTTCTCGCCTTATAACTGCTGAAGAATACTTGTCACTTGCTTTGAAGATCATGTAGCCAATTAAAGCATCAGCGTAAACCAGGGCAACCGAAGTTTGGATGACAGAAACCACAGAGGAGAGTACAAAGCACAATGCAACGGAGTGCTTAGAGAAGCTGTGTGTATTTGCATTGAGTGAACTTCAACATCGGAAAAGAAATAACAGTACTGAGATATACGTTTGCCATCTACAACCCAGCTTGTTTTCTACCTATCAGTTTTCAGTGACGCCAACAAAAATATGTTTCCATGCATGGAAAAAATGATAGAAATCACGTCCCATAATCGCGCTAAGAGAAGCTCAAAATAGTTTCATTATTTCAACGCCAAGAACTGTTTATAGCAAGAAGTACATTGAGATAAATAGAGGAATAAGGATCCTACTTTCATCATCTTCTACAATCTGGACATTGATCTCCATGAAAATGCAATCGAATTATAAAATTTGCAACCTGGCTTATTTTTTGCCTATCTACATATTTCTTTCAGAGCGTGACCCGAAACATACCTCCATGATCGGAATGACCTGTAGCTGATGTGCCTATTACCTGCTACTTCTCTAAGCTTCCATTTGACGGCACACAGGCGTGAGCTGATATATCTCTGTCTTCCTACTGTACTATTTCCTTTTGATTGCTCGAGGTACGGTAGGACTATATGTGAGCCTGTTGGTATACTGGGGACTGAGCTCTGCGTGCAACTTGTATTATTATTACTGTTACAAGCCTCTTGGCCAGGCTAGCTAAAATGAAACGGTGTGTCTCAATCACACTGTACGAGGGTAATCTGTTAAATTCTCTGTACCAATGCAGCGAAGAGTTCCTTCTCTCTCCTGTGTGAAATTGAGCTGCTCAATGCCATTCGTGTCTGCAGCTGTAGGCTGAGTGTATCTATTTATTCTCATTCTACGTGGCCACCAATAATTGTGACTGGGCCTAATCACTAGGTTGAACTTTGGCTACTTTGTGTGTACTTGTGAGCGTATTTTGTGAACCCATTGTGTTTTTAATATAAGTTATTTATTTATACAAATATATAAATTAAATGCCATCGCCGATGGCATGTACAACGATTTCATCGGACCATTTTTTCCTCATAAAACCATCGCCGATGGAGAAAATGGCCATCGCCGACTGTTTGATACGGTTTCCATCGGGGCATCGGACCATTGCTATCGCCAATGGATTTTTGCGATGTTCCATCGTAACATCGTAGTTTTTCCTATGGCGATGGTCTACGCCCCATCGTCATCGTATACCTAATCGGCAATGGCCATCGTACCAGGCTTTAGTAAAAACGATATAGCCATCGTTGCACTAATAACTGGCACGTCACCATTTGCCAAGACACAGAAGATACAACAGCATATATACATGTAATGCACATGGCTAAATACCTCAAGAAAATAGAATAACAATTGCCTGAATCATGGGTGAAATAGTTCATTTATTTCTGCTAGATCCGTGTATACCAGTAGTAGAACAAAGTACCTATCATTAGCAGGCGCACGAAAATAATACATTTACGGCTGTTACCTACTGTGTCCCTACGGAGAGCGACGTGCCGTAAAATACGGAGGGCAGACCCAACTATCCAAGACCTATGACCCATCCTAAGCGACGCAAGGAAGCTAATCACGATAGATATATTGCTACGCCGAAATTGCAAGCCTTTTTTCAGTACAATGGTATCAAAATGAGAAAGAATTTAAGGAAACAAAGTTACGGAAATTACTATCATCATATTCCTAGCTTAAGCCTCCGTACCCATAAAGTACAATGTGATCCAAAGAAAGAAGGGACAAAGAATGTCAAAAGAAACGTGGAACCCATGAACGAGTCAACGCGCATGGGAACAGCAAGTCGGGGAAGAAGAGGAAGAACAGAATAAAGCATGAGCAAGTAGGATTATGAAATTGGGAAGGAAGCAAAATGGGCACGACAGACATGACGTCCCGAAAGCCTAGATAATGGCTAAGGTAACCTACACGAGCCCCCTGGCGTGTGCGGGCCGCACTAGCGCTTAAAACTCGCCAAGCGCTATGTATCTACGTTTGCGACGATTCTCTGTAAGCGCATCGGTGTGCGTGTGTGTGTGTGTGTGGGCGGCGTTCAAGTTCGAGTGCTGTGCTCCTCGCATTATCGCAGATTAAGTTAGGTAAGGTAAGATTAGGTTACGTTAGGTAAGGTAGTGCTTATTTTAATACTTCTGGTGATTGTGGCGCGGCAAGGAAGCTTACTTGAACTCACGCACAACGATGAACGAACACAGATTGGCGAGTTTGGCGCCAGTGCGGTCGGGCATTTAGTTATTAGTTATAGTTATCAAGTTTAAGCCTTCGTTTCCGAGCAGAACGATATTACAGAGGAAAGAGCAAGAGACATATGGTATGCCAAGAGAAACGAGGAACCCATGCACGAAGGAGTTCCTACACAGGATCAACGCGCAGGGGAACAGCAAGTCGGGAAAGAAGAGGAAGAACAGAATGAAGCAGGAACAAGTAGGAGTATGAAATAAGGAAAGAAGCAAAGTGGACACGAAGGAGAGACGTCCCGAAGGCCTCGCTAACGGCTGAGGTAACCTACATGGGCCGCCCCCTGGGTGTTACCTGGCCCATAGCATAGGAAGGACGAACTTAAACTAAGTTTGGGGAAAGAAATATGGAACTATGCACGAGCCCTTCCCTTTTCGTGCTAATTCTGATGTATTGGTGTGCTTTTCTTTTTTCCAGCTAACTATGCCCATGCGCGTTGAGCACGAAAATGGAAGGAAACCAAGTGAGCACAAAACATAGACGGCCGACAGGCCTAGATGAGGCTAAAAATAATCTTCCGGGGGGGGGGGGGCTACAACCCATAATATCGGTTGGGCGAACCTAACCACACCATATGGTTTATCCTATGCGTCCTGATGGATGAAAGGTATACTCTGAAGTCGGATATCGTAGTACAACTACATATATATGCGCTCAAATAGTACGTGTACAGATAGAAAATGAGCTTTGTGAAAAAAGTACGGAAGAAATAGAGAAGGGTGAGTAAAAATACTGTGAGCGACTTGTTTGTTAGGTATGGTAGGTACAAGTTCGTACAACATAGATTGAAAAACTTTTTTTACAGTCATCTGGTAAAGTATTGACCTTTAAGCCAAATAATTATATAATTGGAAAAAGCTCAACTATCAGAGGAGCTTTCCGATTAAAAAAGTTAAGTTTCATACGAGAATACCGTACTCGCCGACAATTGAAAAAGAACACTGGGTAAAACGGGAGAAGACGTTAACGGTATTAGGAAGGACGCGACTTGTCTACTTCCATGAAGATTACCGGATCACATTCATTTTGATCGACTTGGAAACTCTACATATCCCGAACGGTGGAATGGCGTCAAGGATACCACGTTACGTGATACCATCTTTAGAACTGAATTCGAGTGTAACGCAGTACCTATATAATCGCAGCCAATTGGGTATGCGACAGCTCTCTATAGGCTTGAGTTTCAGGAGCATGTCAGCTTAATTTAATTATGAATTACTTCATTGAATATACAGATGAATTTAAAAAAGTTATGCACTAAAATGAAAATGACAGTAGGTAGCCTACTCTGAGATAGGGTACTAGAAGTACGGCAACACGAAGTCACGAACTAGCTAGCCTATGTTGTAAGAATTACGATAACACGACTTATGTCGTATGAATTTCTAACGATAACACGAATCCCGTTGCACAAGAAATGAGCTTCTTCGCAAATCTGTCTTTAGAAAGAGTTCGCTCAAATGTTCATTTAATGCTTTGTATTTCATCGACAATTCCCTTGAGTAAAATCTTAAGAGATAAATTGGCGTTCACTGTTCAACCAGATGGATACCGAAAAAAATGAGAAGTTTACACCTCAGTTTCCATTACACACGTGATTTAACATAGGAAGGATGAAGAAGATATAGTATGCTGAAAAAATGGAGAATTCATGCACGAGGGCGTTATTGCACGGGACCAAATAGCATAATGACAGAAAGTTTGTCTGTTGAAGAACAGAATAATGCATTGTCAGCCATGAAGGTTATGTTCTTGTCAGAGTTTATGCCTGTGACCAGGATAGGCTAGCTAACATAAAAATGTTTGGACGGATCTTCATGAAACTTTCAGAGACTTATATATGATAGAAGGAACAGATGGATGATTAACTTCTTGTGAAGATCCGTTCAACCGTTTCTTTTTCACGTCTTGTTTTTCGACCACGTAATTTATAAAGTTCAGAACGTTCATGAAGTTTCCGGAGAAATTAAGAGCTAGAAATAACCAAATTTTGGTGATGATCTGTCCTTCTCCTCGTTTTCGTCAGATCATGTTTTGGTGACCATAAAATAGGTATCCTGGAATGAGGACCAATTTAATTTTTAGTCAACATCTCGCAGCTAGTCGGAGGTATGCGCTATACCTAACTGTGCTTCACTATAGTTATGATTATTATTACACAATTAGCAGCGTTCACAGGAGAGGAAGAAAGAAGGAACAGGTAGTAGGCTATGTCGAGAGAATTGTGGAACCCATGCACAAAGGAGTTCCTCTTTTGGTTCAAGGAGCATGGGTTCAGCAAATCACGAACTAAAAGGAAGAACAGATGGATCAGCCGAGGCAGGAACAAGGGACTAAGCGAGCGCTATGCCATGAAAACGAAGCTATCGATCCCGGAGGCGAAGGTAATCTCCGGGACTCCTCTGGGGCGTAGCAGCTTATAACGTAGGAACGGAGAATGAACTCTATGGTCAATCGTTGATTACTCAAATGATCACATGCAGAATATTACACAGATTGTTCTGCGTGACGGAACTGTTCTAGTAGGAGAAAACCAAATAAAGAGCGAGCGTCAGCAGCAATGCTACCATTGCACGTGTTTTGCATCAGAACGGCCGCTAGATATTTGGGGTTTTTTACATCGTAGATGAACATTCAATACCTTCACCATACTAAATACTTGAACAAAATATAGCTATTTCTATATTCACCTTTTCTGTTCTGTTCAGAGCATACCCGTACGCAGTTATTAAATGAATATTGATTGGATTAAATTACGAAGCATAGCTAACTCGAAAATGATTGTTATATTTACACAGGAACATCGGACGATTGAAATGATACTATGTAATTCACAGGAATACGCAAACCATGGAGTCTCTGCTTGCAGCAGTTGAAAAGCTCTAGGCTAGATATTGCTATCCTACTTCGTGAACGAGTAATCTAAAAAAAAAAAATAATAGGTAATAATAATAATAAGTTCGGTTCTACTGCACCGCAGCATGTTCACTGTTCTTGTATCACAAAATTAAGCTTCAATTATATATACTAAAGATCGCGTCATCGATTGTAGCTTACTACGGGCCAACTCGAAGCGCTAACCTAAACAGCTAGTCATATAATTAGCTAGCCTAGGCCTTTATGTTTTCATTACACCTAAAAAATAAGCACACTTCCTGAAAAAAATAATACACTGGGCGTACTTCGCTTTCTCATTCATTTTAAACAGGAGTATCATTTACATAAAAAAATAATAAATACACAGCATATTGAAAGATCCCACGTATACTGCAATTTATACTTTGTTATTTTCAACAGGAAGTAAGCCATGTTTCCTAAGACTGCATTAATATACACTTCGATTGCATTTGCATTATTACTTCATCACAAACTAACAATTTCAAGTGTTTCACCGTAAACTATTACACATACACTGGTATACCAATTGTAACTTTGCGCTACCATCAGTATATTATTTTCTTTAATTGAAATACATTACAACAGTATTATCACAGCAAGACGCACACAAAAATAACTGCAGTATAGGCTACGACATGTTTCACTGTTATTGACACAGAGTGATCCACAGTAACTCATACAGTATATAGACTTATCTAACTTCCCAACATTTTCTTCATGAAAGAAACAAAGTTAGGGGCTAGTTACCTACTTAGATGATAGATCGAGAAAGTTCGATGGCAAGAAACTATACAACTTTAATTACAGGCTGCTTCACCGTCATCTACGCTCAAAGGGTAGCAAATTGTCACTCAAATGTAGCTTTGTTCGATTCTAGAACATTTTCTTAACCACTTAAACACACATAAAGAAAAGAAAATAAAATATACGAGAGGAAACAGCGTGCAACGGCCAAGCGAAACAAGTTTATCAGTGACGCAGTCTGTCACGGAGGCCCCTGGCAGCTGGCACGGCGCAGTCGCAAGCCAGTGAACGACAACTGAACGAAAATCTAACGAGCCTGCGCGAGAAGAAAACGAGCGCTTGTCGCAACAGCCGAGTGAACGAGACCGCCGGGAAGCCCGGTATCAACACGTTCGAACGGTATACTGAATGAAACGACGATAATTGGGCGAACTTTAATTTGACACGTGAACAAAGGTAATTGGGCGAACTTTAATTTGACAAGTGAACAAAGGTAATTGGGCGAACTTTAATTTGACAAGTGAACACAAGTATGGGAGGAAAGTGGGCGATAATTTGACCGATAACGGAACAGAAGTTTGGCGAATGAACGAAAGTTTCACGGACGATTGCATGGCAAGCTCGACCTACGACTGAATCAAAGCGTAGCAGCAGAACTGAACGAAAGTTTAGCCATTGCATGAAAGGAAACTCGGACTTCAGGCTTATCAGGGCGACTAAACGAAAAGTTTCACAGAAGGTAGAATTCAATTTGGAGTGATCACCATTGATCAAAACTTGGACGGAATATTGAACAGGTATCAGCACAATGGCAGCTGAACAACTTCGCATAAAAACATGCCATAGGGTACGGATGAACGCTAACTGAGAAACGTGAGACACAATAAACAGCGGCAATTTTGGCACGACTGTTTGAGACATCAGGGTTATGTATACAGATGAGGGACGTTATTGCTGGTTTCGTCATCTCCGCGACCCAATGCCTTAATATGTTAATATAATTAGCACAGAGTATTGCGTGTGCTAATTTGGAAGAGATGCACGAAACTTGACTGACAGCACTTACTGAGCAAACCGGTCTTGACGGCTAACGTTTTTACCTTTTTTATATAAATTCGAGGCTGAGTTTACGTTGGTACAACAAAATATTTGGACGATTAGCTGAGGAAACTCGTTCTTTTGACTAGCGAGTGTACCAGCAAAGCTTTAAGAATACAGTTCGATGAGGCGCGATTAATAACTAAAGTAGCTAAGTCAAGAATGCGCAGAATAGGTTCTGGTCAGATCAGCGCGAAAATGATCGCAGTTTCAAGTTGGGTGGCGGAGAAAAAAAAAAAAAAAAAAAAAATAGACGATGTGTAAGAACAAGCGCTGTTAGACTTCGGGTAGAGTATAGTTAGTTATGCTGCCAATATTTAATGAAGGGAAAAACCTGAGCAATGTCGAGGCACTAGATGAACACAGCGCAGTTTTTAGCTATTTTCTATTCTTGCACTTAATTACCAAAAGCAAGCACTGCTGCACCATATTAACCACATCCTGCTCCAACAGACCATACGGTCAGGTGTAAAACAGTGTAGTGAGGCGAAAACTGATGTTTAATCAGCATAGGCTAGTATCATCCACCAACAGTTATTAACAATGGCCAGCTGTAGAAACTTGGTCAAGCTTCAAATGTTTAAATTCGGCACCCAATCTATCGTGCCCTAACGAGAGCGTATTATGCCGAGGTTACCCTTTTTACTCGCAAGCACAACGTGATTCGAGCATGTGCAGCTCACACGTCGGTCCGATATGCATTTCAAGTCGGTAGAATGGATGCAATAGCGAGAACAACCAAGGCCACCAAGGAGGCGTTGGAACGACGCGCGAGCAACACAGCTTTGTATCAAGTGGTGCGTGCGAATGCCTACAGTGCCTCTGGTATAACGAATAGTTCCGAGAAGATGCAGTGGTATAACGGTTGCGCCTTTTGTCACTTCATTGTACCATTCTTTGAGAAATCAGGATCAAAAGTAGTTTAGCCGTCAAGAGGAGTAGAGTTACGTATGGGAATGAAACTAAAGTGCTAAAATCGAGATAGAAGAAACCTTTAGCTCGAACACCGCAGCATCTGTATACAGTTTCGCTACTGGTGGGTTTACGAGGAATTTGATACCAGTTCAGCTTTACAGGTAAAACGAGGAAAAAATCTTCCTGAATTGATTATAAGAGGGGCAGTTGGAACATTTCAGAGAGAGAAGATATTGCGATACCTTTGATGTTTAAGCAAGTGCTTGTAGAATACCGGCAGTATGAAATTGTTTATTGAAATCGAACACAGCACTGGCTAACAATGAGGCGCAAGGCTTGGAATAACCTATGTTGCCGTTTCATTAGCTACGTATCAGTGAATATTTATGATGGTATTTGGATAACAACATTCGTTAAGGGTGAGATAAATTTTCCATGTGCTTGCTCACCTGGCGTAGTATCTATTGTTTTTTTTTTCTAAGCAGAAGGAAAAAAATTCACGAGACTGCCCGTGTGAATTTTCAAACGGAGACTGTTGCCATCAATTTTTCCTGAACCTACCTTATACTGTTTTTTACAAAGCTAAAGATGTCTCGAGACGTATGGTGTTGAGCCATATAACCTTAACTAACTCTTGAGCGCAATGGGTCAGCTTTTCTACGCGCATTTCGAATAACGTTTTCGTTTTCAGAAATGAAACTTGAGTCTTGACGTTAGGGAAAACTTGAGAATAATAACACAGTTTGGAACGCGACGTTGGAAATGTTAAAGAGGTAAAATCCAGGACAGCACTCAAAAGCTATTGTAACATTTCAGAGCCTAAATTAGACACCACTTTTCCTAGGAACAGCACTATATGTAACTTCCACAAATATGTAAAGCGGGCATTAACCGGCAAACGCACAAAGTTAACCTTGATTTCACGGGAGAACAGCACAACTAATATCGTCTAGAAATGCGAACAATAAGCACTACAGATGACAGAAGAGACAGCGAGGCGTAAGAGGCTGTCTGGCACAGGAGACATCCGCGACTGAGGCTGAGCGACGAGGAAGCAACGCAGTGGGCTACAAACAACGGTTGCTGCACCGAATATATCGAGCATGCAACGATCACCAAACAATACAAGAAACACTGTAAAGTATTATCTGTGTGTTTATCAGTATTTATCTGCGTGTTCATAAATATTTATCGATGTGTTTATCAGCACAGCTGTTTATATACTTGCATAGCGAACTATCCAAAGTTGACGGCAGGTTCCGCAAAAAAAAAAAATATATATATATATATATATCGGTAGGTGGCATTGCTGCACTATATTTTTCTTTGAGACAGAAATTTTGCAAAGGACAAATTGTAAATCTTTACTGGGATCCGTGTTTGAATGTGATGATCTGCAAACTTTTAAGAAAGCCGTGAATATATTTTTCACGGTTTTATGGGACGTCATATACTACGTTTCCCTGCTCTATGATGCCCTGCGTGTAAACTTCACTGCAGAATACGTTAGCCGCCATTTATACCACACATGGTACAGTGTTACAGGAATCAGATTCTTCGCATGGGGTCAACGTGCCAAGGAAAGTTTTTCATTTAGTACAAATAAGCTGCAAACACGAGACAACTGCAAAACAAATAAACCTATTCTCGGGTTAGTACATCAACGGGGAGTCAACAACCGCCACCGCCACTTGCCGTCATAAAATGATAGCAAAACTATAGAACTCAATAAAAAACCCCAGTTTTCGTTGCGGTTTTCCTCTGACACGTATCGTGAGCTGAGAGAAAATAAAGCTTCAATGCCCGTAGGAAGTGAAAACTAGTGTTTAGGACACTGCTAAGAGGGACTGTAAAACTCTTTCATGCTTAGATTTCAAAGTTATTAGAGAAGACGTGCAACCTCCACTAAGGATTGCTTAGTTGCGCTACAAACTCCGACTTGCTGCAATTTTCGTGTTTGCACCAAAGCACGACACCAAAAATGTGAAAATTTTATCATACAAGTCTGCTTGCTTCTCTATACGTTTCCTAGATCGTTCCTGCGTTAGTACGACCGTTACGCTTTCAGTATTAGATAGGACAAATTAGGGTATCTTGAATAACCATCTCGCTAGAGAAGACCAGCCAACTTTTCTTTCATTAAGCTGTCATTGATCAGAGGTCATAATCAGATTATTTTATGGCCTGACATGTAACATATTTTAACAATTCGCATGCATGATACGAGTCTGAGATATAATTGAAGCGCAATGCATTTGGTTTGAAGAATCAACACATGTACCATATGCTTATAGCTCACTACTAGCTTTTTACACTTCGTATTGCGAGAACATCGAAATTTCGCACGGCCGCAACTGTCTTTCAAATGCCTGTATCTTGTCTACGAACGCTGATATTAAACGAAACCGTGCCGAGTATGTCGCAAATTTTCTTGCAAAAATACAAATGGAATGCCAGGCAATGTTCATTTTTATTTTTATATTCCTGGTTTTACTAGGGCATCCACGCCATACTACGTGATCCAAGCAGTGAGACTCAATTTATTATGTTGTATCAGAATATGAATGTTTAATACCGGCATTCCTGACGGAACGTCGTGGTCGGCCGCGTGCGTTAGTACTGGCGGAAAAAAGGCGCAATGCGTCTCAAACCCTCGGCGGCCACGCCATACAGGGCCACGAGATGGCAAACGAAACGAGTAGACAGAAAAAGAAACACCCGTGCGGTAGGTCCCTTAGTTGGCCAATATACGAGAGCAGATAGGAGTCCCATGGATGATTAGCGCCATGGCCCTCATGGGTATAGTATTTTGGCGGGATCTTTTCCTGTCAGAATATACCTATATGGCATCACTCACCCAGGTGCTGACTCGAGTGTGTCTTTCGCGGGCGATGTTGCAGCTGACCGCATTTCTTGCTGACGAGGGTAGTTTCATAAAGTTAGGTATGTTCTCTATATTTCCCTTTCTGTTCATCGAGGTGGGTCACTGTATTGTGGCAAGCGACCCATGTCGGGTTAGATGAGGAGCGTTAGATTAAATTATAGCCTGACCATTTTATGAAGGCGGTTCGGTTGTGGTCAAATGCCTCTAGAGCAAGGCCAATCCTATGCATATTTCTGAGAATTCTCTATATGCAGATAGTGAGCGTGTCTCAGATATGGGCCGAACAAAATCTCAGACACTCTCATAGAATTGGCAACGCTATAGAGGAATTTAACCATGGCCGAACCGCTTTCATAAAATAATAAGACTGTAGTATCATTACCAACTCAACATTAGATGGTGTGCGTTAGGTTAGATGGAGTACAATACAGGTGCGCTAGTTAAGATGAAAGAGTTAGTTCAGAGGATGTGCGGCGAAATAAAATATGAGAAACGTTAGGTTAGAAGTATGTTAGACTGGATGAGATGCTTTGAGTAAAATATTTGTTAGATTAGATGAGAAGCATTTGATTTGTGAGGCGTGTTAGGCTAAGTGAAGTGCATTTAAGTTAGATCAGGTGCGCCAGACTAAATACGGAGCGTAAGGTTAGATAAGGAGCGTTAGGTTGTACGATATGGTTCAAGATAGTAACAAGCTAGCTAGCTAGCTTAGATATGTGCTATGGTCGACGGATTTCGTTGAAACAGACAGAGTTCAAGATTCAGTGACAGGCTTTAGCTTATCCGGGGTGCGTTATGGAAGAAGATTTGCATTGGGTGAATCTAAGGCAAGTTGTAAAGTTGTAATACATAGCATAGCTTGGGCTTAAAGCACTTTTAAAAGTAAGTAGACATTTATCGCCGGTGGCATATGCACGGATCCCGCAGATGCACATTTAAGGCGTGTCTGCACATTGAAAATGCATTTTAGAAGGCACAGCTTTGCGTCGTGTTCTAATGAAAAAGAGACCAAAATTAGGCCAGGTTGAAAATTGTGGCGATACTGTCACGCCCTGTGGATAACTGACGGGCAAAATCAGGGCCAGTTTGAAGATGGTGACGAAACTATACATATTTCTTAAGTGAATGCACTTCTTGCTTAATCGAAATTGGAATCTAAGCAAGGATGAAGTCTGAAATATCTATCAGAAAGATCAAAAATACAGGTTTTTACTTTCTCTTCTCACATTAGAGCTTTATTTGTTGTATCATAGACCACACTATACAGTGACTGGACACTGGCCCCCAAAGCAGATTTCGATCCCGCAATTGGTCCTGACTGCGCGGTGCCGCAGACGCCTTTTTATATGTTCTCCCATTATGTTTTCATACTCTGTATAGCTATTTGACTTAATTCTTTTGCATGCAGTAATGACAACTTATATACGCAACAAAATCCACAAAAACATTAAGGCTTGAAGCGTAATTACTTAAGAGCAACTGTTCATGACATCCTCTGATATTTGCAGTAGAGTAAAACTATTTCACAATAGTTTGTAAAATAAAGAGTCATTTGTAGAACAGAAGCCTCCCAAACTTGTGCTATAATCGATTTGAAATGAAATGCCTAGTAAACACCTGATGAAAATGTTAATGAAATATATTTGGTATACGGGCTAAGCGAGATGATTAGAACAGACAGCAAATCTGAAAGGTGAGTCGGAGCAGCTTGCAGACATGAAGTGATAAAGCCCTGACAACAATGAAGTGATAAAGCACTGGCTGCCATGAAGTGATTTAGCATTGGCAGCCGTGATCTGAATCAAGCAGTGACCGCCATACAGCATTGGTAGCCGCAAAGTGATACAACATTGGCAGCCGTAAAGTGATACTGCATCGGTAACCGTGAAGTGATGCAGTATTGGTAGCCATGAAATGATCTAGCATGTTCAAGAGTGAAATGATATAGCATTTGCAGGCCTAGAGTGATGTAGCATATGTAGTAGTAATACATAGCTACAACATGGAAGTGATATAACGCAGACAACCATGACGTGATGTAGTGCAGGGGAAAACCATTATGTCGTTCAACTTCCGCAGCCATGGAATGATTCAACTTAGGCAACCATTAAGTGACGTAACATACGCAACCATGAAGTGGTGAGACGTAGGCAACCACAAAGTGGCGTAGTACACCTCGGTAATAATTTGAAATGACATAGTGCAACTGTAGATGGTTCCAGTGATGAAGGGATGTATCAGCATCAAAATGCCATTTTTATGTCTTTTAACGGCTGTCTTGGTATCATCTCTCGGTAAATTATGCATTATTAGTCCATGGCTACTAATGTGGTTTTATTCTGTAATATTACTGTGGTTTGAATCAGATTTTTCTGTATTACTAGGATTTCTTAACCTTCCTTTACTTACGGCTATAAGGATGAGCTCTACCGTAAGCTCTACGTACACCAATTTCTGAGGTTATGGCTTCAAATCAGTCGTTGAAAAAAAAAGCTCAATTGTATGTTATATTAAAATACATTACACGTAGTATCTATGTGCCATTTTTTTTAGAAAATTTGAATACTCCTAGAAATTATGATGAATATTCAATTATTCTTGGTGTCCAAAGGTATGATATATATCGCCTACTGAAGATATATATTTGTGAATTTAGATTCCCTGCTCGGCAAAAGCATTCCTTATGGTACAACGAAGAAATTAATCCTTGTTTGAGTTCTCTGTGATAATTAAAACTCATTTTATTTACAGTTACGTAAATCGGCCTCCAGGCACAAATGCGAGAGGCCTGACTTCAGTGTCCAGTTAATGTATGGTGTGGTCTATGGTTGTATTTATAAGGCGCAAATGGAGTGGAAGATCTACGCAAGAAGAGGGTAAAACATCCTTCATGGCAGAAAAATGAATGGAAGCGCAGAAAACAGATTATTCATTGAAGTAATTACATTAATTTGAGAGAACGCAGCTGCGGTACACGATTCGAGCGACGCTTTACATACATAAGCACTTCGAAGGAATTAGCTAAACGCTGCCTCTTACCGAACGGGAGGATTGCGCTGCTCGGAAGTAAGTCGGCGCACTCGCTTCTTTTAACCTTTAAAATTGGCAGCAACTGTGTATCTATCCTTCATAACCAAACCAGTGTGATAAAGTATGCTTAAAGTGAAAGTGTCATCCCAAATTTTCGGATATCTTTTCTGAGGCTGAGTCCACTAGTAAATAAATAAGTTAATAAACAAATTGTACAAGGCGAATCAACACAATGTATGCCTTTTATTATCTGCGTTGCGTATTAACTTATTTCTAAATTTCTTTGTATATTCACGTCACACACTAACGGAAACAAGTGAAAATACAGACCGTAGCGATATGGGAACTTTGATGAAAACAAAATGAGATTAGACGAGGAGGGCTGGATATTTTGGTCCAACGAAGGAAGCCTCCGAAGTGGCGACACTTTTTGTTCTTCAAAATTTGTGATTTAAGCCGGAATGACATTTAACAGTTCCATTAATGCTCATTTTCTTCCCTTGCTTTTCATTTCATAGGTTTGTTCTCAGTGAAAAAGGAAGGAAATAAGAAGGTACAGTATTCTTCAGCGCAAACAACGAATAAAAACGAAGAAAACGGGGAAGGATGCCGATTTATCTAATAAATTACATTCTTCCACCATTGCTTAACGGTGCGGAACCACTAGTAATGCTATAGTGGTGATAATAATGTTTATGGTAGCTATGCAGTACAACCCATTCCCTGGATACATAGCTGAATTTAATTTTTTGTGTCTTACAAACTAAGTTGGCAACTGCTGGCCTTTAAAAACCGAAATATCGACGGCAATATATATATAGGCCTACATATATCTTTTTTTGAGGCGGTGGAGGCTGGCTTTACTCACATAGTGTAGCGTGCGAATTGTCTATGTTATTTTATACAGTGGCATTCAATCGGACTACACTGGTGGGTTAGCTACCGTTTGGATGGGACGGAAGCCAACATCGGTATCCGGTAAAAGCGTCGGGAGGAAAAAACCCGGTGAAAAAAAAAAAGCCCCACTTTCTCTTGAAGCTATAAATGAAAGTTCTGTTCATGTATTTGAATGCAGCATATTTCAGTAAATTAAACGATATCGTGCTAAGCTAAATTTGACATGGTATTTGCACGTGCGAACGTGGGTTGCAAGAACCTCTGAAATAGGTTATGTGAGTTTAAGTCAAGTTAGATTTAGCAGTGTGAGCTTAGGTTGGTTGAGGCTAGGTTAGGTGAGGTTAGATGAGCGTAGGTAGGTTAAGTGAGATCAGGTTAGGTACGGTTAGGTTATGCGAGGTTAGGCTACATGCATAGGAGCACAATTTTTACATTTTGGACTTGTAATAAAAGCGAAGAGCGTAACGGTAGGACTCACGAGAAACTACCATGATCAAGACATGAGGTCAACATCAGCAGCTATGGGTATTTTATACAATTTCACCTGAAATATCGTCGTCATTCCGTAAGGACATAAATAAACGAAGAAGATACAAAAAAACTGAACAATATACAATTCTCAATAGAAAACTGCACAGGAGGCTGGTGAAAACTTTCACTGCACTAAAGACATAATCTGGGCCAGAATGGTTCTCCTGATTTATCTTCTTTGACGTGAAGCTCTTCACAAAGCATATTCAAACATATCACCGTATTTGCTAGACATAATTCATTCAATCTCCCGTTCGTGTCTGGCCAGCTACTTGAGTTGCACCCATGCACAAAATATAGTTAAATGATTGTCACCAAGTACAGAAATTTTGAGCAATAACTATTCCAATGGTTTCTCTCACGTCAAGAATATAACACAGCTGGCATACTTAGTAAGGTTCAAGAACCCAACTTAATTACTTCGATTCGTCGGTGTGACGTCATTTGGCAACATGCGGTCACGGCTAAGTTTTTTAGTCCCATTAAATCTGTCGTTAAACGCTTCCTGGGCCACGCGAAAAATATTCTCTTACGAAAAGTTAGGCAATTACACAAGTATTCAAATCATTAAGCAAGGTTAGACGGATGAAACCTGGTTTTCTCTACATCGCAGTTATAAACAGCGTTCAGGTCGAATTACCTGATGTCAGGTTGGGTGAAGTTAAGTTAGGTTAGAAAAAGCAAGGTATTTGTATGTCAGAATAAGTTGGGTTTAGTTACATGTGGTTAGATTAGGCGACGTTCAAGTAAAAAAAATCTAGACTGTAGGTTAAGCTTAGTTTCGTTGGGTTAGGGTAGGTAAATAGAGTACAGTATAATTTAACTTATTTTTAAATAACTTGCTTCCAAAACACTAAGAACGGGTTATAAATGTACATTAGGAGATGTGCGGGGCTTTTTTTCTTATGCTCACCAACATTAGTGTCTGGATTCACAAAATATTCGTCGAGTTAAGGACATAGCAAGGGTGCAGCTGCGGGTTGCCACAACAGATAGTGTTTTGTATTTTTCAAGTTATTTAGTTTGATACATAGACCCATTTGATACGACGCTTAGAGCTTAAACTACTTTTGATCATAATGTTCTTGAAATCCATAGAGTGAAGTGACCATAAATGAGCGGTAACATTGGTACATAGAACTGTACGGTCTTCTCTCCCTAATTTGACGAAATGATTGAAAATCCAGGACAAAATTCACCGCTTGGACGGGTTTGAAGTCTACAGAGTCAACGGGTGGCTCCACAGCAATAAGGTTCGTGAACCGATCTTTTTCTATTACACTTTCAAAATAAGCTAGAGAAATTTCGAGTAACGAAATACTCTCAGGTTTTCTTTTATACTCTGGCTCAGGGCGACTGATACTTTTTATAAAATATAACAAGCCCAAGGAGACTGCGTTTTTCATCAAAGGCCCACGATTTCAGCTGGTTAAAAGCATTCACTGAAGATGAACCTCGCAGCAGACGATCTCCAGCTACAAGAACTGATGAATATTCCGGAAAAATTATCCGGGTTTTAGAGCGCTCTGATTGGTGATTGACAATGACCATGGAAAACTTTATTTGAAAAGACACAACAGCTTATTAGATTTCTTCAACGAATGGGGGATAAGAAACGTCTACGCAAAAGTTGGTCCGCAAAAGCCTTTCACTGAACCAAAAGAACATAAAGCAAGAAACGAGTCGAGATATTTCTGGGCCTGTTGAAAATGCCACCTCCTGGAGGGTATCATTACCAAGGACGGGCACTGCGCCAAAGTGACTTTTGGTTGAACTTGTTATCACTCTTTCTTCAGAAAGCCCTAGAAAAAAAAAGACAGACGAAACTAATCGCTAGGCACCACCTGTCGACTCTACTGACATTACACTCGTACTGAGGGCGCGTATGATTTTGGCTTTGGCTTTCAACCAGAGTTGCGGAGTCGGATGGACAAAGCAAGGCTCCAACTCCAAGGCAGCCATTTTTTTACCCCAACTCTTGCACTCCACAAGTTACCGACCGTGTAACCCTCTAGCAACCCATCCGAAAAGCAGGCCAACACTGCGGCCAGATCCAATAAACCGCTACCAGTGCCATAGCTTTCTTTGAACTCGAGTCTTGGCTATGCAATGTTTATTGCTCAGAGCTTCTGTAGATAATTACCTGAAAATTTGACCTAGTCACAACCGACTACGGACACGAACACTGAAGAGCTGCTGATGCTAACTATTAATCTGCATTTCTCACAACCGGGTACACTAGTTAATATTTTATTTTTATTTAACTCATATCTGCAGCAGACTGTGGTATTCAACAAAAAAATCTTTTTCCCATTGCAATACAGTAGGACAAAGATCCCTGGCAGCAATACATGCAACACAACCTCATGTGAATCGGGTTAGGCCTCCTTACCCTCAGCATACACTGCACGACAAAATAGTTTTAGCAAGCAATAAAAAAAAAACTTACCTGCAAGGGAGTGATGAAGACACCGCTGAGAGCACCGCAGTGAGGTCCGTCGTAGCTGCCCAACGACTCGCACAGTGCGGGCAGACTTTCGCCACACTGGTACACTCTGGGCAACAATGGCA
>LQNS02278174.1:18374086-18386669 GCA_001587735.2 Parhyale hawaiensis
ACCTGCAAGGGAGTGATGAAGACACCGCTGAGAGCACCGCAGTGAGGTCCGTCGTAGCTGCCCAACGACTCGCACAGTGCGGGCAGACTTTCGCCACACTGGTACACTCTGGGCAACAATGGCATATCCGTGATCAATTTCATGCAACAAACTAAAAATATGCACCGATATTAAGACTGTACGAAACGCTACGGTAACGCTAAGGGCAGAGCTAACGTCGGCACTAGTACACTCCACGAAAATAACTACGACATTTATTTCAATAATATGAGCATGACTTATGAAGGTTACCATACAGTAATTAGAGGTCATTCTGTGGCAAGATGAGTAGCGCTTCCTCGCACTTCTTCACCGACAATTTGTGCAACAGTTTTCCAACAGTTCAATAGACATGCGCGGGTACTACATTTTTGGATTCTATAAGGGAACACAACATAACATACTAGCTAGCTGTAAGCTTTACTATAGATAGTCACATTGTTTCATGTTTTAGAAACTTCATATTGCTAACTGCTTACTCACGGTGTCTATTACATTATCTATTTACAATTTCAGCCTATTTTTTGTGCTTTTTAGCACCCTTAGAGAGAAAATTTTACCCCTTTCCTCATTTTAATTCATGAAGTAAACACACAATACGTACAAGGCTTTTCAAAGCCAAAAGCATGGCAAAAACAGAACCCCGCCACAAAGTAGCTAACCACCGTTAATGAGTTAAGTTAAGCATGCTGGAAAGGAAGTGAAAAATTAATAAGAGCAAAGGAAAGACAAATACGTAACTGTCATAGTGATTGTCAAACTGGTAATTTCACGAATACTGTACACGAAATTTCGGGGATTTCGTTAGATGAAACGAGGAATGTTTGGTAAATACAGGTAGGACCGTTAGATAGAAGAGGTGAGTTATGTTATAAGCACTAGGTACGTAAGGTGAGGAACTGGACCTATGTTATTTTATAAAACTTAGCATACGCTTGCTCGGTCACTGCAAACGAAGCTGAAGAGAAGGAAAACATGAAACACGTGAGTCGACAGGCAATATGTTTAGAAGGTGTAGCCAAGAGTAAGGTGGGTAACCCACAAGGTCCTTCTGCTATGCCTCTTGATAAAACAAACCTGTACATGTCCTGTAGATTAGCCTGTCTCTTAGCCAGGCGGCGCGCGACTCGCGGCAGGTCAGGCACTCGCTTCAGGTGACCGTCCGCCACACTGTTCCGTAGCTCGTTGCTCTCAACGAAAGCTGACACCAGGTCATGGCGCTCCCCTGGTGAAGTAGAATTTGTAGTAGTTAAGATTTTTTTAGTATGCTCTCGACCTAAATTTCTACATGAAAAAATGTGATCAATACTGGAAGTAGAATATTCTTTATGGTGACTTAGTTAACATTTAGCGACTAAAGGTGTGTGTAAAATTATGGTAGGCACAGTGGCTTCATGCTGCATGTGGGTATCAACAATATTGCAGGTTATAAAAAGGACCCATCAATTGTGAGGATACTAAGTAGAGGCTCACGGGACCACAGGGCCGCTATACATCGAGAGGAAAACTTCTGGAAGATAATTAAAATTTCCAAAAGAAGAACTGGTTGAAAAACAGCCCGAATCACTTAAAAAATTGTGAATATCTAGGTTATATTGAATAGTTTAAGCCTCCATCTCCATAACAAGGTGATCTAACAGAGGAAGGAATAAAGGGCATATAGTCCAGCATGTCGACAGAAACTGGGAACCCAAGCGCGAAGGTGTTCCCATACAGGATCAACGCGCATGGGAACAGCAAATCGGGAGAGAAGAGGAAGAACTGAATAAAACTTCATTAGCTAGGATGAGTATGAAAGTGGAAGGAAGCAAAGTGGGCACGAAAGATAGACGCTCGAAGGCCTAGCTAATGGCTAAGGTAACCTAACAAACCCTGGTGGCGCTGCTCCCCTTAACATAGGAAGAGCGAACCTAAATAACCAAACTCAATGGCTCATCCCATGCCCCCTGAGGGGTGTTAATATCCAACAGATAAAGGTGGAACCACAGAGCCATTATCCATTACAAGAAAAAACCTGAGCACCTTTAAGGGTGCGAAGCGAAATAGGTGAAATGAACAAACAACACGCACCAATTTTGTTAACATCAATGAGAGGCTGCCGAAGCCACTGTGCCATTAGCCTATGACCAGCACTGGTCCTGCACTTGTCCAGCACCGAGAGGAGGGTCGTGTTGTGTGCAGCAGGCCCAGCGTTATCATTGCTCTCCACATGCAGGGCACTGAGGGCAGCAGCGTCCAGTCTCATGTACTGCTTCAGGTCATACACGGTGCACGAGAACTGGCCGAAGTTGCCTTCGTTTGAAGTCAGCTGAGAAGTAAAATACAAGAGAGGTTAGCAGGGAGTCGCAGTAAGTTTGAGCCTGTACCTCGAGGCTGAAAAGCGCTTCCGTATGAATAGCATTATGGAAGTGACGATACATGGTCGCCTGCCGGGAAATGGGATAAGACTGCCTGACCACACAAAGACGATCCGGTTAGAAGGGGTGGTGTGTAGGGATACTAGCGCAATGAATTCAAGCCGTGTCGCACCAACGCACCAACGGTACAAAGATCTTTATACATTTCTACGGGATGGTTTCAATTTGAAAGGCAACTCCTGAAATGAGTCCCACTGTCTCACGCTTGCCTAGAGTGACGCAGCTGGCAGGAAAACAGGGCTAAGGAAACTCAATGGGATGTAAGATGAATAACGATACTCACCACGTGAAGCGTCTCTACCGCGGCCCTTCCTGCGAATGGCAGCAGCCTGCCTCATGGAGCAAGATAGCAGGAAATACAGGTATATCTAACATTGTAAACGGAGCTTAGAACACCGATCGAGGACTAGATATAAAATTTCCAAGACATTCGGGTTACTACTTGGCCACAAATGGATATCCAAAATTACAGTACGGAACAAGAGGTAACAAGTAGCTAACCCAAACATGCCAGAGAGTCCAAAATGCACAAAGAACGACGTTGGAAAGCAGCAACTGGGAAAAAAAGGGGAGCAGAACGAAGACAGGGAGAGCAAAATGATTGAAAAGGAAAGAAAATACAGATTTCCAACACGTCTAGCTGAGCAGAAGGTAACATGCCGCACAAAGGTACTCGCTTCAACACAGACTCGGCCAATCTAACGGTATGCCACATCGTAAGCCTCAATGGAGTTAACTACACACAGAATGCATTCTATGCATAGGGTAAGTGGCCCCAAGGAGCTGGACGCTCTGGCTCAATGGAGGCGCATTCGCGGTGAGAAGGCTGTGCGGCGGCTGGACGTTGTGAGAAATGTTCTGTCACACATAATTTTTGGTGGGTGTTTAGGAGACATATTAAGCTTTGTTTTGCAGGTATTGGACAATTCTTACAGCGTCCGGTTGCCGCGCCACAGCCTTCTTACCGCAAGTGCGTCCCCATTGGGCCAAAGCGTCTACTTTTCGCCCCTTTTCCTCAACTCAACATTTTACAGCTACAAGACTACGAGCTTTCGAAAAGAATAATAATAAATAAAATTATTAGCACTGCACGCAAGACCACGGCAAATAGAAGAATACAAATAACGCGAGGTCTACCTCGAGATATTTGACAGCAGCACTGAGAGCAGACACGGCCAAGCTGCGTTCCGTTTCAGCCTTGGCAGCAATGGTACCAGAGCTCCAGCCCCTGACTAGCCGACTGAGGTCCTGCACAGCATCGTTGCTGCTGAAGTCTGTCTTCTTCACTTCCGTCACCAGCAGCCCGTTGCGCTGAAGGCACTGCAAGACCAAAGAAACAAATGTACAGCGGTGACTGATAGCAGATGTAGAAATACCTGTGAAGAATCTCGTACAACCTCACACTGATTGCGCCACTGAACACACGAACGCTACTCCGACACTTTCGTGTAGAGACAGTCACTGCTAGACAGATTCACGCAAGGATAATTTAGCTCACGGCGATTCCAAGTAAAAAAGATCAGTAAGTGCAAAGAAAATCTTCAGCTTATTTAGCTTATAATACGATATGGATCTGGCATATTCCTAATTCTGTGGAATCTAATTCGAATTATGCAACCACACCAAACTCAACTCAACCGGATGAAATCTAACCTAACACCAAAAGAAATTATTCTCTTGTATCGTGTTACTGTACATTCCACCCAATCAGAAAGCCACCAGGGTTGCCAAATCTAAAGCGCCACTCCCAGTCTCGATCTTTATTTACACACCCTGTATTGTTTATAGGTAAATAGAAGAATCCACACAGAAGAAAATTAAAAGGTCCTTTACGTCAGGTAAGTAGCGTCAGAACGGAAAGCTGCCACATTGATATTAAAAACACAAACACTCGTATTCACAACAATGGTGACTCACCAAGACGAAGGACCAAGGGATATGCAGTATCGCAACTAGAATCGGCTACTCATGCACCGTACACTAGATCAGAACAGCAGGTCAGCAAAAAAGAGGAAATGTTACCATGCCTAGTTCTAGCTTACCCATGAGGCAACCCATATTCTTTGGGCCCCAACTGGACAATAAGAAAACAAACGGGGGAGAAAACTCACGTGAGGCACGGATCGAAATCGAAGGGGTACTCCTTCCTCTGTGAGGAACCCGGGGTTGACCTGTTATTCTCGAAGGTCCAACGACTTCACGAGCCACTCACTGAATTGAGAAATGTACAGTGACCGGGCAGTTACGTCGACGTAGCCAACACCTACTGTCTGCAAGCAAATTAGGAAATGTTACCATACATTTATTTCATATCATATAATTATAATTATCCTAATATGTTAGTTCCTGCAAGCTGTTTCTGGAGATAACAATAGCAATAGTCAAAAAATTTAGGCCTCCGTTACAGAGATAACAAGAATGAGCCACGCAGTGCAATGGAAAATAATGGTGAAGGCGCGAAAAGGGGACCGCAGAGTGTGCTGATGACTCCCATAAGCCAAGAGTTAAAAATTATTACAATAAAAAATTCAAGTCTCCGTTACCACAACAAAGGCAATATGATATCAGAGAGGAAAAAAGAAGGGACATATGGTATGAAGATAAACACGTGGAACCCATGCACGAGGATGTTCCCACACAGAATCAACCCGCAGGGGAACAGCAAGTCGGGAAAGAACAGATGAAAGAAAAATCAGTAGAAATAAGAGATGGGAAGGAAGTGAAGTGGGCACAAAAGACATACGTCCTGAAGGCCTAGCTATTAGCTACAAGGTCCCCCTGGGGGCGCAGCTCCCGATAGCATAGGATTGGCGAACCGAAGCTAACCTAACCCTATGGCCCATTCTATGCCCCAAGAGTTAGAGTTAGAAAAGTATCAAAGAAATAAGCTGTCAATAGAACACAGGAAGGACGAAAAGTTGTGCTGGTGACAAGCCAAGGGCGCCGGAACACGCCCTTTTTCTCATCAGAAGGGCACTTGACACTGTTAGGACTTAGCCCAGAAGTTCCTTCTAGCCTCTACATATATCTCACAAGTGGGAATTGTTATTTAAATCGCAGCAACTTTATTCAGTTTGATTACTTTTATAAACGTTTCAAAAGGTAGGAAGAGGATTAATCACTAGAAACATTTGGTCATGCTGAATAAAGAGCACTTCAGGATTTTTGACATTTCTGGCAAATTTTGCAGTCGGATTAGCATTTAGCAAAACTGAAATGAACACCTTGGGTGGGGGAAAGATTTTTTTTTTAACTAAAACAGAGCTCTTACTCATAAGGTTGGGTAGCCAAGAGCTGGTTCAGCTAATATCCATGTAGTGCTTGATTTGTTGACATCTATAGAGCTTTTATGTATACATATTTCTTTTAGGATATTAGCAGAACCAGTCTTAGCTTACCTAATTTTATGAGAAAGAGCCACATCGAAGCCGAAAAAATATTTTTCCCTACCCAAAATGTAGATTTCAGTATTCTTAAATACTAATTCAACTGCAAAATTTAGTTGAATTAATAAGATCACACCTCTTTTCCAGCTTTATTCATCAGGGTTACTGTCTTCAGCCGTTGGGCGTAGCCATGAAGGTATAAAGGACAGGAGGGAACGTTGGCTCGATTTCTTGTAACCGACTGGCAGGGCTGAGCAGCCCGAGTGGCTGTGTTGAAGCCGACCTTGAACTGCTGGCTACAGCCTGCTATCGCAGCTATCCACTCACTCCNAGCTTTAGCTTCCCCATGAGGAAGGAGACACTCCTTGGGCCCCAACTGGACAATAAGAGCTTCCAGGTTGCTGAAGTGCTCGGTGTCACTGAATTGAGAAATGTACAGTGACCGGGCAGTTACGTCGACGTAGCCGACACCTACTGTCTGCAAGCAAATTACGAAGTGTTACCATACATTTAATTCATATCATAATCATAATTATCCTAATATGTTAGTTCCCACAAGCTGTTTCTGGAGATAACCATAGTTATAGCCAGAAAATTTAGGCCTCCGTTACGGACATAACAAGAAAGAGACACGCAGTACATCGGAAAATAATGGTGAAGGAACGAAATGGGGACCGCAGTGTATGCTGATTGCTCCCATAAGCAAAGAGTTAAATATTATTACATTCAAAAATTTACATCTCCATTTCCACAATCACAGAGGAAGAAAGAAGGGACATGTGGTATGAAGATAAACACGTGGAACCCATGCGCGAGGATGTTCCCACACAGAATCAACCCACAGGGGAACAGCAGGTCGGGAGAGAACAGATGGAAGAAAAATCAGTAGGCGTATGAGATGGGTAGGAAGCAAAGTAGGCACAAAACATATACGTCCTGAAGGCCTAGCTATTAGCTACAAGGTTCCCCTGGGGGCGCTTCTCTCAATAACATAGGATGGGCGAACCAAAGCTAACCTCACCCTATGGCCCATCCTATGCCCCATGAGTTTGAGTTAGAAAAGTATAAAAAAAATAAGCTGTCAATAGAAGGCAGGAAGGACGAAAAGTTGTGCTTGTGACAAGCCAAGGGCGCCGGAAGACACCCTTTTTCTCACCAGCAGGGAACTTGTCACTGATAGGACATAGCCCAGAAGTTACTTCTGCCCTCTACATATGTTGTCTCACAAGTTGGAATTGTTATATAAATCGTAGCAACTTTATTCAGTTTGATTGCTTCTATAAGCGTTTCAAAAGGTAGGAAGAGGATATATCACTAAAAACATTTGGTCATACTGAATAAAGTGCACTTCTGGATTTTTGACATTTCTAGCAAATTTTGCAATTGGATTAGCATTTAGGAATACTGAAATGAATATCTTAGGTGGGGGAAAGATTTTTTCAGCTAAAACAGCGCTCTTACTCATAAAGTTAGGTAGGCAAGGGCTGGTGCAGCTAATATCCATGTAGCGGCAGATTTATTGATACATATAGAGCTTTTATGTATATTTCTCATACGATATTAGCAGAACCAGTCCTAGCCTACCTAACCTTATGAGTAAGAGCCACGTTGTAGCCGAAAAAATATTTTTCCCCAACCAAAATGTTAATTTCAGTATTCTTAAATACTAATTCAACTGCCAAATTTAGTTGAATTAATAAGATCACACCTCTTTTCAAGCTTTATTCATCAGGGTCCCTGTCATCAGATATTGGGTGTAGCATATGAGTACAAGGCCTCACTATATCACTTAAGTGGGATACAAACAAGCAGCTTCCTTTAAATATGGATGTAAAGTATCTTTTGCAGTTTTGAACTGCTTACGAAATAGGAAGGTATCGCCCGACATACGGTCTCAAATACCTATTTCTTATACCAGGGCGCTTAATGAATTTTAATTTTTCATATCTAGCCATAACCTTTCAATATAATTATATCCCAACGTTGTTCACTACAACCACCACACGCCATTACAATGCACAATATGGCGATACGGCCTATTGTCGTGATTGTTCTTTGTTTATGTAGTTGTGCAGGATGGCGGAAGTGCATTGCCCGTCGGAGAAATGATTTAAAGTTTCTTACATATTGAATTCAGTAAATAACTACATTGTTAAAAGCATCAGGAATGGATATCCCCATCTTAAATACCATTATTGAAGTTCTTACATATTAATTAATTTCACACTAATGCCAGAAATGTCAAAAATCCAGAAGTGCAGTTTATTCAGTCTGACCAAATTTTTTCCACATCGTTCATCAAGCCGCCGCACGACACGTCAGCCGGTCAGCTCCACGCCCGGGAGAGCTGTGGTCAACCGAGCCAGTGCCCGGCTGGTGGTTACCTCGGGAGTTGCGCTGGCCTGCCTCACCATGCCCACGCAACCATCTGGTCACGACGGGGAGTCAAGTTCCCTTACGGTGAGAAAAAGGGCGTGTTCCGGCACCCTTGGCGTGTCACAAGCATATTTCTCTCCTCCAGGTCGCTTGACACCATTAACACCTATTATCTTAAGTTATCTTAAGGCCGAAAAGGGTAACTATATGAATGTGAAAGATTGTAAAGACAGAGACTAAATAAATCAGATATATTAAGTCCCCCGCCTGTTAGGGTATGATGTTAGGTAGGATAGGCAAAGACAGCAAACAAGGCAAGTTTACTTCTGTAGGTCTTCAAAGTATAGATACATTTGGTTAGGTGAACAACTGGGGTCGTGCCCATGAAACGGGGAGGGTCAGGAAATAAGAGGGAGAACAGAACAAATTGCACAAATTGTGAGCATTCCGAGCATAACAATGTAATGAAAGAAAGTGGGCATGGAGGCAAGATATTCAGAAGGCCTAGCTACAGCTAAGATAGGTAACATATGACCACCTGGGGGCTCTGCTCCCCATAACATAGGATGGGAAACCTACGACCCATACTGTGCCTCCTGAGAGATTTACTCAAATTAAGATACAGTATAACTTTTTAATTTATTCTTCAATAACAATGAACTTTTTCAGTACTCATGGAGACGTTACAAAATTGATAGGTGTGTTACATGGTACAACACAAGAGAATGTATCGGTATGCTGTATCTTATTTCTAGGTTACACACAAAACACATGTTGCAGACCGCACTTAACTTTGTTTGCAGCTAATTTTATACAAGAGTATAAACAATACTGCTGCAGAAAAATATTAAATTCTTGAGACGATGTTCTCGCATTATCCCTCACTCAAGCTGCGCTGTTTAGTCACTAGAGCTCTTTCTTGTATTACTCTTCTATACGACGAGCAAGAGCCTTTGTAGCGAGCACCTAGAATAGTGTGACTAAACCAGAGTTCCATAGGGCTTAGCCTACCAGTTCTCACTGCACGGATCACTTGAGTGACAGCAGTGGTTAAATCAGGAGAATACTACCACTACTAGGGCCTACCGCTACTTACTTTGTTCGCCCCATCAGAGGCAATTTTTACAGCAATTATTGCGGAGTTGTTGGTTTGTTCCTGCGGGCCGCCAAACAACACATCTTCCAGCTGCGTGAGGTTACCTGGAGAAGCCTGGCAAGGAATAAAAGTGACAATTACTGTGAAGTGTGAACTTTCAGTTCTGTCAGTGGATCAAACTTAACATAAGTTTAAACTTTTCTGGCCTTAACGTAGGTAGGTACTTTTCTGGAGGAGAACCTGTAGTAAGCAGTATTATGCAATGGAAATTTGAACCAAATACACGAGCGTGCTCCCACACTTTATCAATGCGCACGAGAATACTAGATGCGAAAGAAGAGAAAGCACAGAACAAGTCATTTTTGGGAAATTGATTTTTATCAGCAGTACTTACAGTATTTGGGCACTCCGGGGCTGCATAATTCTTCTGTTGGGTTTGTACAATAGGTACCTATTGACGCCTTCGCATGTAATCTTAAGAATTACTGTACAAAAAAAAAGAGCAACCAGGGTTGTAGTGTCAGATTGACCAAGTTCAACTTGAGTCCTGGATCCACCCAGTTTCTGACTCAAACCTACTACATTGATCCCAAAATGTCTAACTCTGACCAATTCCAACTTTTTTTTCTCAACAAAATAGACTCAACAGCATTGACTTCACAACTTTTGAGACAAGAGAGTGTCCGATGCATTTCTAACTCTCTCCCCATTAGCAACTTACCTTAAATTCTTCAGCCCAGTCATTTTTGTTGGCCTGTTGCTTGTAGATGCTCACTCTATATTGCTTTACTAGGAGCAGCTCACGGATGAATGTTTCGAAGTTAGACTGATTGAGGAACACTGTGTCTACTTCATTCTTCCCTGAGAAATAATGCAACACAGTAGTTACTACGCATCCATAACTAGCCTACTATAATATAGATATAAGCAACATTANCTCTATACTGCTTTACCAGGAGCAGCTCACGGATGAATGTTTCGAAGTTAGACTGATTGAGGAACACTGTGTCTACTTCATTCTTCCCTGAGAAATAATGCAACACAGTAGTTACTACGCATCCATAACTAGCCTATTATAATATAGATATAAGCAACATTAATCCTAATTCACCTTTGCTGCAAATGAACGGGAAGAGGGAAGGAATAGGGGAAGCGGCCCAAAGGAGACGCATTTTCAGTAAAAAAAAAAAGCCGTGCCATGGTAACTAGACACCATAAAAATGCCCAATATCTGCAAAATAAAGCTTATTATGTCTCTTAAACACCCACCAAAAATGATAAATGCAGCATGTAAAAAGTTCATGAGATGACACCAGCAATGGTGAAAAATTGATTTTTGGCCAGTTTCTTAGAAAAAGCTAAAAATATTACTAGTCTACAATTTCTTGCATAAATGCATGTACGTACTAACAAGCTATATTTTTCCTATTTCAGGAGTCTAGTGGTTGTCTAAAGAAGGTTATCTGAGGTTGACAGCCAGAAGTGAATCTATTAATGCACATACAGTATTTAAAAACTAAATGCATCTCCATTGGGTCAGGTGCATCTCCTCAGGGGTCAGGGCCACGCAGCCCTGAGGAGATGCACTTCATTTGGGGGGCTATAACTCAAATTCTATTCAAGATAATGCAAATCTGAAAAAATCATATGAAAGAGGAATAGTCTTTACATATTTGACACAAAGCTGATGTCATGAGGATGCAAGCATTACTAACGAAGTTATAGGTGCAGAAAAGCTAATAGGTACAGTCATACCTCGGTACTCGACCGCCTCTATACTTGACCAAAAAAATAGAGTAGAAAATGCATCGAACCTCGAACAGAGTTTCGGTACTCGTACTAGGTGAGTCGACTCGAACGCGCTCCTCGGCCCTTCTCGTACTGCCGAGTCGACCCGAACGCGCTCCTTGGCCCTTCTCGGCCAGCGCGTAAGCGTCTGTTCGACTCAGACCGCCAGCAGAGTAAGACGTACGCAGTTTGTTCAAGCATTTCTTCCCAGATTTAAACTTTTTCGTGTTGCTCTAGCCCTTAATAATGGGTCCAAAGAAAGACAGTGAGAAGGGGAAGGCAAAGAGGAAACAGCGAGGACCACTATTGAACTGAAGAAGGAAATTATAGCAAAATATGAAAGTGGTGTACGAGTGTCCGACCTCTCATCGTAGTACAAACTGACAAAGTCAACCATTTCCACTATCTTGAAGCATAAGGAAGTGTTAAAGAAAGCTGATGTATTTTTCTTAATGATAAAAACGCATTAAAATACTTTCCATTATTTCTTATGGGAAAATTGGTTTCGGTGTTTGTACAAATCGGTGCTCGACCACCACCTCAGGAGGGATTTTTGTCGAGTAGCTATCAAGGTATGACCGTATTTGCCAAAAATTGCATCTCCTTTGGGTCCCTTACCCTCTGCAACTATGGCATAGGTCTAGCACAATGAGGACCCAATATATGTGAGAGAAAACAAGGAAAGACAAAAGGTAAAGACAACTTGACGACACACCCCTACTGAGAAATTAGGAATGCATGGGTTGGCTTGATGCTGCATAAAAAATCGCGCTGGCCGCAAGGAATTGCGCGGCTGCACCATCAACTAACCCTATTTCTGGTTAGGGCTAGTACCCCCAGATAGCGTCTGAACACCGGAAATACTGACTCGAGCAAGACATTCACTAAAAAAAATTATATCAGGTGACCTAGACAGGCTCTGTACAAGACTGAGCAAGTCTGAAGCTCTAACATCCTGAAACTGCATAGGAAAAACGAAAAAAGACAATTGGGAGAAAGCAAGGACGACCAGAAGTCCTACAATGAATTGAATTTTAATGGTGATTATTTATAAACTAAAGCAGTAACATAACTTATAAGGTTAGCCAACTAAAATACTAAAATTTATCACATGTATCTGAGTAGCTACTGGCAACAATAGGACTATCTTGGTGGAAAAGTATCTACCTAAGTGGAAAAACACAGACGTCAAACTTCAGGCCTGGATTCTCAAACATCTCATAAAGTTATGGGAACAAAAATGTGCAGTTCAATGAAGAAATATTGAATCTTGACTCACTTTTTGTCATTTATTTACATTGATATTCACAATATTATGATCAAAGCAGGGAAGTGGCAATTATTCAGCTTTGGCTTTGGCAGAGCCGAATATTCGACAAAAAGCCGAATATTCGGTCTCGGCCGAATACAAGCTCAAATTTTGCCGAATAGTTATTTTTGGCAATGTTCATTTCATTATTATTTACACTCCCTCAGTGTTG
>LQNS02278174.1:18402021-18421054 GCA_001587735.2 Parhyale hawaiensis
GCGAAGACCTCATGGACTGCGTCTTGACGATGTGGTCATCCAATAGCAGTTGAATGTCTTCTACAGCCATCAGGACATACGTGTCTGTGTCACGGTGGGGCTTCAACGCTAGCTCCAGATCCTGCCACATTTCCTGTAAGGAAAAACCTGATTTGAAAATTGATGAAAGCAACATATGTACAATCAACTAAACTTTTATGGGTGGCCTCAGCACTGTCTTTTTGTTTCGTCACACTTCCTTTAATGAAGAGCACGAGCTTTTACTTGATCAGAAGAATATAGGAATAATATACGTCAATGGAATGCCAAGGAAAATTAATGGGAAGGTCATGGAGTGATGCTGCGATGCTTATTATAATATGTTAGGAAAATGCTTTGAAGTTAAGGTAACGTTAATGGAAAGTCATTGGAAAGTAGTGGAAACATCAAAATGATACTAGGATAAAGTCAAATGGGAAAGCTCCAAGAAATTGTGAAGAAAGCACTTACCAGAAAAATCGTGGGACCTTCCATATCAACAGCCAGATATAGCTACCTATGAACTTCTGGCAGTAATTTGTATTTTACCTTCATCTTCTCTAAGTTCCTTTCGAACACGTGTTCTTTTGATGCCGCCTCGGAAACAGTTTCAAACTTAGGCAGGTACTCCTCCAGGTTGCTGTCAATAATGCGCTGTAAGGTAGTTGTTGGATCCGACCTGCGTAGGAAAGCAACGCATTACAAAACGACATTGACATTGATGGAAAACTCAAAGTTCTCGTCGATAGAAAGAGTAGCTATATGACGCAAAAGATGGGAGATTTATTTGTAGGATTAACGATCGTCACGGCGGCAAAAACGGCGTCAACAAAAGAGTAAAGAGAGGGTGTGTAGGATTTTGAAATTGGCTGTCAACAGAGAAGAAGAATCAGAATCTTGTCAGGGGGGAAAATATATACATATATTTGCAGGAACTACAGTTAGCAGCCGATAGGCAAGACCTTCAATAAAATTGAACATCCAGCAAGCCGTTAATACCCAAATTAAGCCTCATTTTTCTTAGAAATAGATAATTTTACTTTTTACTGCGTTCCTTACGTTGGTCACAAATAGGTTAATACCAATACTGTATAATTGCACCTAGGTAGTATATAATATTGATAGTCGACGAATGGCATCTTCTCAAGAATACATATTCGTTGGAACTGCTACAAGTAGTGAATGTTCACAACGAGCAGTAAAATACACTCACTAAAGTTCACATTATGTTTTGGTCGATCACAACAAAGCTTACTGAGACATAAGAGATTACATACTGTAGTACTCGGCTGAAGATAGTTACAAATTGGTTCAAGTTTCCACGGACATAAATTTCGGTTACGAAATACAGTGGAGAACCCCAAGTGTACTTGAGAAGTTTACTAAAAAAAACCCTAAATCCTGAGTAACCTTTAGTTAACGTAGCCAAATATTTCAACACGACACGCTTGGTTGTGAGGAACAATGGAGATAGCGCCTTGCACTAAATATAATATGTGAATTAACACTAAGAGACCTCCTGAGTTATTCTACCTGACAAGCAACAATTTGGTCTCGAGGGCTTAGAGATTCAGTTCCGCGGTGTATCGTATTTAGTACGAACTGTGGCTTTGGTTTAATAACCAAATATGTTTGGTTGAAAATTGAAATTTTTGTTACATTAATTAACTAGAGAGTTTTGAGAGTTTACCAGATATCTTAAAAAAGTTCCTTTAATTCCTTCGCATATTCAGTACCTGAGAGGGTATCCAACAACTTCTGATATCTTTTCCCAGTGCCGCTCCTTCAGTCCAGGATTGCCTAGCGTGAGGACGAGTGGTAAGTGCTCCCTGAACTGCTCTATCCTCTGGCGTACCTATGAAACACAAATACAAATTTTCATATAGGAGTCACCAAAACACTTAATGAGGGAGAGGGAGTTCTCAACAGGGTTGCAGTCAGAAGAGCGAAAAAGAATTCTTTTTGAAGTACTCCATCCGCAGGCGTGTCTGTCTGTAAAGCACAGAGGAAAGTGTCCACACCCCCGAGATACGGAAACAAATGTTAGTAGAGGAAGTAAGGAGGAACGTTTTGAACTGTTTTAGTTAACTACACCATACTTATGAAACAGAAAACAAAAAATATCAATGACGAGTTCATTTCCTCAAAAATAAATTTTAGACTTTCAACCCTGGGGCGTAGTCAGAGAAAGAGATAAAAAATGAGACATCACTTGTCCCCAGTCTTTCAGGCACAGCCTCCGGGTGCGCTAAGTTAACTTTAGAGAACTTTACAAACAAAAATTAGGAATGCAATAGTTCTAAAGTTGGTGCCCTAATGCACCTTGCTCACCAGCTACACCACAAATCTGTCAGGAACAATGACATTGTCAAGTTTACTGAAGAAGATGCTTTGACTCGTAAGGGATGTGCTACACTGTTTTTTTCATTAAACCACCTCCAGTTCCTTACCTCACTCACGGAGTACATGGTATCTTTACCAAACCTGACTTGACCTGAACTAACCTAACCTTAACTGACATGGCTTAATTTCAGAGTACAATCTTGAACTGCAAGCATAATTATAGTATTTAAAAACCGGCCGGGAACTTCCGTTTGGTAATTTCTCAAATTACGCATTAATTAGCGTCATATATCGTTGTACAGTCTCTCTGCACCAGACACTTGCACCGTGCACTACTTTATGAGGGGGCCCCTGCATGCACTGGTCAGTATGGGCCTGGCAGTAATAAAAGCGTGCATTGTTTTATAAATTTCAGAATATTTTACAGTATTATTCTACTGCAGTGCCTCACTAGCCCTTTCAGCACAAGTATTCGCAATGTGGTTATCAGAATGTGCAATGATTAGCGATAGGCATCGCCCATCTCCTGTTATGGGGATCAGGGCTCCAAGGAGACCCTTCACCTTAGCTTGGCCTTCGAGACCTCTTTTTCTTGATGTCCGTGTCGCTTCCTTCCGTTTTCATACTTTTACTGATGCTACATTCCTCTGTTCTTCCTCTTCTTTCCCAACTTGCTGTTGCGATGAGCATTGATCGTGCGCGGTAACACTTCCATGCACGGGTTGCACGTTTCTAAAGACAGATTGTATGTCTCTTCTTTCTTCTTCTGTGAGATTGCCTTCGTTGTGACGACGAAGGCATAAGCCACTCAATATCAAATAAGAGCGATCGGTAGATGGGTAATACAAAAATAGAAACAGCTAGATTCCTAGCAGAAACCCACGGCCGGCAGCTTTGCACTAGTTTACTGAGGTGGGTGGAAACAGGGAGACTGGCACTGAGCTCGAAGGGACATTGCTTGTGGGGTGTGGCCACCTGCGCTTGTGCGGAGACACAGATTGAGAGTGACACTGTTGCCTATATTGCGTTGCTACCACTTTGTAGGAGCAAGCTGTGAATTTAGTTGTAGGTGTCTCTTCTACTGAGAGGTAGCTGCACCAATTACAATACTGTTATTATTGATTATTTTACTAATTGTATTAAGCTAATAATCATGTGACGATAGGTATCATTGCTACTATTATAATAATATGGTTATGGAGATTAATCAAAATAGTTGTAATTTTCAGAAAATAATAAAATAAAGATAGTAGCAACACTGTTAAAATCTATGACAACAGTGATAATGATAACCCAGATGAATGGCTAAAATGTTAAAAAATTATGATTACAAAATGGAAATGATAGTAAAATAATACGCATCTTTACAGTAGGCTGCAGCGAAACGGCAGTGAGGCTGTATGGGTGACGATATGGCGTGTTTCTTAACTTCCTGCCGCGGAGAGCAATATTCGTTAGGAGCTGAGGGCTCTGAGTGTTATCGCGTGGTGTTGTGCTCAGTCGCGGATTGTGAGTATCCGCGGAGACTTTAGTACTATAATCTTGCACCCACAAGTACTGGACCTCACCGCGACTACAAGCGTCTTCGCCGCAGGAACTTCGGCGAAGACTTTTTCCAATTTGTAGACCCCTCGCCAGGTTGCTGCGACGTCTTGGGCTATGGCGTCCGGATCGTGAGATCCAACCTGGGAATTCAGCCACAACTCCAACCGCTCCCACCACGACACTCCAGTCTCGTAGAGCTTTAGGAATGGGGCCAGCTTGTCGGCTACCTGGGGTAGGTAAATTAGATTAAGTAAGATTTTTAAAAATAACAGGACCAAGCACGTTATTCCAAAATAGTAAGCGAATCCCAAATTATTTTCAGATTAGATTAGATTTTTTGTGATGGGTTACCCAAGAGGCGAATTCTAGAACAGAAGGCGGGCCTTAGTAACTGTTCCTCAATAGGCTAGATTAGGTATTGTGTTAGGGACGGTCCAAGAGGCTTATTACCACAGACCCCCCTTAGTATTTGATTGCCTCTCGAAAGCATTGCTAATGAACTCCAGTCTTGTGGAGCTTTAGAAATCGAGCGACACAGTTGACTAGCCGAGTTAAGTGGATTAAATTATATTTGTTACATTTTGTTCTATATGCACTTACGTCGTAAATTTTTGTTAGCTTAGAATAGGTCGTAAATTTGCTTGCTTACAATATCATTTACATAGACTGCTAAATAAAGCATGTGGTTAAAATTTAGTGTACTATTTTCTCGATTTAACGAAATAAATTACAGTACGTTTGTATCAGGAGTAAAATTAAAACATAAGGCATTCAATGGTTACATTTTCCTTGATGATATGCAGTTAATTTCAGTAACATAATTGGAATAAACTTGAGGAAATAAAACTTAGGCAAGAGGTCCGAGAGTAAAGGGCGAGATGGGTACGACGACCAGCTGTACCTGTTTTCTCAGAGGATAGTGGGTTGTGTTCCAGCCCAAAGCCTCTTCTTCCTTGTTGATTTGGTCGGTGTACTGAGCTGCCTGGTCCAGCTTGTTCTGAAGACTCCGGGCTTTCTTCAGGTATTCATGCAGCTCCGCCACATCGCCAAGATCCTGAAAGTCGTCCAGCTCTTTGGCGTACTCCGCCAGTTCTTCTTGGAAGCGCAGGCGACGGTCCTGCCCGCGTGGGAAGGATTGAATCAGTTTCTTATCAACCCTTTCATATTGTTGATTTATTAAAGAAACTTAAGCCAATAGATACAACCGAAACAACATTATTAAATCGGTACGCATTGATACCAGCTCATCCCGGCATTACGATTCTGTCCTCGAGGTACTGCACGCGCAGTAACATCCCTCTGGCTTATCCCTATGTGCTAAGGTTTGTCACCAAATTATAAAGACTACATATCCCGCAACCGTGAACTAAACATAGTAGAAATCCTAAGGCCTCTGTCTACAGATGCGCAATGTCTCCCGTATCCAGCAAGAGTGAGCAATCGCTAGGTTGCATCCGTATTGCCTACACCCTGGAAACTCAGAGCAAAACATGCTGTACAGTTAAGGCCATGTTGGTCTTCCAGAAAATTTAGTGGGTAGCTGTAGGATAAATCTTTGAGCTCATTTCCTGCAAAGCAACTGCTTTAGTCTGCCACTAAAGATAGATGCTGCAGTTAATTAAGTACTAGCGTGGCATAAGGCTATTTGAAGAAGAATCAGTGGTTATAGCTAACTCCACATGGTAAAAAAATATACATTGTAACACGTAGAAAATGAGATAAAAGTGATTTGTTTTATATATATATTACACCTGAGGGTAAAATAGACAACTTGTAAGGAAAAAAAAATCTCATAAATATTGCAAGATAAATTTCAGTTATACTTCAGAGTTAATATATTACATAGACCTGAGTTTCTTTTTTCAAATGCAATTTACCTTGAGATAGGCTTCGTACTCAGCCCGCTTCTCTGTGATTATTTGCAGGTGTAAGCGGAACACTTCAGGCAACTTAATGAAGCAGACGAGAGGCTTGACTGACTCCTCGCATTCTTCTGAGCTCAATGACATATTTTCTGTCAAGAACTGCAGAAACCAAAGCAACGTAAGGCGGTAACGCAAAAGTACACTTTGATAGTGGAAATATTGACTGTATTACTGCAGTAAATCAGTGTCTAAACCGAAAAATTAAGGCAATACGAACTCGTTTACTCAATTATATTCATTCTTCTACATGGGCTTCTTGATCATTGGGATTGCAATAGGAGAAAGAAATTTTGAAGCGTCACGGTACAGCTTGAATAAGACGAGGTTAAAGCGCGTTCACACGGCAGTCCTTAGACGCCCACGTGTACCTTTCACCCAGCGTTGTAGTAAACACATCTCTATGTCTACGAAAAAATTTACCAACACGTTACCCGTTGCGTCAGCAGGCTTAGCAAGTGTCACCTGTGAAGTTTTTGGATATGTCTTATAATTTACAATTGAAAAAAGACTTGGAATGCCGGACAAGATTTCTGCTGTTGGAATGAATTACACCATCACCGCAGCCGGACGCTAAATAGCGCAAAGGGCGTGTGAATCCGCCTTTACAAGAGCGCATCATCATCACTCAAGCAGCCCCAAGGTGCCACTGCTCAAGACAGTCGAAACTATAATTAGTTTCATCTTCATGAAAGATAGTTTCCTTAAGCTTGACACAAAGTCCAACGGGTTTGAAAAGCGAGCTAAGATATGCACCTTAGCGATCTTTAACCTAGTCATAATTTAAAGAGGTACTCTTACGTACCAACAGTACTTGTCAGAGCGTAAAAAATGCAGTAGCTGAAGAGATTGAATTTTTTTTTACAGTGTAACGACGTATTCACCAAAGCTTTTCCTGCGGCAGTGTAATTGAAGTGGTTGTCAAAAAATGTATTGAATTTCGTACTCCCATGGGCAGCAACGGCGTGCTTACGACTGTCTGTTTGAGTGGCTGGCTGTCAAAAACATCTTTCCAGGCCTTGCGTTTACGTTACTCGAACGTGGCATTAATTGCACCAGATTTAGAACCAAACTAAGTTCGACTCAAAAAGAGCCAACGAGAGAAAACGTGGGTCACCTATCTCAAATTACAGCACCAGTGAATTTTGAAATAAACATACTATCCTATTGAAAACATGTATATTACTCGCAGATTATTTAAATTATTGGTTTCATGATCGAAACAATTGCTAGGGATCCGACACAAAGACGTATCCTGCTAGCATCCTATTTTGCAGTAATAACTCCTGCAGCAGACGACCACAAACACAAAACAAACCTGAGGTAGACTAAGTCAGTCTAAGTGCGTATACACATTTTTTTATCACATCCTGGACTATCTTTCATCCTCCAAAAATTGCATTCCACTTTTATTAACCTTAAAAGTGAGACTGAGTAAACTCCAATGTTTGCTAGAAAATCAGGTGCAGTTTGGTGAGTAAAGACAATATCCTGCAAAAGATTTTTATTTTATCCGGCTTGTTTGGTAAGATCTGATAAGGTAAGCATAAAAACAAGAAGCTGACACTACAGTATGGTAGCTGATAACATTCCTTGAAAAAATAAATAAACAAAACGACCATTAGGAGGTTGCTGGATTTATCTAATTAGCTCCCTACTTTTTGGGAGAATATATGGTAATCGAAAATATGAAAAACTACTTCTTTTCCAAGCATAGCTGCAACTTTCCTGGAGCTGTTTATGCAGACTCCAGACCCTGGCCTCCAGATCCGCTCGCTGGTTTTCCATGACATCTTCCATGTAGAGCTTGTGGGACATGAGCTCCAGGGTATCGCCTGGAGTGCTCAGCGCTCGCTCTGTTATCTGCACCAGTTCTGAATGCAGGCTGTAGAAAAAGACCATTTTTGAATAAATTGAAGGTATTGCCTATTAAAGTTCTGCGTATTTATACAGTAGCCTGGCTGGTTTAACGTAACCGTTACCAACAATAATATCAGTGTGATGCCTATATGTTCGCTGGCCTTGTTTTTTACGCTTAACCTCCACATACAATTACAAAAGTCTCGGTGTTTTGGCGTAAACCTAACCTTCAATCATATTGTAGCTCTACTTATACAAGGCTGACACTGCTGATAGAACGACGTATGCACAAGACTGAAACGTTTATTTATGAATATACCACAAATTAATATGTGAAAAATCTTCAGTGTTAACAGTGAAGCAGGCTAGCCTAGAATAATTTCGGAAAATTATTAGATGCCTAGTAGACGTATGGTAGGAATAGATATGCGGTATGAACCTGAAGTAATTTAGAACATAAGAGGAACAGCTAGTTAGAAAACGTATTGAAGTAACAGAATAGCAGAAGCGGTAGGGCGTTTGAGTATTGCACTAGCATGTGCTAGTACCGAGGACCACCTCATCACCAGCCAAGTGACTTCTTGTGTTGCTTGGCCTGAATAGTCAACATTACTGGCGTTCACACACTATTGCAGGGAGTACTGACCTCAACCAGAAACAAGGATGGTAAGGGGTTCGCATATGCAGCAAGAGCCTTCCGTTTTTGACGTCATAGCTTCGACAATGTGTGGTCGGCTGAAGCAGCGGATTCATCTATCAGCTAGCATCTATCTTTAGCACGGTGCATGCGGATTTCAAACTTTGTCATTTATTTGGCTTTCATGAAGATTTACAACACCTGGATGCAGTTTTTGAATACTGCGAGTAGAGATGCAGTAGAAGATCTCGTCGTAAGGTAGACACTCGAAACACAAGGGCCTCCACCAACTGCTCGCAGTGGACGCTGTAACTACCAAGTTCCAACACCTGTGGCGGGAAATTTGAAAACAAGAAGATCCTTTCCATCATCTATTACAAGATGAGCATGTTTGTCGATGCACTAAGGGACAGGGAGACTACAACCAAATTATGTACCTTGAAAAGTGTTATGGAGGTCTTGGTTGCTATCCTTGCCTTCTGAATGGCAACAATGAAAAACATTTGTTTTGATAGTGAGTCATCGCACTTAATGGAAGACGTATTGCTGCTGTGTTGTACTGGCAGCTTCTTTATTGAATACTTTAGAATGTATTGACCAACAAAGCATGATGTTATGGATTCTGTAGCAGATAATAAACATTCTTCAAACAGCGCTGGAAATTGAAACGTTGTTGATCAAGAAATCAAGTGAGGACTGCAAAAAAAAAAAAATGCTACAAGAAGTGCGTCGTGTTGCCATTGAATCATCCAGTGACACAGTAGCTATAAAAGCAAACACTTATCATTAGATATTTCCTCACCATAAACGATACAGTAATAACCACAGAGAACAAATTCCAACTTTGTGTTGGTTAAAAAATATCAACTGCAAAAAGTTGATCCTAGAGACAGCGGTTGACGAATATTTTGCCGCTACTCTCTAGCAAGTTGATCATCTAGAACATAGTGACTTTCCTGATTATTTACAACGACTGTAGTTATTACTATACTACTATCTACTGCACTATTATACAAGCAAGCCTTCGAGACATAACCTCTCTTATAGTTTTAGCTTCAGTTTGAGAGTCAAGTAATTTTTAACGTACTAGCGTACACGCTGTATACTCTCAGTCATTATTTTGTTCTCTCTGCTCATTCGATGCAATTCAAAATGTACCATCCCATCTAGCAAAAAAATATTGCATTATAAAATACATGAGTAATATTGCTTAACATATTCAAGCGCAGTCTTTTCCCGAGCTGCGTTTATTACCTTGCGTGAGCTGGTCAAGATATCGGCTTTCAGACTCGAAAGTTCTGCGACTTTCTTCACGTAGCTCTCAAACTGGCAGTCCTTGGCCATGAATTCTTTCACTTCAGTCTCAGCCTGTTCGTAAAGATATACACACATTCACACAACGAATAAGAAAGGGTCTAATGCTGTGCTTCTTCTCTGGAAATGTATATATACACTGTGCATAACATAGACTACCGGTAAATGTTTTTACATAATTGCTAAAATTTGCACAAGTGATTTCAATTTGATACCGGTCTCCACTGACACACAAAACTTACTGAATTAGAAAGTGGCCACGGAGGCTAATTCGTTACAGCAAAATCAAAAATTACTTTTCGAAGCAGTAACACTATTTATATAGTCCACAAATGCAGACAGCAGGCATGAGAATTAAAAACAAAAAAACAAAAGCTCAATACCTCTCTAAAACAAAACCCTAACTAAATTCCGTAAGGTTATCGAGCAGTCACAGACACGTCGGCTCGGAGTGCTATACTCACGCTCTCTCAAAGTCATCAAGCAAGGTCTTGAAGTGCTTCGAAAAACATCAAGCAAATTATATCATTTGTAAAAAGATTGATGCAAACCTGACAACTAGTATACACCATTGCTATTGTGATCGTAAATTTTATTCACACCTGACAACTAACGTATGGCATTACTATCGTATCATAACGCACATGCCATTACCTGTTCCCTAATACTCGGTATTGCCATTGTACCATAATATTGCTGTTGACTTGGCCACTAGCGTTAATTCTAACATTACTATTGTGCCATACCATTGATATTCATATAACCACAAAAATATGGCGTTACTAAAGTGTCATAGTACTGGTGTCAACCTGACCATATATATTTGCCATTGCTATATATGTAGTAGCATGATAATAGTGATGACCAGTAGTACTTACCGAGATTATCATGATTATTATTGTTGTTATTATTATCATTGCTACACCCCAGGATTAACCCCTGCACCCATATTACAGTGTGACCCAAGCAGTGATTATTTAGCATAGTAATCGTATCAAACAGTGGGGCTAAAATGACCACTAATATTTGCATATCTGTTGCATAATAACACTGGCCTTAACCACCACTACTACTTAGCATGATTATGGTAACATAGTGACGCTAACCTGACCACTGATGATGGCGTCGTACTTGTGGAATCGCCGAGCAAAGGTGCGCGGCAGGCCGCTGCTGCTGCGTACCTCGCGCACCACCTGCGCCCTCAGCCGGTCCACCACAGCGGTGTCCACTGCCGGCTGTAACATCAAGTTCACTTTCACACAATGTTCGAAATGTTCATACAATCGTACGTAATGCCGGACCAAGTCACCGTCAGCGGAATAAATGTGCGTAATATTTATTATAGGGATTGTGGGAGATCCGAACCCGATACTAAAATACTGAACGGCGCAACCGCAACGCTAACATTCAGACAGCTAGAAGGTAAACTGGCAGTACACGAGGTAACTGCAGCACCTCTGCCCGCGCCACTAAAGCGAGAATTTAACAAGTGTGGTTTACGGTCAATATCGAAACTCAGAGTCTCCGAAATCACTACGGTCCAAGATGTTTCATATATAATATATATTCTCAGAGCAAATTCAAAAAGCACTGGATTGGCGTCTCATGAAAAAAATTTAATTGGATTGTAAAGGGTGGCTCATAAGTAAGGTACTTTTTTAAATTATAAGATTAAAATTAAGAATGGTAAAGCGATTTGGATTTTTAAAAATGAAAGAGATGACCTCAATGTTTTATATTAGAAAAATGCAGCACATTTTAGTATGGAAAACAATATCCTTTAAATGACCTCCATTATTGGCCAGGGAATCGCGAGCTCTTGCAACGGTGCGGTTCATTACCTTCTCTAACGTCGCTGATGAAATGTTGTTGATCTCCTGGCTGATGTTTCTTTCAGCTGCTGCAAGGTTTCAGGCATATCAATGTAGACTCTTGCCTTTATGTATCCCCAGAGAAAGAGCTTAAATCTGGAGATCAGTGTGGCCACAAAATGTCGCCAAAACGAGAAAACAATCTGATTGGGAAAATTGTCTTCAGCATTTGAATTGTTGCTCCTACTGTATTCGCTGTTGCTCCATCTTGTTGGAAAAACGTATTTTCTGTGTTGCTGTTTTCAATTTGAGATTACAGATATTCTTGAATCATCTGTCTATAGCTGTGTCCAAAAATCCAATCTATATGGACTACCAACGGCAGTTAGATTTTGCCAGAAGGTTTTTGCTGCTGGCAGAAAATGAAGAGTTTGTGAAGAATCTAATCATGACCGATGCATCGAATTTTCACCTCGATGGTTTTGTTAATCAACAAAATTGTAGATTTTCGGGCACCTGAGAATCCAAAGCTAATTCATCAACATCCACTTCACTCAGCTAAAGTAACAGTATGGTGTGGCATCACGTCTTAGATGATTCTTGGACTACATTTTTTTTAAATACTAACGGTGATACAAGTTGTGTTAATTGAGACCGCTACAGACAGATGATACACGAGTATTTGTTACCTGAAATTGCAGACAGCAACACACAAAATACGTTTTTACAACAATTAAGATGGACCTACAGCGCATTCAGCAGGAGCAACAATTCAAATGTTGAAGACAATTTTCCCAAACAGATTGATTTCTCGTTTTGGCGATCAATTGTGGCCACCCCGATCTCCAGATTTGAGCTCTCCTGATTTCTTTCTCTGGGGATACTTAAAGGCAAGAGTCTACATTGATATGCCTGAAACCTTGCAGCAGTTGAAAAGAAACATCAGCCAGGAGATCAACAACATTTCAGCTGCGACGTTAGAGAAGGTAATGAACCGCACCGTTGCAAGAGCTCGCGATTCCTTGGCCAATAATGGAGGTCATTTAAAGGATACTGTTTTCCATAAGAGAAGTTTGTTGCATTATTCTAATATAAAACTTTAAAATCTCTTCTTCCATTCGCAAAATATCAAATCGCCTTACCATCTTTAGTTTTAATGTTATAATTTTTTTTTCAAAAAGGTACCTTATGTATGGCCCAACCGTTATACATTTAAAAAAAAAAAAAATACTAATTAACTTTCCGTTCATGACCAAGGTTGCCCTAAATATTACGAAAAGCGCGCGTCTCCCGCAGTAGGTTGCGTCAGAGAGCGCAATAAATGCTAACGTCCGAATTTACTCCAATATAATGTAGCTATAGGTATATACTGTATCTATATATTGTGCCAGGATTTAACCTTACCTGCATTTTGCCCTCAGCTCCGTCCCATTCGGCAAACAGCCGACATTCCAGACGTGGTAGGGAGCTGCACAGGGCCATAATCTTATCGAACACTTCCAGCATCGATTCTTCAATCTTCTCAAAGCTCGGCTTAAATTCGATCTGTTACATTAAAAAAAGTGTGCTAAAATGCAATGAATGATAATAATAATAATTTTTATTTTTATTTTGTCATTCATGGACATAATGCATGACGTTAGTTTGGTTGCAAATTATCAGGATGTGTATTTTAAATATTGGGCTTAACTCGTTTTCTTCGTTATCACAATTTACGACATCACAGAGAATAGTCGAGATGCGAGACAAAGATATGAGACTTAATTGCGCAGTTGTACTTTCGTGAATGAACAATAGTTTGCGCGTTGGCTTCTGTTGGTGATGCAAGTACATTCGTATTTACAGGTATTTACAGCTGTTTGCAAAATGCAATCAACAGCGACGTTGAAGAAACAATTAAACCCCGTAAACTCATGTAACATTAACTGATATTACGAGATTACGTTGAAAGTAAAAAAATGTGATTAGGGAGAAAAGTTATTTTTAATAATTGAATGTGAGATAGAGCGCTCAAGTACGTGTATCACAACACCTCTCCTGCGACACACTTAGTACTTCAGTTACCGCTGCCATGACCAATAAGACAGTATGGTTCAGTTACCGCTGGCATGACCAATAAGACAGTATGGTTCAGTTACCGCTGGCATAACCAATAAGACAGTATGGTTCGCAATAATTAGATAGTAAATCGCAGGACTGCGGTAACCCTTATGAGAAATCCTTGACGAAAGCCATATCGTCAAAAATCATAGTTGTAAACAATTCTATTCCTACATGAATCAAACTTTTGGTCTTGTTTTTGAACGATAGTTCCAAAGTTGTTGTTCTTGTCATGTTACTTTCAAAATCGTTTCCATCAGCCATTTAATTAATGTTAATTTTCAATGAACGGTCGTTCAAGTTAAAGAAGCTGAGAAAATTTGGATGTTTTTACCTTATTTTCAGTGAGAACAAGATGCAGTTTGAGTCGCAAAGGTTTGTTTGGATCTTGACACATCTCTTTACTCGGACCTGTTTCTTCTTCCTTAGTGAACATGTCCTCGACATGTTGCGGGGAATGGTTCTCTCCGTCTTCATTTCCTGACGCAACCTGGTCATCTTCTCGTCTGCAGGGTTCTTGCAACTCTGTTTACCGCGCATGTAAAACATAAACGATATTGAAATACTTTTATGAAACTACCTGCACGTCTCGATGGAAAGACTGAGCTTTTGTCTTCTCAGTCGCAGTAAGTTTGTCATTAACACCTGAAACTCTAACTCATGTGTCGAATACAACGTTCACAACCGAACATTCGGGCACTATGAGGTTAAGTTATTCAGATACTCTAGTAGGGAGACAGCCTAGCAGACGCATTCTAAAACTGCTCTTCAGCTCTTAAGGGAACAGCCAGGATACAATGAAAAAAGGTGATAGTTTGATTTCCAAAGATAAAATTACCAGCTAAGCCGACCAATAGGAGAACTTCATTTTCTGTTGTCCTCATTACGTCACTTTTATACCTGACAATCTGCGGCTTTGACTGGATGCACACTCCCTGCTGTGATATTACTTTGTAACTTCGAGTCAAAAAGAATTATTATTAGTCAGACCATTTTTATTATCCCAATTGTGGAGCCCGCTCGCTATAAAAAAAAGGAAGACACAGGCGCTGCGCCAGAAGTGTTGTTGCTGTAGAGAAGAGCAATAGTCGCAAGTATTTCAAATGTGAACAAAATATTCACGACTGGGGAAATTTCTACAGCCCTGGCTACTAACCTCTAGATGTAATCTTGCAATCCATTATGACATCAACGTTTTCGCAATTTTTTCGAGAAAATGCTGAGGAACTGTGTGTCTGTGTGTTCATTTACCTGTTCTCGTCATACCGCTCGGGAATCGCGAGCGTTGAGGCCCTGTTACACGGGCGGACAAAGTTCGGCGAACACCGGGCAGAATCCAATATGGCCGCCGAACATTGACGTGCCATTACACGAGACGGCAAAATCTCAAGGTGACGTCGGTCGGCAGCGCTAAGCTCTATACTTTTCATTTGAATATGATTACACTGTAAGCAAATTCTACAACGTTTGTAATGAAATAACTACTACAACTAGTTTGAAATAATTCTGCAACAATCTGAAAAGCTCAAAAAAAAAATTGAATGTTGGCCTGATAATGCCCGCTGTTCAGGAGGCAAAGTTCGCGCGTGAGCAAACCTCTGGCAGCAGCAAATGTCTGCCGGGCAGCGGGCAAAATGTGCTCCCCCCCCCCGGGCAAGTCCTCCTATTTGCCGGGCAATGTTCGCCCGTGTAATAGGGGCTTCACAGGGCCTTCAGTCGGCGGTCAGCTGTCTTGTGGAGTATGTGTGTGCTGCTGTTGTTTGTACAGCATTCAAGTAACACAGTGAAACGTAAATTTCCTCGAAAAGTTTAGTAGCGGGGAGATGCCCGAAATTTATCCGATTTTCTTTATCGGCTGTTGAGTTATCACGAGTTAGTATACTGACGTATTCTATTTACTACAAAAATGTGACTTAGAGGGATGTTATTACCATGTTGTATGGAAAAATAATCCTATCATAAGGCTGAGTCATTCTGTAACCAATACCAGACTTGACCTCTTCTTACTACAGCTAATGCCAGGGACACATATGCATTTCGACGCCCAACTGGTAGCTGGGATTGGCAGCTCGCATTCCGTTTCGATGCATATTTAGAATCGGTAGCTTAGATACAGTGGCATCAATGATGTCCGACTCCCGGCATCCTTGCATCAAGTTGTCTGTGCAAATGCCTAGTGTGCTCCGGCATAAGAACACACTGGGTTCAGTTAGCTAACCAAGGACGGGCATTTCTTCAGTATCTCCTCTGTAAACTTATGAGCTCGCAGTAGATTGCTTGCCTGATTCCATACAATATTCGTAGCCAAGATACAAGTCCGAAATGGATATCTCTGGCAGCTCAAAATTTCGCTTACATTTGAAAGGGTTGAGACAAGGAGCTTGTATAGAGACTCTATTGAAGCTCCTTGGGTCTCTAGCAGTAGCGTTGCTGACTCAGCCAGACAAGAGACAATGATGACGTCACCGTTAAGTAGTTGCGTGGCGATCTGAGTCTTTGTAAAACTGACAGTGGCAGGCAGCTGGCGAGGTTCTCGCCTTGCTTACCCAGAGATATAAACTATACTTAGCTTTCTATGTACATCAGAGAATGTAGCTACAAATCAGATCTTATGCAAGCAAAATCAGTGATTTTAAAACAAGGTGGTACTGATTTCTACTTCTCCAGTAAAACGAGTGCCAATCACCACGTAGATGTAAACTAAACATGGAAGTAAATACCGTAGATCTTTCGTCAAGACATTCAGTACACAATATACATATTGTTAATTGCTGTAGCATTACGGTTAACGTCATGAACAGATAAGCATAGTATGTATACATACTTGGATATTTTCAAGCACAACGGCTTTAAGCGTTCAAAATTAAAGGCAAGGGCGATAGATGGGCAATTGAACAGATACCTACTAACCCAAGCAGAATTTTTGGCCACATCAAAAGCTGAATTGTGGTTATAGCTGAAAAGGCAGCCCAAATTTATAAAGGAAATTTTGCAAGTAAATAATAATAATGATAATACTTCTAATACTGAAGAATATGAAGAGAAGCACAAAGTAGAAATTTGGTTACCCACGACGTACGTTTCGCTGTCCTCAGCTCGATAATACTTCTACTAATAATAACAATATTAATAGTAATTTACAGAAATTAGATTATTTTTCACAAAGTTAAAATAACGAAGAACAACTAACACGAAGCAGTATGACTGACAAAAAAATCAGGTGAATTTAATTTCAAGCCCTTTGATGGACAATGCTCTTCTGGCGATAATACAAGCAGCTGCGATAAAATGTTAAACCATTTTCATAGTTGCTAAGCCACATTCATGTCCTGTGTGCATGCATTAAAAATTCATTTCTTGCTACTACATTTGTATATAGGAAAATGAAACTGGGCCCAGAGAGATGTACTATAATTAGGCACTATAAGGAAGGCGGCTGTGTGTTAATTTGATCAGTTTGTTGATTTTTTCTGAGCAACGATTTTTACAGTACAAGTGTGGATATTCCAAGGATAAAATATTTCGGTAAATGACATTTTCAGATGAGGGACGGAAGTAGGATCTTTATGACCACTCCAACACTATCTTGGAACTAGATGGAAAACAGTGGGTATTTATTGATGACTGGTGGCCAGCACCGTGATGGAATAACTGTGAAAAATTAGCCATGAAACCTGTCATTGTACTTACCTGTGACAGCGATTTCGCTGACATCATAAATAGCATTGCTTGAGTGTATGTTTATGATCAGTAAGAAAAAACAATCAACGCTGCGTTAACGTCTGTAGGTAATTATTACAAAAATTGGTTTCTTAGCTATTAGCTCTAATAACCCCTACAAAAATATCATGAACGACTTTAAATAAGAATTTTATGGCGAAGAATTGAAAATTTCAATTTCTTGAAATTTCAATTCAAGTTCAAATTTCAATTTCTTAAATAATCAAGAGCATTTACAATGAAAGTAACCGAATTTCAGCGAGATGAAATCAGCATTCGTAAAACTTTTGGCAGGCCACTCAATGCAGTGACATACTGTAATAATTTTACCAGTTAAAACTTTTATTGCAAATACTAGTGATTTTTAACGACAAATTTCCAGTGACAGGGAGTACCATGTTGCATCTACCACTCCGAGTGAAATAAAGTAAAAAGTAAAGTGAATAAAAATTCGCATAATACTTACTATTTTGAATTATGTATCGTTCCCTGCTGAAAAATTAAGTAAGCGAATAAAGAGCATGAACAGTAATAAGAACCAAGCTTTGGGTAGAAGTGAAGTTTAGCTACAAAGGAGTTGTTGATGTTTTCTATGACATATTTATGAAATATGAGGCTTTTAAGACTTTTTTCATGAATGAATTTTTCGTCGCATATGCTTAGTTTTTGATATATTTGACTTTGAAGTTCCGATTGTTTTCTATGAGGAAAATACCCGGCGACGCCATAGGAACCAAAAGTAACCTAAACTAACCTAACCTAACCTTACCTAACCTAACTTTTGAACCTAACCTAACTTTACCTTACCTAACCTTACCTTACGTAACCTAACCTTACCTAACCAAAGTTCCCATTGGGAATTTTTCCCATCGAAAAATAATGGGAATTTCAAAGTCAAATATATCAAAAACTAAGCATTTGCGACGAAAAGGTCATTAAAAAAAAAGTCATAGCATGCCTCAGATAACCTGAACAAGTCATAAAAATCGTGAAAATCTCCGTTGTAGCTAAAAGTCACTTCTACCAAGCTATGTCTCGCAGTATTTTTTATATACGGTATATTGACTCCTGGATGATTTTCCGCGGTGCTTAAGGTTACCCGTGACCATCTTCAGATTCATTTTGTATCCTAATTGACTTAAGGAAATGCTGTACTCTAAACAGTTTTTCAAAACAGAAAGTACCTTGATAATAGAACAATAAGAGAATGTAATTCACAAGTTATACATTACACAGTGAACTATTTCGAGCAGGCTTTTTTAATGAATAATGGAATCTGTGCTTGAGAGAATCCCAAAACCATTCTCCGACAAGTACGGCTGCTCGCCGTGCAAGGAGGTGTAATAGGTGGAGAGAACATAGCCACATATCACAGCAATGGCCAGGGAATTTGTTTATCTTTCGATGGCTTCTACCTTCCCACCAATCACAGGCTCCCAGCCATCTCATCACACCAATCACAAGCTCCTAGTGACTCTATCAGCCAAGCCACGATCGTAGTGGTCGTTGTTACCTTCTTTGTTAAATCTCCTTGTCATTCTACTGTGACATGTTGTGAAAGTGGGCAAAAGATAATTGAGGCACAATGAGATTTGGTGAAATACCCACTTCGGACTGGTGCCACTATGAGCCGCAAGCCTTCTATACGGTAGTTTTTTCCAGATATCTTGCACTATGTGCCGTCATGCTACCACCATATTTTCAAAATTACTTACTATAAATAGTCCTGGGATCTGGTGGCTCGTATCAACCGAATGTCACGT
>LQNS02278174.1:18434381-18446667 GCA_001587735.2 Parhyale hawaiensis
CAAGACACAAGATCACAAGACACAAGACACAAGACACAAGATCACAAGACACAAGACACAAGTAAACAAGCAAGACCGGTTCACAGACTTTTAGTATAATATAGATAGATAGATAGATAGATAGATAGATGTGGAAAGTACAACAACTTTGGAACTATCGTTCAAAAACAAGACTAAAAGTTTGATTCATGTAGGAATAGAATTATTTACAACTATGACTTTTGACGATATGGCTTTTGTTAAGGATTTCTTATAAGGGTTGGCACAGTCTTGCGATTTACTATCTAATTATTGCGAACCATGCTGTCTTATTGGTCATGCCAGCGGTAACTGAACCATACTGTCTTATTGGTCATGCCAGCGGTAACTCAACCATACTGTCTTATTGGTCATGCCAGCGGTAACTGAACCATACTGTCTTATTGGTAATGCCAGCGGTAACTGAAGTACTAAGTGTGTCGCAGGAGAGGTGTTGTGATACATGAAAGGTATTTGAGCGCTCTATCTCACATTCAATTATTAAAAATAGCTTTCCTCCCTAATCACATTTTTTTACTTTCAACGTAATCTCGTAATATCGGTTAATGTTCCGTGAGTTTACGAGGTTTAATTGTTTCTTCAACGTCGCTGTTGATTGCATTTTGCAAACAGCTGTAAATACCTTTATAATAGTACGCTCCTGAGTACAATTGCACACACGTCACCAATGCTCAATCTAACTGTAGTACGCTAATGTGTACGAAATGTACTAGCATCGCCAACAGAAGCCAACGTGCAAACTATTGTTGTTTCACGAAAGTACTACTGCGCAATTAAGTCTCATATCTTTGTATCACATCTCGACTATTCTCTGTGACGTCATAAATTGTGATAACGAAGAAAACGAGTTAAGCCCAACATTTAAAATACACATCCCGATAATTTGTAACCAAACTAACGTCATGCATTATGTCCATGAATGAGAAAATGAAAATTGAAATGATTATCATTCATTGCATTCTAGCATACTTTTTTTCTTAATGTAACAGATCGAATTTAAGCCAAGCTTTGAGAAGATCGAGGAATCGATGCTGGACGTGTTCGATAAGATTATGGCCCTGTGCAGCTCCCTGCCACGACTGGAATGTCGGCTGTTTGCCGAATGGGACGGAGCTGAGGGCAAAATGCAGGTAAGGTTAAATCCTGGCACAATATATAGCTACCGTATATACCTATAGCTACATTATGGTGGAGTGAATTCGGAGGTTAGCATTTATTGCGCTCTCTGACGCAACCTACTGCGGGAGACGCGTTTTTTTTTGTAATATTTAGCGCAACCTTGGTCATGAACGGAAAGTTAATTAGTATTTTTATTTTCAAAATGTATAACTGTTGGGCCATACATAAGGTACCTCATTGAAAAAAAAAATTATAACATTAAAACTAAAAATGGTAAGGCGAGTTGGTTTTTTTGCAAATGAAAAAAGAGATTTTAAAGTTTTATATTAGAATAATGCAACACACTTATGTTATAGAAAACAGTATCCTTCAAATGACCTCCATTATTGGCCAAGCAATCGCGACCTCTAGCAACTGCGCTGTTCATTACTTTCTCTAACATCACTGTTGAAATGTTGTTGATCTCCTGGCTGATGTTCCTTTTCAGCTGCTGTAAGGTCTCAGGCATATCAATGTAGACTCTTGCCTTTAAGTATCCCCAGAGAAAGAAATCAGGAGCGCCTAAATCTGGAGATCGGGTGGCCACAATATGTCACCAAAATGAGAAATCAAGCTGTTTTGGAAAATTGTCTTCAACATTTGAATTTTTGCTCCTGCTGTATTCGCTGTAGCTCCATTTTGTACGAAAAAGGTATTTTCTGTCTTACTGTCTTCAATTTTAGGTAACAAATAGTCGTGTATCATCTGTCTGTAGCGGTCTCAATTAACACAACTTGCATCACCGTTAGTATTTAAAAAAAAATATAGTCCAAGAATCATCAAAGACGCGATACCACACCGTGCATACTGTTACTTTAGCTGAGTGAATTGGACGTTCATGAATTAGCTTTGGATTTCCAGGCGCCCGAAAATCTACAATTTTGTTGATTAACAAAACCATCGTGGTGAAAATTCGATGCATCGGTCATGATTAGATTCTTGAGAAACTCTTCATTTTCTGCCAGCTGCAAAAACCTTCTGGCAAAATCTAACTGCCGTTGGTAGTCCATATAGATTGGATTTTTGGACACCGCTATTGACAGATGATTCAAGAATATCTGTAACCTGAAATTGAAAACAGCAACAGAAAATAAGTTTTTCCAACAAGATGGAGCTACAGCGAATACAGCAGGAGCAACAATTCACTTGTTGAAAACAATTTTCCCAAAGAGATTGTTTTCTCGTTTTGGCGACATATTGTGGCCACCCCGATCTCCAGATTTAAGCTCTCCTGATTTTTTTCTCTGGGGATACGTTATGGCAAGAGTCTACATTGATATGCCTGAAACCTTGCAGCAGCTGAAAAGGAAGATCAGCGAGGAGATCAACACCATTTCAACAGCGACGTTAGAGAAAGTCATGAACAGCACTGTTGCAAGAGCTCGCGATTGCTTGGCCAATAATGGAGGTCATTTAAAGGATAATGTGCTCCATACTAAAATGTGCTGCATTTTTCTAATATAAACCATTAATGTCATCTCTTTCATTTTGAAAAATCCAAATCGCTTTACCATTCTTAGTTTTCATCTTATAATTAAAAAAAAGTACCTTACTTATGACCCACCCTTTACAATCCAATTAAATTTTTTCATGAGACGCCAATCCAGTGCTTTTTGAATTAGCTCTGAGAATATATATTATATACGAGACATCTTGGACCGTTGTGATTTCGGAGACTCTGAGTTTCGATATTGGCGGTAAACGACACGAGTTAAATTCTCGCTTTGGTGGCTCAGGCAGCGGTGCTGCAGTCAGGTACTTCGTGTACTACAATTTTTCCTTTTAGCTGTCTGAACTTTAGCGTTGCGGTTGCGCCGTTCAGTATTTTACTATCGGGTTCGGATCTCCCACAATCCCTATAATAAATATTACACACAATTATTCTGCTGACAGAAACTTTATCCGGCATCAGGTACAATTTTATGAACATTTCTAACATTGCGTAAAAGTGAACCTGATGTTACAGCCGGCACTCGACACCGCTGTGCTGGACCGGCTGAGGGCGCAGGTGGTGCGGGAGGTGCGCAGCAGCAGCGGCCTGCCGCGCACCTTTGCTCGGCGATTCCACAAGTACGACGCCATCATCAGTGGCCAGGTTAGTGTCACTATCATACCATTATCATACTAAGTTGTAGTGGTGGTTAGGGCCAGTGTTATTATGCAACAGCAATGCAAATATTAGTGGTCGTTTTAGCCCCAGTGTATGATACGATTACCATGCTAAATAATCATTGCTTGGATTACACTGTAATATGGGTACAGGTGTTAATTCTGGAGTGTAGCAATGATAATAACAACAATAATAATCATGATAATCTCGGTAAGTACTACTGGTCACCACTATTATCATGCTACTACATATATAGCAATGGCAAATATATATGGTCAGGTTGACACCAGTACTATGATACTTTAGTAACGCCATATTTTTGTAGTTATACGAATATCAACGGTATGGCACAATAGTAATGTTAGAATTAACGTTAGTGGCCACGTCAACGGCAATATTATGGTACAATGGCAATACCGAGTATTAGGGAACAGGTAATGTCATGTGCGTTATGATACGATAGTAATGCCATACGTCAGTCGTCAGGTGTGCACCAGTCTTTTTACAAATGATATAATTTGCTTGATGTTTTTCAAAGCCCTCCAAGAGCCTGCTTGATGACACATGAGAAAGCGTGAGTATGGCACTCCGAGAAGACGTGTCTGTGGCAGCTCGATAGTTGGGGATTTGTTTTAGGAAGGTATTGAGCTTTCGGTTTTTAATTCTCATGCCTGCTGTCTGCATTTGTGGACTATATAAATAGTGTTACCGCTTCGAAAAATAAGTTTTGATTTTGCTGAAACGAATTAGCCTTCGTGGCCACTTTCGAATTCAGTAAGTTTTGTGTGTCAGTGAAGACCGGTATCAAATTGAAATCACTTGTGCAAGTTTTAGCAATTATGTAAAAACATTTACCGGTAGTATGTGTTATGCACAGTGTATATATACATTTCCAGAGAAGAAGCACAGCATTAGACCCTTTCTTATTCGTTGTGTGAATGTGTGTACATCTTTACGAACAGGCTGAGACTGAGGTGAAAGAATTCATGGCCAAGGACTGCCAGTTTGAGAGCTACGTGAAGAAAGTCGCAGAACTTTCGAGTCTCAAAGCTGATATCTTGACAAGCTCACGCAAGGTAATCAATGAAGCAAGCAATAGCTTATTAATATAGTGAGGCAGTTCAGGAAAAGACAGGTCTTGAATGTGTTACGCAATATAACTCATATTACTCCCGTGTTTTATGAAACTATATTTTTGCGAGATGGGATGGTACATTTTTAATTGCATCGAATGAGCAGAGAGAACAAAATAATCACTGAGAGTATACAGCGTGTACGCTATATAGTAAGTTAAAAATTGCGTGACTTCCAAACTGAGGCTAAAACTATAAGAGAGATTATGTCTCGAAGGATTGCTTGAATAATAGTGCAGTAGCTAGTAGTATAATAATAACTACAGTCGTTGTAAACAATCAGGAAAGTCACTATGTTCGAGCTGATCAACTTGCTAGAGAGTAGCGGTAAAATATTCGTCCACCGCTGTCTCTAGGATCAACTTCATACAGTTGTTATTTTTTAACCAGCACAAAGTTGAAATTTGTTCTCTGTGGTTTTTACTGCACCGTCTCAGGTTAAGAAATTTCTAATGATACGTGTTTGCTTTTTTACTGTGTCAGTGGATGATTCAATGGCAACACGAAGCACGTTTTGCAGCTTTTTTTCAGTCCTCACTTGATTTCTTGATAAACAACGTTTCAATTTCCAGCGCTGTTTGAGGAATGTTTATTATCTGCTACTGAAACCATGACATCATGCTATGTTGGTCCTTACATTGTAAAGTATTCAAAAAGAAGCTGCCAGTACAACACAGCAGCAGTACCTCTTCCATTAAGTGCGACGACTGACTATCAAAACAAATGTTTTTCATTGATGCCATTCAGAAGGCAAGGGTAGCAACCAAGACGTCCATAATTCCTTTCAATATATATATAATTTGTTTCTAGTCTCCCTGCCCATTAGTGCATCGACAGATACACACATCTTGTAATAGATGACGGACAGGATCTTCTGGTTTTCAAATTTCCCGCCACAGGTGTTAGAACTCGGGAGTTACAGCGTCCACTGCGAGCAGTTGGTGGAGGCCCTTGTGTTTCGAGTGTCTACCTTACGACGAGATCTTTTACTGCATCTCTACTCGCAGTATTCAAAAACTGCATCCAGGTATTGTAAATCTTCATAGAAGCCAAATAAATGACAAAGTCAACTTGACCCCAAGTTAGAAATCTGCATGCACCAGCGCGTGCAACAGATAGATGCTAGCTGACAGATGAATCCGCTGCTTCAGCCCACCATACATTGTCAAAGCTATGACGTCAAAAACGGAAGGCTCTTGCTGCATATACGAACCCCTTACCATCCTTGTTTCTGGTTGAGGTCAGTACTCCCTGCAATAGTGTGTGAACGCCAGAAATGTTGACTATTCAGGCCAAGCAACACAAGAATTCCCTTGGCTGGTGAAGAGGTGGTCCTCGGCACTAGCACGTGCTAGTGCAATACTCAAACGCTCTACCGCTGCTGCTATTCTGTTACTTCAATACGTTTTCTAACTAGTTGTTCCTCTTATATTCTAAATGACGTCAGGGTCATACCGCATATCCATTCCTACCATGCGTCTACCAGGCATCTAATAATTTTCCGAAATTAATCTAGGCTGGCCTGCTTCACTTTTAACTCTGAAGATTTTTCACATATTAATTTGTAGTATTTTCATAAAGTAAAGTTTCAGTATTGTGTGTACACTCGTTCTGTCAGTATAGTGAAATAAAGACCGATATGTCAGCCTCCTATAAGTAAAGCTACAATATGATTGAAGGTTAGGCTTACGCCAAAACACCGAGACTCTTTTGTAATTGCATGTGAAGGTTACGCTTAAAAAACAAGGCCAGCAAACGTATAGGCATCACACCAATATTATTGTAGATAACGGTTACACTAAACCAGCCAGGCTACTGTATAAATACGCAGAACTTTAATCGGCAATACCTTCAATTTATTCAAAAACGATCTTTTTCTACAGCCTGCATTCAGAACTGGTGCAGATAACAGAACGAGCGTTGAGTACTCCAGGCGATACCCTGGAGCTCATGTCCCACAAGCTCTACATGGAAGATGTCATGGAAAACCAGCGAGCGGATCTGGAGGCCAGGGTCTGGAATCTGCATAAACAGCTCCAGGAAAGTTGCAGTTATGCTTGGAAAAGAAGTAGTTTTTCATATTTTCGATTACCATATATTCTCCCAAAAAGTAGGGAGCTAATTAGACAAATGCAGAAACTTCCCAATGTTCTTTTTATTTATTTATTTTTTAAGGAATGTTATCAGCTTGCATACAGGAGTGCCAACTTTTTGTTTTTATGCTTACCTTATCAGATCTTACCAAACAAGCCGGATAAAATAAAAAAGTTTTGTAGGATATTGTCTTCACTCACCAAGCTTCACCTTATGTCCTAGGAAAGGATAGAGTTAACTCAGTCTCGCTTTTAAAATGAATAAAAATGGAATACAATTTTTTGGATGATTAAAGATAGCCCAGGATGTGATAAAAAAATGTGTATACGCACTTAGTCTACCTCATGTTTGCTTTGTGTTTTAGGTCGTCTGCTGCAGGAGCTATTACTGCAAAATAGGATGCTAGCAGGATGCGTCATTGTGCCGAATCCCCAGCAATTGTTTCGATCATGAAATCAATAATTTACATAATGCAATAAATAATCTGGGAGTAATATACGTGTCTACAATAGGATAGCATATTTATTTTAAAATTCACTGCTGCTGTAATTTGAGATAGGTGACCCGCGTTTTCTTCTCGTTGGCTCTTTTTGAGTCGAATTTAGTTTGGTCCTAAATCTGGTGCAATTAATGCCACGTTCGAGTTACGGAAACTAATGGCCTGCAGAGATGTTTTGACAGCCAGCCACTCAGACAGATAGTCGTAAACACGCCGTTGCTGCCCATGGGAGTACGAAATTCAATACATTTTTTGACAACAACTTTGATTACACTGACGCAGGACAAGCTTTGGTGATTACGTTGTTACACTGTAAAAAAAATTCAATCTCTGCAGTTACTGCATTTTTTACACTCTGACAAGTACTGTTGCTACGTAAGAGTATGATTAGGTTTAAGGTCGCTCAGGTGCATATCTTAGCACGCTATTCAAAATCGTTGGACTATGTGTGAGGCATAAAGAAACTTTCTTTCATGCAGATCAAACTAATTATAGTTTCGACTCTCTTGAGCAGTGGCATCAATACCTTGGGGCATCAATACCTTGGGGTTGCCTGAGTGATGGCGATGCGCTCCTGTAAAGGCGGATTCACACGCCCTGTGCGCTACTTAGCGTCCGGCTGCGGTGATGGTATAATTTATTTCAACAGTAGAAATCTTGTCCGGCGTTCTAAGTCCGTTTACAATTGTAAATTTTAAGACATATCCAAAAAACTTCACAGGTGACACTTGGTAAGCCTGCTGACGCAACGGGTAACGTGTTGGTAAATTTTTCCGTAGACATAGAGATGTGTTTACTACAACACTGGGTGAATGGTGCATGTGGCGTCTAAAGACTGCCGTGTGAACACGCTTTAACCTCGTCTTATTGCAGCTGTACTGCGACGCTTCAAACGTTCTTTTTCCTATTGTAATCCCAAAGATCAAGAAGCCCATGTAGAAGAATGAATATAATTGAGTAAACGAGTTCGTATTGCCTTAATTTTTCGGTTTAGGCACTGATTTACTGCAGTAATACAGTCAATATTTCCACTATCAGTCAATATTTCCACTATACAGTCAATATTTCCACAATATTTCCACTGCAGTCAATATTTCCACTTTTGCGTTACCGTCTTACGTTGCTTTGTTTTCTGCAGTTCTTGACAGAAAATATGTCGTTGAGCTCAGAGGAGTGCGAAGAGTCAGTCAAGCCTCTCGTCTGCTTCATTAAATTGCCTGAAGTGTTCCGCTTACACCTGCAAATAATCACAGAGAAGCGGGCCGAGTACGAAGCTCATCTCAAGGTAAATTGCTTTTGAAAAAGGAAACTCAGGTCTAATATAGTAACTCTGAAGAATAACTGAAATTTATCTTGCAATATTTATGAGATTTTTTTTTGCTTACAAGTTGTCTGCTTTACCCTCAGGTGTAATATGTATGTAAAACAAGTTACTCCCCTTTATCTCATTTTCTACGTGTTACAATGTATATTTCTTGTACCATGTGGAGTTAGCTAACCACTGATTCTTCTTCAAATAGCCTTATCCCACGCTAGTACTTAATCTATTGCAGCATCTTCTCTTTAGCGGCAGACTAAAACAGTTGCTTTGCAGGAAATAAGCTCAAGGATTTATCCTACAGCTACCCACTAAACTTTCTGAAAGACCAACATGGCATTAGTAGTACAGCATGTTTTGCTCTGAGTGTCCAGAGTGCAGGCAATACAATTGGACCTAACGATTTCTCACGCTTGCTGGATACGAGACACAATGCGCATTCGTAGACAGAGGCGTTAGGATTGCTACTATGTTTAGCTCACGGTTTCGGGATACAGTCTTTATAAGGTGACAAACCTTAGCACATAGGGATAAGCTAGAGGGATGTTACTTCGCGTGCAGTACCTAGAGGACAGAATCGTGATGCCGGTATGAACCGGTGTCGATACGTACCGATTTAATAATTGGCTTAAGTTTCTTGAATAAACGAGCCCTCAGGGGCATTTTCTGGCGGGCCCTTTCCCTGCCACAATATGTTTGGGCATCCCGCACCCAAGGTTCCCGAGTGCCTTCTCCGCCCGGGATGTAGTATCTGGCCGCAGTTCCTGCTGAGAAGATTAGTTTCGTAGAGTTAGGTAGGTTCTCTATATTTCCCCTTCTGTTCCGCGACGCGGGCCGCCGAATGGTGGTAAGCGACCCATCCCATGGGACTCCTATCTGCTCCCGTGTGGGGGGCCACGGGAGGGACCCCCCGCATGAGTGTTCGCTTTCTTCTGTCTTCTTCTCTTTTCGTCTCCTTCTCTGCGCCGCACGGCGCAGCGATTTCGTTCGACCGAGCCGTGTGGAGTTGGAGATTCTCGCGCCTTATTTCCTGCCAGACATGGTGCACCTGGCCAAGATTGTTCTAATAAAACTCATTCGAGTTCGACTAAACTTCTAAACTATATCATACAAAATTGGATCGCTGTTATATAGTCTTTGAATCTAATACGGCGGAGAAACCCACAATATAATAATAATTCTTTAATAAACGAACAATATGAAAGGGTTTAGAAACTGATTTAATCCTTCCCACGCGGATAGGACCGTCGCCTGCGCTTCCAAGAAGAACTCGCGGAGTACGCCAAGGAGCTGGACGACTTTCAGGATCTTGGTGATGTGGCGGAGCTGCATGAATACCTGAAGAAAGCCCGGAGTCTTCAGAACAAGCTGGACCAGGCAGCTCAGTACACTGACCAAATCAACAAGGAAGAAGAGGCTTTGGGCTGGAACACAACCCATTATCCTCTGAGAAAACAGGTAGAGCTGCTCGTCGTATCCATCTCGCCCTTGACTCTCGGACCTCTTGCCTAAGTTTTATTTTATGAAGTTTATTCCAATTTAGTGACTGCATATCAAGGGAAATGTAACAATTGAATACCTTATATTTCAATTTTAGTCCTGATATATTTGTTCTGTAATTTACTTCACTAAATCGAGAAAACAGCACATTAAATTTTAACCACATGCTTTATTTAGCAGTCTATGTAAATGATATTATAAGCAAGCGAATTCACGACCCCTATTCTAAGCTAACGAATTTACGACGCAAGTGCATAGAGAACAAAATGTAACAAATATAATTTATTCTACTTAGCTCGGCTAGCCAACAGAGTCTCTCGATTTCTAAAGCTCCACAGGACTGGAGTTCATTAGCTATGCTTGCAATTGGCAACCAAGTACGAGGGGGGTCTGTGGTAGTAAGCCCCTTGGACTGTCCATAACACAATACCTAATCTAGCCTATTGAGGAACAATTACTAAGGTCCGCCTTCTGTTCTGGAATTCGCCTCTTGGGAAAACCATCCCAAAAAATCTAAGCTAATCTGAAAATGATCTGGGATTCGCTTAATATTTTGGAATAACGTGCTTGGTCCTGTTATTTTTAAAAATCTTACTTAATCTAATTTACCTACCCCAGGTAGCCGACAAGCTGGCCCCATTCCTAAAGCTCTACGAGACGGGAGTGTCGTGGTGGGAGCGGTTGGAGTTGTGGCTGAATTCCCAGGTTGGATCTCACGATCCGGACGCCATAGCCCAAGACGTCGCAGCAACCTGGAGAGGGGTCTACAAATTGGAGAAAGTCTTCGCCGAAGTTCCTGCGGCGAAGACGCTTGTAGTCGCGGTGAGGTCTAGTGCTTGTGAGTAGAATATCTCAAGTAAGCTGAAAAAGTTGCTCGCTTGGGCTCATAATTGTTCTGGCATCTTTATTTGATATTCTACTCTTGTGGTTGCAAGATTATAGTACTAAAGTCTCCGCGGATACTCACAATCCGCGACTGAGCACAACACCAGGCGGTAACACTCAGAGCTTCCAGCTCCTAACTAACATTGCTCTCTGGGGAAGGAAGTTAAGAAACACTCCATATCGTCACCCATACAGCCTCACTGCCGCTTCGCTGCAGCCCACTGTAAAGATGCGTATTATTTTACTATCATTTCCATTGTTGTAATAATAATTTTTTAACATTTTAGCCATTCATCTGGGTTATCATCATCACTGTTGTCATAGATTTTAACAGTGTTGCTACTATTTTTATTTTATTATTTTCTGAAAGTTACAACTATTTTGATTAATCTCCATATCAATATAATAGTAGCTGTCATACTTATTATCACATTAGTTTAATACAACTAGTAAAATAATCAATAATAACAGTATTGTAACTGGTGTAGCTACCTCTCAGTATAAGAGACAGTGTTGTTATTATTATTTTTATTTTATCATTTTCTGAAAAGTACAACTATATTGATTAATCTCTACAACCATATCATTATAATAGTAGCTATCATACTTATCATCACATGATTATTAGTTTAATACAATTAGTAAAATAATCAATAATAACAGTATTGTAATTGGTGCAGCTACCTCTCAGTAGAAGAGACACCTACAACTAAATTCACAGCTTGCTCCAACAACGTGGTAGCAACGCAGTATAGGCAACAGTGTCACTCTCAATCTGTGTCTCCGCACAAGCGCAGGTGGCCACACCCCACAAGCAATGTCCTTTCGGGCTCAGTGCCAGTCTCACTGTTTCCATCCACATCCGTAAACTAGTGCAATGCTGCCGGCCGTGGGTTTCTGCTAGGAATCTAGCTGTTTCTAGGTTTGTATTACCCATCTACCGATCGCTGTTATTTGAAATTGAGTGGCTTATGCCTTCGTCGTCACAACGAAGGCAATCTCACAGAAGAAGAAAGAAGAGACATACAATCTGTCTTTAGAAACGTGCAACCCATGCATGAAAGTGTTGTCACGCACGATCAATGCTCATCGCAACAGCAAGTCGGGAAAGAAGAGAAAGAACAGAGGAACGTAACATCAGTAAAAGTATGATAACGGAAGGAAGCGACACGGACATCAAGAAAAAGACGTCTCGAAGACCTAGCTAAGGTGCAGGTAACCTTTAGGGTCTCCTTGGGGCACTGCTCCCCATAACAGGAGATGGGCGATACCTATCGCTAATCATTGCACATTCTGATAACCACACTGCGAATACTTGCGCTGAAAGGGCTAGTGAGGCACTGCTGTAAAATAATACTGTAAAATTTTCTAAGATTTCTAAAACAATGCACGCTGTTCCTAGTGCCAGGCCCATACTGACCAGTGCATGCAGGGGCCCCCTCATAAAGTAGTGCACGGTGCAAGTGTCTGGTGCAGAGAGACTGTACAACGATATATGACGCTAATTAATGCGTAATTTGAGAAATTACCAAACGGAAGTTCCCGGCCGG
>LQNS02278174.1:18492817-18514753 GCA_001587735.2 Parhyale hawaiensis
CTTATTATGAATGCAAGTCGTTCCAATAAAAATCGTTACAATGTCGCCAATGTTCCTTGCAACGCTGATTCTTCATCGCTTCAGATTCTAAGCTTGTTACGGTTGGAAAATTTTTCTAGTTTTTTTAGTTAAAATTGTTACGAAATTGCCAAAGCCTGTAATGATTAATTTTGTTCCTTAGAACCATGTAGAATATTGCAATCAAGTCATTTGACTTTGAAAAAATAATAGTGTACGGAATATTGAAGCTGCCAATTCAACAGCCATGAACCTGTCTCCATGCAGCTATTTTTCAAAACTCTTCTGTTGCCACCTTTTATTAATACATTCAACGAAAAGTAAATTAGTTAGTATTCAACTTTGTCTATCTGTATAGGGACTGGCGTCCTGCGGTGCCTGGACATGTTTCGACGAGTTCAACAGGATCGAGCTGGAGGTGCTGTCGGTGGTTGCCCAGCAGATCCTGAGTCTCCAAAGAGCCATCCATTCAGCCATGCCGACACTTATTCTGCACGGCACGGAGGTATGTCTTCATGACGGCTTGTGCCGTGTAGATTTTAAAAGCGTATGAAGGCGCAATTTTCCAAGCGAAGCAAATATTCCTAGACGACAGATTAAGTCTCTGCTCGAAGGTCCGCACACTGCTGGCAACATCTGTTCAAAGTATGATTTTTGTTTTATACTTGTTGCGACCAAACATGCTATGGGTCGGTAGTAAATTTTTGCCAGGAGTCTTGCCACATTGCATGAAAAACGATATTTTTTTGTTGACAAGTGTTTATACTAGACTTCTTATTGCGCTGTAGTGACTGCAGAGCATCCACTATAAAGTTATGTATTCTTCGTTAAATTTTAGCAACTGAAAAAAATATTATTCTGACGTCCGAAATTTTCAATAGAATATAAATATTGCTGCTTAAAGTGAAGTTCGAGTTTCACATTTTCCTTAATTTGTAGTAAGCTGTAACTCTCAGTGCATTGTGTATTCTGGAATAAAAGTGTCCATGAACAGGGTTTGATCAATACCATTTTGTTACTATTCAGCCCTTTTTGAGGTAACTGAAATTTCAGGTTTTTTTGCCAATAGCCTCACTGGAAACTAATATTTTAATTTCCTGAAGCCAAGGCGTTTAAATGACGTACAGTTTTGGATCTAATTGAGCCCAAGTTTTTCCATTTTCATTTCAATAACCCTTGAAAACCTCACGCACTTCAGCAGGTAGAATATATAGGTCTCTAAAATCTATGGTTATTTTGGTCGAGATAGAAATGATGTTAAGTTAATTCATTCTGTTTTATAGGTTAAACTGGACCCGACGTGTGCCATCTTCATCACCATGAACCCTGGCTACGCAGGCCGTTCGGAACTGCCCGATAACCTCAAGGTGCGAATATTATTTTTCCTACTCTTAAAGCCCTTATTTATTCATGCTAAAATTGTTTTCTCTCCGACGTTATTGCTTTTATTCTAAACAGATTTTAAAGAATATAAGGTCCGGTACCAAACTTACTATTTCAAAAGATATATACCGGTACTTAGCGTGAGGAAGGTTAAATTTGTAGAAAATAGTCCTGAAATTATTGAGGAATAGGAGACATTTACTAATTAAAACGTGGCTCTTGAAGCAATTCTATTTGATTTATTTTTTAAAATAGTTCTCATGGGTCAAAAATTCAAATCTAAAGAATATTCAACATTGATAACACTCTGTCATGTAACTACCGAAATAAATCATTTTATTTTAATGTGAAACTTGCAAATGAGTGGTTATTATCACCCGCGAACGAAGTGAGAGAGATGATAATGTTTACGTTGAAGATTTGCATATATGTACCTATATTTGTAAATATATACCGGGTGTTTTTTTAGACGGACAAATTTCAATCATAGGTAGAAAAACTCAGAATATGTAAATAGATATTCATGAATGATAAAATGCCCAAAACTCCTTTGTTTTTGAGTTATAATGACTTAGAGAAATTTAAAGCTCTAGATATTTTACTACGTGCGCGCCAATGTTAGCGCTAAATTTGATTGTCCAGCACGTTCCTGCCCACGCGATTACACGGTATCGATCTTGATGATTGTTTGGGTAAATGACATGAGGATTATAAGGCTTGAGCCCATCGATGATTATTGTGAACGTTAAAAACCCCTTTAATTGCGAGTAAAATACGCTTCATCTGTGGAAAAGAATCAGCTTGGAGAATTTGGGATCGCTTGTTCTCTGTTGCATGAGCCACTCGAACATTGTACACAAAGCTCAAAATCTGGTGGCAGCAACCCTTGCATTTTTTGGAACGACACGGCTGTAAACTCTGACGACGTACAGTGTCCGCTTTACAGTAGTGTGATTACGTTGAATGCCAAGTCGGAAACTGCAGATATAATATCTTAACCATGAAATATTTGCAATCTTTATTGTGAAAATAGTGTAAACTGCTTTTGTGGGGTAAGAAACGTACTGAACTATCAAAACTAGTGCTAACATTTTCGCGCACGTAGAAAAAAAATACTTAGAGCTTTAAATTTTTTCAAGTCGTTTTAACTCGAAAACTAAGGAGTTCTGGGCATTTCATCATTCATGAATATCTATTTATTTTGAGTTTTTCTACCTATGGTTGAAATTTGTCCTCCTAAAAAAGCACCCTGTATATATATATATGCCTGTCCACCCAATAAGTGGTCGAAGGAGTTGAGCAATGTTCATATTTTTATAGAGTGTCTGGTGAGTTGCCCTCGATGTGACGCAAGCCGAAAAACTAGGATTAGCTGGCCATAAAAATGACGGAGAAGATATTTGCTCTCCACCCAAAAACAGGTAGAATGAGTTGAGCCAGGTTCTTGATTATTTTCAAGATTATTTGGTTTGAGTTTACCGCGTGAAGCTCGATCCAAGTGGGGAAGATAAATGTTCAGTCTGAAGTTCCGGACTGGTTGAAACAAAAGAGCTTAGCTCAGTTCATTTCACCCGATGATTCGACTTCACCTTTACCTTTTCGATAATCCATGGGAATATGCAGGCACTGTTTCGGTCGGTCGCTATGATGGTGCCGGACTACGGACTCATCGCAGAAATTTCGCTCTACGCTTTCGGTTTCGTCAACGCGCGGGCGATGGCCCGTAAGATCACCGCCACCTACCGGCTGTGCTCTGAGCAGCTGTCGGCGCAGCCCCACTACGACTACGGTAAGTTTTACGTCAAATATTAAGCTTTAATTAATTAAATTTAATTAATAAAGTTAACTTTTTTCTAACACGCTGTCGGAAAATGCTGGTGAAACCGTCAGCCTACGAAAATACCCTGAACATGAAAACCATGGGTGTAACAGACTGCTATGTTTGCTGTCCGCTGCAGTGATGCGAAAGCCGCGGTGTAGTGGCGACTGTGTGCGTGTGTTCGTGTCCCGCGAGGTTCAACGCCTTCCAGAATCGTATCGTGCAGGTTATGCTATGCTGAAGACTGTGAGTTTCTGCGAGTTCAGTAGATCTGCTGTTCAATGTCATTCAGGAGAGTGACCAAATGTGTGAGTAAGATATCGTTACAACCTACTTTTTTCCACAGGTGGTAACTTTTAACCATTCGCGGCCAAGCAGCGACAGGAGTAAAAATGGCAGATCTGTGTTCTGTCTCTTTCAGACGTGCGGCGTGGCGCAAGTGGCTGAAAATGGCTACAAGTCGACAAAATGATCTAAGTGCCTGAATATGGCTACTACAAGAAGACAAAATGGTCACGAGTAGATACAAATGACCACAAGAAGCCTAAGTTGGCTAACAGTGACCTGAACTCGTTGAAAGAGTAATGTTAATGACAACAAAAGTGTATGCACTTTACTTGGCAAATTGCCAATCTCTTAGCGGTTATTTTCATTATTTCATATTGAACTTCTTTTAGAAATCAGCTAAGAATAACTTCTTCTTAAAGTAAAAAAGTATGGAAATGTGATCTCTCCAAAAATTGCCCTGTAAGCTTCGGATACAATTCGAAATATGGATTATTAAACTATTTTTCATGTTTTTATCGTTTTCCCTAATGAAGTTAGTGTCTTTCTCTGAATGAACTCTGACGTTCTATAATAAGAAAAACAATAAAATAAAAATAAAGCATTGTCCTCTTAGTTTCGCCACGAACCATTTCTTTAGGTTTTAAAGAGTAGGCACTTAATTTAAATTGAACTTGGTAATGAATTAATAGAATTTATTAGAGTAAATTTATATTAATTCGAATTATTTTGCAGGAATGAGGACGGTGAAAGCAGTACTGATGGCGGCGGGATCGCTGAAACTGAGATACCCTGACGCTGATGAAGCAATGCTAGTTCTCAGGTACTGTTTTCTTTGAAAAACAGGACTATCTTCATGTAAAATGTCTCCGGGCAAAAGCCACGATTTAATTGGTAAATGTCAACTGTTCCTTTATAATTTCAGGTCTATTTTCTACAAATTTAACCTTCCTCGCGCCATATCTTTCTAAAGTAAATTAATTAAGTCCTTGTCTGGATATTAACAGATTTTATCCATCCATATTTTGCCATTTGTAATCAATGCGGACGTTTGGAATAGAATAAAAAAATATCACTTACCGTAAATTATCCATTTTACGTCCGTTGACTTTACACATTCATTCTCTTTATATATCAAACTGCACTGAAGGGTCGGTAAATGAAAACTTTTTGACCTCGAGGGACATTGAAATTTACAAGATAATTTTACATAAAAATTCCGCTTTAAGAGTATGAAAAATATTAATGTAGAGATGTCACTACGTTGCGTGGTATGCCCAACTAATAGATAAAATAAGTTTTTCTAGCACTGATGACTAACAATCTCAATACTGCATCAGTTGCCGAAGAAAGCAACTGGAATTGTCGCTTTGTCACTTAGCGCAGCCATAGGAATTAACTGTTTCCTAATCCCAATAATGGAGAAGCTGTTTCTTAACTGGCAGATACTCACTCATATTAACCATTGTACATTGTCTACTTGACAGAAACACGTCAAGCAAAAACTGTCAGAAATTGATACAGATTTCTACTCGCGTACCTCCCTCTGCAATAGCATATTATTACTAGAGCGAATTATTAACGGTATATATTTCCATTAACGGTCTAATGGAATTTTACAGGTCAATCAAAGATGTCAATCAACCGAAGTTTTTAGCTCACGATCTGCCGCTGTTCGAGGTGAGTTACGCTACGCAACACATCACACTTCACTCTTATTCACTCTCATTGCGACGTGCCCCACATATGGTGCACGCTCATAATAAAATTATTGATTTTGTATAAAAATATTATGGTTATTTTACAGTGCGAATAGATTGTCTATACATTCAATAGAATACTTAGAAATATCAGATTAGATAGGTGGCAGTAGACGAACCAATAGGCTCATTCCCAAAGAGACACCGGAACTTACGCCCTGGTCCTCTATGAGCTATTGCCATTATGTTAGTAGGATAAAGAGGACTGGAGGAAAGAGAAAAAAAGGGGGAAGAGCCCCTGCCAAAGAGACGATCTTGAATGCACGCAAGCACGATCAAGAGCCGCTGACATGCAGAGCTTAGAGACGTCAAACTGTAGTTGGAGCGGAAGAGAGAAGAAGACGCATTAAGGTGGCCTTGAAAGCTTTGGCTGTTAAGAAATTGCGACTCCTGGAGAAGGAGTTCTTAGCTGCGGAGGATGTCTCTCCCAATGTATGTCAAGACGATTTTTAAACGTGTTGACTGACTCCACACTAAACTAACAACATCTGAAGGGAGTCTATTCCAAATGCTGACTTAAGGTCGTTTCTTCGATCTTTATGCTTGAGTTTTTGACCGTTGTTTCGCAAGCGATCATTGAGGTCTCTTTCAAAGAGCCCCGTTGTAGATACGCCGGTGAAGCCATTCAAATACTTGAATGTTTCTATTAGTTGCCCCCTAAGACCTGTTTGCTCGAGAGAGATCGGACCCAGTTCTTTTACTTAGGTTTTAATGCCATAGTCTTTACTCTTCAATATTCAAGTAAAAAAATACCAGTATGATTTGCATGGTCCTAAAGGATCATGATACACAGATAAGTGATTGTCTATCACACATATGGGAATCACAGGAAAAGTGCTAATTAACCAACCTGTAGCTCATTGTTCAGGTTGCTGTCTCACTTATTATCGAAACTTTAATGTTCGAGCCGGTAACAGTGAAAATCAACTCTAGTTGCTCGAGAATGTATTGCATCAGCAATTGTTGTACTCGTAGTCACTGGGGCGTGACTGTGGCCTTGGGGTAGGGGGGCTCAATTGTCTATCGGGGTATTCCGTCAAAACGACGCCATAGCTCGGACAATTTGCGGTCGACTGCAGTCTTACACTCTTCTGGGTCTGAGTCTCTGTGGGTATTTTTCCTGCGTCGAAAACCAGTGCATGTTGGTTTCCTAATTATGGTAAAGGCGATTTTATTTTCACTCTGTCCCTTCTTTAATTCCTATTGAGGCTAACTTTCCCGAAGGAGGTTATGTGGAAAAATTGTTCGTAGATGGAAAATATAGAATATACTGTAATTATGAATGGATATTCACTCACGCTTGGCAGGGTATCATCAGCGACTTATTCCGAGGGGTAGTTCTTCCAGAACCTGACTACACTGCGCTTCATCGGGCCATTAAAGAGGTAAACAGTCTTATGGGTATTAGCATTAATTGCCCCATGCATGCGCAAATACTTTATTGCTACAGTAGAATATATTAAATTTACTTGCTAAAATTTTAGGCAATGTGTTTTTAGCATAATTCTTCTTTAACATAGGCTATAATGTGCCAGTTTGAATAATTTTTAGGGTTATTAAGCATTTACATATGCAGCTGAACATGCGTACCAATGTTTGTGACAGTCCAGGTATTGAATATGCCTGATATTTTTAGATGAAATATGTCCTGACGTAGCAGTTTGAATTATATCCAAAATTACGACGAGTTTTAATATACTACCAGGCCTGTGCTGAGCTCGGCCTACGCACCAATGACTATTTCATCGGCAAGATTCAGCAGATTTACGAAACGATGAAAGTGCGCCACGGCTTCATGGTCGTCGGGAACTCATTCGGTGGTAAAACCTGCGGGCTGCGAGTTCTCGCCAAAGCCCTCACCTCAATGAACGCGAGGGTGGGTCCTCTGACACAACTTTCGTACAGTTTGTTTACTTCCTTTTAACCTCTAAAAATGAGCGGTATCGACGACATACTGTATATATGTTGCTGCCGTGGGTTACTCTCTCCTAGTCACATTCAACTCCAATAGCTCATGCGAAGTGTTCACCAAATGAAGCTTTCGGCATACTTCTGGTGTCTTCTTTCTTTGTTTTTCTTTTGTGGTTAGTATCANTTAGATGAATTATACTAACTGTGTGAATGCGACATGGCCATGTGAAAGTGACGCTTAATGAGGCCAACGCTTATTGTACTCATTCGAGGAAGTTACAAAAAGTGCTATATTCCTACAAACATTGATGCTTCATTGAGTCAAGGAAATGTTTAAGTAAGAGTCATTCTACTTCTATTCTTCAGGTTAAAATCAAATCCGATTATCTAATACTCAACAGTGAGAAGTAACATTTAGAAGTATTATAATGGACTTGTTTTTTTTTTTTTCTTCCTCTTTTTAAGTTATATGGTGTCGATTTTTGAAACCGGGGACACGAGTTAAGATGTGGTGTTGACAGCGTTGCTGCTTTGAAAATAGGAAAAGTTGTCCCTTTCAGAATGAAGGAGAAGAAAAAGTACAAATGGCAGTAATCAACCCCAAGTCTGTGACCCTGGGTCAGCTGTACGGCCAGTTCGACCCTTCCTCCCACGAGTGGTCGGATGGGGTTCTGGCGGTGCTCTTCAGGAAATTTGCCATGTCTCCTTCACCTGACAGGTAGCCTGCAGAGATGTTTGAAAACGTAGAAGAAAGGCTTCCCTAGCAAAATTTTTGGTTGCCTCAGAGCTGCTCGGGTGGCCAAGCACTCTATTGTTTTTATTATTGCATTATTCGTATATGACTATACTATAGCCACATTAATTGTAATAATAATTGATAAGTTAATCATTGACACGATGAAGTTCAACAAAACTAAGCTTAGCTCAGCAGGCCTGACTTTTCCCGGACTGCCGAAAGAAACTTTCTTATCACCACTTTGAATCGTGTTGAAGATTTACTGTATACAGTAGTTGGATTACACTTAAGACCGGCGAATCCTCCCTTTAACGGAGATGAATGGAGTTTTTGGCCGTATCAAGCATGGTAATCGATTCGACCTTAACTCCTGAAACTCAATCTAAAGTGGCAAAATCAACACTCGTCTGTGATATTCAGACAAGTTAAATATTTTAGACTTAATGAATAGAAAGTCGACTGGTAAACTAAAATTTAACGTTTCGGGATTTTTGATCTCCCATCATCAGAAAATGTTCAAAGAAGTTTAAGGAATTTATATGGACTAATTTTATTTCAATTGGGCAAGGTCTGGGCTGATGGTATACTAAAAGACTAATGGGCGTGGTGCACTTGGGAGGTCCTTATAAATGGGTCGGGCGATATGGGATGCGGAGAGAAAAGAACATATGCAGTCGGAAGAAAAATGTCACGAGCTATAGTCTAAAAAGTGAATGAACAGAGTTGTGAGAAGGGGCCTTATGTCAGCTCCTGTACAGTCGGCAGATGTGGAGCTAGTTAGTCGTGAATAGCGTGAAGAGGTACAGCTGAGGTCATAATGATGAGGCTAGGTCTTGTTCTATGGATATATGTAAAGGGATCCTACTGTTGTGAATTCGATTGAATAAGAAGAGTCAATGATTGAGAAGTTATTTTTGGTGATGGGATGATCGTCTTGCTCAGCATGCAGGCGGGAAGCTGATTGTGAAAGTTTTGTAAGTGGTAAACCGGTTCGGCTGGATACACCTAAAAGTTGGTCAATGCGGACTTTGAAATGTTGTCCATTGCTACCAATGTACGACGCATTATATCCTCTGTATCTGAAACGGTAGATAACACTTGACAGAACCGGTGTGGGAGGTTTGTCTTTAAATTTAAAGTAGGACCTTATGGTAAATGTGTTTTTTTATGAGAATTCTAAGTTTATATGTAGGTAGGCTTTGGAGAGGAACGTTTTCAATGTGTTTGCTGCATAAACAGAGGCTTTGTTGTAGTACGGGAGCGAATGAAAGAAGTCTAATTTAGGAACAGAGGGTTTGCTAATGCCGGTATCGAACAGTTTGTCTTGGAACAATTTGCAGTAGTGGTCTAGAAAATGGTGCGGATAACTGTTATTTTTGAATAAAGTTCGAAGAAAGTTAACTTCGTTTGAGAAGGTAAGGTAGAAGGAGGACAAATAGCATGCCCGAAATAGTAGAGTTTTTATAGCATTGATTTTAAATTAATCGCAACAATGACTGAAAAAACTTGTCCCGAGGCCTGGGAACGTGGGTTTTCTGCGAACCTTAGTGAGAAGCGTTGAGGCGTGGTTGGTTACTAAAACATCTAAAAAAGCTAAAAAATTATCTGACTGGTTTTCGGCAGAGAATTTTATATTTCCAAGTTTTCTATTTAGATAAGCCAGAAATAAATCAGAATCTGTTTGATTCTTAAATACTAGGGAAGTATCATCTACATAACGACTATAATGGATCGGTTTGAAGTCATTTGGGCAATCGTTAAGCCAAAGGGTTTCATGATGGCATAGGAAGATGGCATCGTTGGACCTAGCCTCAACATTATGACCTCAGCAATACCTCTTCACACTATTCACGACTAACTAGCTCCACATCTGCCGACTGTACAGGCCGGCCCCTTCTCACAGCTCTGTTTATTCACTTATTAGACTATAGCCCATGACATTTTTTCTCCGACTGTACATATTCTTTTCTCTCCGCAGCCCATATCGTCCGACCCTTATATGAGGAGCCCCCAAGCTCACCACGCTCATTAGTATTTTAGCTCTCTCCCTGATAGCATCAGCCCAGACCTTGTCCAATGGAAATAAAATTAGTCCTTCTAAATTCCTTTAACTTCTTTCAACTTTTTCTGATGATGGGAGATCAAAAATCCCGAAATATTAAATTTTAGTTAACCAGTCGACTTTCTATTTATTATTTGTAATATGTCTTAGGATAGTATCTTTTAGGCTTAGGTTCACTAACCTGGGTCAAATTTTATACAACTGGTAAAACCAGTCCGTAGAGAACAATGCCATGGCTTTAAAGCTCTAAGCTAATCTAATCTAATTTGCATATTAAATTTTATTTGAAAATCTTCCTCCTATTTTTATGCCCTCCCCGTTCAACCCTATTCTGTACAAATATTTTCAAGTGGACTCCCTCTATACCTACAGAAAGTTCCTGGTGCTCGACGGTCCAGTTGACAGCGTCTGGATCGAGAACATCAACTCAGTGCTGGACGATAACAAGAAACTCTGCCTCATGTCGGGTGAAATTATCTGCCTGTCGGCAAGCACCAACATCATCTTTGAAGTCGCCCATCTAGAGAACGCCTCTCCGGCCACGGTATTCCATATATTCTGTATGGATAATAGGCTAGTTTCAAAAATAATAGATAGACTGTCAGGCAGTTCCAAGTATGGAAAGTAAAAATTAAATTTAATCTATTGCTAAAGAAAGGTGTGGTATGACGAATTGTAGTGGGAATCCTACCCGTTTTACACTTTTGCAAGTACTATCCTCCTTGGATAAATAGGGTAGAATTAAAACTAGCGAAATGCTTAATAGATATTAAATAACATCCCACTAATAAAGCTTTGTATTTAGGGATCGACCGGGGCCCCAGCCCCGGCAAACCCCGGCCCTTTTCAGCCCTCCGGCCCCGGCCCCGCTTTATCGAAAATTGCTTACCCAGGCTCCGGTTTATCGATGCCGGCCCAGGCTGCTGCTTTTCAGACCGTGAAAACCGAGAGGTTTGACCGTTTTTTTTTTTTGCGGGGAGGGAAAACACTTTCTGGAGAGGTTAATTTTTTTTTCGTGTAAACTGATTCATTAAGAGTGACGCTTGATCAATATCATATCAATATACTGTCTCAAACTACTGTCAGTGCAAGAAGCCCCCGGCCCCGGCTATTTGGTTTTCGCCGCCCCGCCCCCGATTACTTTATTTTTGGTCACCCCTGCCTCGGCTTTTTGGCATTGGTCACCCTGGCCCGGCTACTTGATTTTTGGTCGCCCCGGCCCCGGTCTTTCCAAAATCTTTGCCCCTATCGGTCTATAATTATATTATTTGAATAGTACGTTCTTTAGATCTGGTAAAAAAATATTATTTGTAATGTTTTTGTTGTTAGATTACAATATTTTTTCTTTTTTTATTTCTATGAAAATGTTTAAATGTTTTTTATAGCCTGTATTTAGTATTTTCATCGTGTCACAATGCATTTTTAAAATGTTTTCGCAATTATCTTATTTCTAACAAATTTTCAAAAATCATATTTATATCTGGCACTCGATATTTTATTTCCTAAGTCTCACGCTGCGTTTTTCATCTGCAATTAATCTATTTTCGTTGGGGTTTCAACAGCTCTCGTTTATCTGTACCCACAGTTCACGGTACCGGTGTCAAATTTCTACTATACTCAGTTGTCCTATTTACATGAAATTTTTTTCCAAAGTCCAGTTTTTTCCAAATCCAGGTCTCCCGATGCGGCATGGTGTACATGGAACCAATGGCTCTTGGCTGGAAGCCTCTCGTTGAATCCTGGCTATCCAAACTCCCCGAGACCCTGACACGGACCCACAGGGCGGTCCTCACAGCCCTCTTCCACCGCTTCGTCCCTCCACTTCTTGCGTTTGTTCGTCGCCATCTGCCGTGGCTGAAGCTAGAAAGAAGCGAGTATTACATTCAGAAGGACGTGTCCCCAACAACCGACCTCAACCTGGTTAGGTCGCTCATGAACCTCTTCGACTGCTTCAGGGCAGAGTTCGAGGACCCTGCCTACACCAAACATCATCCGGAGACTGACATAAGGGCTCATTTGGAGGTTAGTGATGTTAGATTTTGATAGAACTAATTCAGGTTAATGTTGTTATCATTCTTACTTTAGGTTTTGATGGGAGGTATTAAACGTTAGAGTTGTTAATTTTATCGCATTAAATTTTGAGAGGTCTAATTCAACGGTAGCGTTGTTTACTTTGTCACAGGTTTTCAAAGAACTAACTTAAGACTCAACTTGTTAACTTTATCGCATGAGCCAAGACAGAACCATTAGCAAATTAGCGTTGTGAACGTAACCACGCTATATCTTAATACTAAATGAAGGTAAGCGTCGTTAACTTTTAGTATCAGGTCGTAACAGAACAATTGAGGTCAGCATTACAAACTTAGCCACTTAAGTTTTTGGTTGAACCTTCAAGTTGTTCTCTTACTAAAACTCGGTGTTGTTACAATTTTTATATCTTTGTGTAAAAATTTCCTTCTTGTTAAGCAGCTATTCTATATCTAACTTTAAAAGTATACACGAACCGTACTAGTTTTGCACCCGCCAATTAGTAGAAACGTTTCTAGATTTTAATTATAGAATCAACCCATCGCTTTGCTAATAAATAATCTTGTCGGTATCTGGAGTTGTCATCAGTAGCAGAAATAAATATTAAGAGAAGAAGCGCAGTGTCAGGATGTTTGAGTGTCGGACTCTCAGACACAAAATGCAGAGGTTCGAGCCTGTTTGGCAGACATGTAAATTTTTGCAGGTTTTAGCTTGCTGAGGCAACATTCGACTCTCAAACGCTATTGGGGAAGGACACTAATATTAAGCAGAAGTGGGGAAGATCGAGGGTCGCAGTTGTCGAATTATTATTATTAAGATACATTGGACTGGCGACGGGAGAACGGAGGAAATTCTATAAGAGTCTTCCGTCACTAAACCGTAGCTCTGCATATCTGTGGTCGACAGCAGCCGTACACTCTTTTGAGGCCAGTGAGCAGATATCTGCATCACAAACCAGTGCGTGTGGGTTTCCCACTTGGGAGGGCGTCAGTACGTTTACCTTTATGGCCAGTTAATTTGCAGCATTGAGTTCAGTGGCTGTGCTGCAGTTGACTCCTTCCATGAGTCCAGGTTGCATTTTCTCTTTAGTTTATTTGTACTCGTATGCTACAATTTTCTCTAACGTTTGCCGGAATCTTGCTTGGTTATTTTGTTACCGAGTATCTTAAGGGTACATAACTCATAAATAAACGATGATAGCGTTGATTTCATTATTAACTTTGATGATCTCAAACATGAGAGGCGAAGTTTTTGTAGTAAATATTAAGAAGGGATATTGTGTCAGACTCTTAAGGAGTCTGACAGTAAAAAGTTGAGCGCATTACAGAGTTCTTTGTGTATCGCGCAACGGCCTCGATATCACTCCATTTCTGTACGAGATGTATGAGGCATATTTCTATATTTGGAAATTATTTTAAATCTCTTTTACTCTGGCGTATATAACGGTTATATTTCAAACTAGAGCACTCTGAGAGCGCATACCTCCGCCAAGCGAGGCAACGGTAGCAAAATATTCAAATTAGCTCTGAAATCATAATTTTCTTTCTATAAACTCCAAAATCAAATCATTTGTGCCTTTTGATAGTAATAACAACTTGTGCAATTTTCTTGAAGATCCGTTCATAACTTTTTTGTTTAGATTTATACTGCTAACAAATGTTATGACAAACATGAGTCAAACATAGAAACGAACAAACCGATCTGCACCAAAATTTAATCATTTATATTTGTTAACATTACCAACAAACTCTATGGATTTCATAAAGATCCATTCATTATTTTTTGAGTTATTGTGCTGACAAGCATAAAATTAAAAACAGTTACAAACGAATGAACCACCCAACGGATCATTACCAAAATTTGGTCATTTACTCCTTGTCTATACTTAACAACTCATGTTAATTTCATAAAACCACATCCATAACTTTTTGAGTTATGACATTGCGAAAAATGAGGCCGACAAACAAACAAACAAACGGATGGACATATCTTCACCAAAAGTTAATCATCTGTTCCTCCTAACATACTTAACAATCTTTGTAAATTTCGTCCAAATCTGTTAATAACTTTTTGAGTTATCTTGGTGACAGGCAGATAAAGAGAGAGACGGACAGACAAACACGACGAAAAGTAACCTCCTTGGCGGAGGTAATTATGTAAATGGTACGTTTACATACCTATCATTGTTATGTATCTCTACAGAGTATCTTCCTGTTCTCTGCCATCTGGGCGCTCGGCGGACCTCTCAACGAAGCCAGCAGAGCCCAGTTTGACGTGCTGGTCAGAGAGCTGTTCGTCGGCCCACCGTCCGAAGAGTCCAGCAAAAAGTGAGTAAATATGTAGTGAAATGTATCAGATAACGATTGGGAATTAACACCTGTTGTGCCTACCGGAAACCACTACAAATACCGTAGTGCTAATACCATGTGAAATATATGAAATTAATGCCCACGAGGGTAACTCAATCAGTACCCGGCTATGTTATCTCTTTCGGACTTTTATTTTATTTTTTTTTTTGCCCAGGAATACAATATGCACCAAACGAATTTTGTACAGCCCGCCACTTATTCCGTAATCAGATCTAGTGTATGTATAGGGTACTGGCCGGGGGGCGGGGGGGGAGGGGCAAATAATCTTGTAGAAAATAACAAACCCTTCTAGGAATAGGGTTGATATAACAAGCAGGAATTTGAGTGGTGTGGTACATACTGTATTTTTTGGGACGTAACCGGCATTGTCATATTTTTGTTTTCGTAATTTTTATCAACTTAAGTGAGAAAATGTTGTAATGTTAAAGCACCCTAAAAATAAAAAGATAGGTACAATAGATGTCCTTTTGCGACCAAGCTCAACATCGGTATTAAAAAATATAGACAATAAAATGTTGGTATTTCAGACGGCGTTTGCTTGTATCTGCTTCTAACTGGGCAATTTCCTTTTCCTTATATTGATCACGTGGAAAAAAAAACTCATTGGTTTCTCTATTTAAGTTACTGAAGCGTTCTAAATGCATATTCAGTGTACGCATTCTCCTTCATCGCAATAATTCAAACCGGGCTTACACTCATGCTGTGACACGGTCAACTTTTGAATTAATAATCAACTTCGATGTCATTCATTGAACATAAGTACTTTCCAGGGGTAACTTAGATATAGACTTTCATTGCGATCACATCGATGTGCAAGCTCAACGTTCGCTCATAAGTTGAGCGTACTCTTGTGTAGTGTGTCTCCGGTGTCAACTGCCGTTGGTGCTCTACTTATCTTTGACTTTGTAAAAGCGAAGATTTTTTACTATAAGGAAAAGTGAGCTAATCATAACTAATTAGCTATCATTGTTTTTTATGCTTCATCCTGTACGATTATCCCACTTCTTGAATAGAAGTGACAGGCAAACCCTTTTACCATGCTATTAGAATATACACCATTCTAAATGGTTGGCCTACAACCCTTATTAAAGTAGCAGCTTCGTCCACGTGCAATTACAATGAAACGAGAAACTGTCCAGCAAGTGGGCACCATTTGCATCATAGTCCAATTGGCATTTCATAGTTTCTTCTTGTACCCACAGGTACGGCCTGGCCAAAGTCATCGACCCTCCCCACGAGTATCAGCTCCCTATACCTGAAGGGGGGACGGTCTTTGACTACAGATTTGTTAAGGAGGTCTGTTCTTGTCTTTTTTCCTGCAATAATTTTTCAAGTTCAACATTAGGTATCTACGAACAATCCAGTCTTTTGAAGATCAGGAATTATTCCTAACTACAGACAAGAATTTTAATTTACTTGTTTTAAAGATGTACACTATATCAGCAGCACCGAGGCGTATTTTGCAATAGCAAATCTGGTATTTTATCTTATATGATGTCATTAATGATACGGTATCTTTTGACTGAGAGGCTTACGACACTGCAGCATCCAGAGACTTGTTACTCTTTTTTACCACTAGTCCAATTTTCATCGACCCTTCAGAATGGCAATTTCTAGTAGAATTTTCTACTAAATAATAAATTTGGAAGTCGATTCACTCGCTCGAGGTTGTTTAGGTTGAAGCGAAGTACGATTAGTTTCAAATTCAGCTGCATTGCCTTCGTAAGCCCCTATGCACCCAGCCGATGAGAGTCCTCGTTGCATGTTACTTGGACTCTGACATATTAAAAGATGCTTGGGCTTCGTAAATGAACTTACAAGTTGTAGCTGTGAGATTGAATACGGTCATGGCTTTACAAGCTTGTATCTACCTTGATAAACCTGGGTCCAGGGCCGCGGCTATTGGCAGAAATGGAGCGAGGATCTCGCCAACGCCTCGTCGATCCCCCGCGACGTGTCGCCTCACCAGATCCTGGTGCCCACCGTAGAGACTGTCCGCATCACAGCCCTGCTGGAGCTCCTCATCACAAAGTCTAACGTGCCCCTTTTGTTGGTCGGTCCGCCGGCCACTGGGAAAACCGTTTACATCATGGTGAGGATAGCGCACAATCGAATAATATATAATGTTCCATTCAAACTAGAAAATAATGGTTTCCGCTAAAAGTGCACGGCGCTGGAACGACCGATCAACTCAGAGGTAAGAAAACTTAATCTTATTCGACCCAGTAGTTCATAGGTAAAATAAGTGGAGTGCGTCCAACTATTAGACTGTAATCGAACCAGAAAGTGCGCTTTCCGTTGCATTCGGCTTAGAGCTGTGGGTCTAGGTCGAATGCGGCAGCAGTATTTATCGTTATCGAGAGAGGATGTAGAAGTTAGAGCCCCTGCTCCTCGTTGACGTATAAACGACGATTTATTCGCTTGACTGAAGTTTTGAGACACGTTGGAGAGAACGAAAGCAGCTCCTTCTCATCGTATTGCACCTCACACTGCACTGCCATTGCCAGCCATTATAAGCCACGCCCAGCCCAATGACCAGCATTGCCGGATGGCCTGTAACAGCGCCGAACTCATCGACTAATGCCCACATTACATTGAACGCGACAGATGCTGATGCCCGTGCTTGCGACATGTCTCTCACTAAGATTCCACCCATTTTCGCGTCGGCAGCCGCCCTATAGCACTTGTCATATGCATCAACGTGAGCGGAATTTACTGTGATGCAAAAGAGAAGTGGGTGGAATCTAGGGGAGAGGCGTGTAGCAAGCACGGGCATCAGCATCTGTCGCTCTATATAATATACAGCATTAAATGGGCATCAGATACAATCGATACGACATGCCTCGCAACACTGCTGCTCAGCTGATTATCTTGTCTGCTACAGCCTTAGTCAATAATAGCTGACACTCCAGTTATTCTATGTACCTCCCAGCGCAACAGCTACCTATAAACCAGCTTTCCTAACGGTTGCAGGAAGTTGGTGCTCCTACCTCTCAGAGGGGAATCTGCGGAGCGCGTAAGAATCTCTTTGTCAGAATGCCCACGCTTTTCTGAGCCAGAACCAAGTAAACTAAAGTCCTTTTTTAAGCTTACTGAGGACGGTACTCAGATAGTAAGCAGCCAGTAAGTAAGCTGTAGTCACCTGTCATTGGGAGTCAGGTACAGGCACTTGTAGCTACAACCGCTATTCGTGCTTGTTGTAGACCCTCACAAAGCGGGCAGACGTGCACTCCAGTTATTGTACCTCCAGGGATTAACGTTAGATATGGCCTACGCTTTTGGAAAACAGGTGTTGATTAGACTGTGAACTCCTAAAATTGTTATATATAATGATAATGATGTACCCTAAAGAATTTCCCTGTGGATAATGGTGTTGAATAAAATCTTCGTATGAATTGCTGTAGCCTAAAGAAATAGGGAATATTATCTGGGGCTAAACATACACTCTAAACGAATTTACGCTTAAAAGCAATAATTAATTACCGAATATAATCAATCTCTTGCCTCACGATTTGCAAATGAATAGTTGAGTTGTATTCAACATCAATCGCTCTATCCGAGCAATTGTTTATCAATCGTACAAAAGTTTAGACGTTGAAAATATAAAAAAGTTACATTGCTTCACTACAGGATTTCCTGATGAACAAACTAAAGTCGGAGTCCTACAAGCCGCTGCAGCTGAACTTCTCGGCGCACTCAACCACCACACACATCCAGGAGCTCGTCATGGCGGCATTGGACAAGAGGAAAAAAGGCAAGTGGTGATTTCACTGCTTCCAATAATTAATAGGACACTAACTTAGGAAAAAAGTTGCTCTAAAAAATTGCCGTTTCGTGACTAATGGTTCGTAAGTCGTTATTTTGTATCTTAGTGCCATGTTCTACTTACTTTCAGTCTGACACAGAGCCTATATAGTGTACGAAAATACATTTGCATTGACTTTACTGATACGTAGCACCACTAGCTTTCGCTTGTTAGCACGATGAATGGACTTATATTATTATAACATCAAGCTGGACTTAATGCTTACTAGCGCGGCGATCTGTTCCCATGCCTGAATATTTGTTACGCAAAACTGCACCGCGCTGTATATCCCAGCTGCAGATGCGGTCTTGAAAGTATTACTTGTACTATATGTAATTTACTTCGAAGTAAGGCGATGAGGTTGCAAATAACGCGCGATAACTTTTCATCTACGCCTCTAGATATTCGAGAGCTGATCTCTGCTGTGTCCTGTAGCGCACATAACTGTCCATTTCCCTAACATGTTGCACTAGCTCTCATAGCTCATAAGTTATGAATATGGTTCTCTTGATTATGATGTTACGATCGTCAGTGGTTTCGGAGAACAGATCATATTTTTTTGGACGTGCTATCCGCAAAAAGTGTGTCCTATTTGTGAGCAACTTAAGTCTGTCACAAACTGTTCCTCACAAAAGGGGCTAAGCTCTCCCACCCTTTGAATTGCTCCAACAAAATCAATGCTATGAAACTGAATTTTTGTTTATCATCAATAATGAATTTCGTATTCCAGGGGTGTTTGGACCTCCGATCGGCAAGAAGTGCGTCATGTTTGTGGACGACTTGAATTTGCCCCAACCTGACCCTCACGGAGCGTTCCCCCCTCTGGAGCTGCTCCGGCAGATGCTCGATCACTCCAACTGGTACGACGTCAAAAAGGAGGTCAATACACTGCGACTTGAGGACATCCAGGTACACTGCTATGCTCTGCCTGCAGTATTTAGAGTGTGATGAAGGAAACAGAAATTTGCAAAATTCAACAAAAATAGACAGGTTTAATGTCTACAAAACTTATTGATGTAGGTAAGACGTGTGCGATATATAACTTTCAGGTATAAGTCGTTTGCTAGTTCCATAATTTTAATGAAAGATTATACAGTATAATTTTCCAAATTTTCACGAACTTTAAAGCTCACTGTAGCAAAGCGAGGATGTCTTGATGACAGTACCGCTTGTGTGTGGATGTCCGCCATTTCTGTTTTGCGGCTCAGTCAAGGTTGTGTCTAGGCTGTCTAGGCCGCTAGGCGGACTTGGGTTAGTGTCTGTCGCACCCTTGCTCTGTGAGATTCTGCTTCGCTTCATGCAGTACTTTTCTTTAAGTCCTTTGGTTTGTAAGTTTACTTTTTTTCATGCTTTACCCTTACTTGAATCAGTACAGCTACAATATTCAGTTTATCATGTCACTAAATATACAGTAAAGGAAGCCCGCCCAGTGACGACACTGAGGCTAGAAGTTATCACTATTGAAATACTCGCCACCTCCTGATTTACAACATGATGTTAAAATCTCATTCGGCGGTTAGTCAACGGTTACCTGCACTTGATAAACTAAAAACTAATTTTATCCTCCATGCAAAAGCTGGTATCCGCCCTGAGCCTAAGGGAAAGCGCCAAATTGTCACTACCGCCTCGGCTGATCCGCCACTTCAACATCGTCGCCATCAACGAGTTCAGCAACGACAGCATCCGCACCATATACTCCAAGGTGAACTTCCAGTTCGTCAAGCAGTGTAAATTTGTATACACGCTGTGCGCTCTCTGATGTGCAGCAGTGTCACGCATCCAAGGGTCCCGAGTGCTTTTTCTGCAGAAAATGTTGCAGCTTGCCGCAGTTCCTGCTGACGAGGTTAGTTTTCTAAACGCTGTCGATCGAGATTGCCGACCTGGTACGCGGAACATCTCTAGTCTCTCTCGTGTGGAAGGACACAAAAGGAGCCGACAGCTTAAGTGTCTCCAACTATACTTTGCGCTTTGTTTCTCTGCCCGTCGATCGTAGCGCACGTGGCCACCACGCCTATCCAATATGCGGTATTCCACAAGTAGTTTCTCTGTTGAAGCGCCTGAGTTGCGGCTACGGAGGTTAAACAAACTATGTAATAATAATGTGAGGCAGTGTTTCCCAACCGTGGAGTAGATAACCCTTGAGGAATAATGGACCAATATTTTTAGGTCGGTTTATCATGTGACTGCGTAGAAGAGAAAACATTACTTATTGCCCGATACATGTTCAGTGGGATATTCGATAACTGCAAAATCGTACTTTGGAGTTATCACTTCGAAAGGAGTGGAAAACACTGATGTCCTTGCTATTTGAGTTGGCTATTTAATGTTATTGCTAGCCTTACTGTAATTGGGCCACTAACGACAGCATTAGTACCATGTGCTCCAAGCTGTGGTTTTGGCACTTAATGTTATGTAGATAATAAGCTGGACACTTGCCTGTATACTACTGTTATTAAAGTTGGCAATTAAATGTTATCGATTTTCTTAAAATATGGATAAAATAACGCCAGCAACGATAACACACGCACCCGAGAAACCTTGGCCGGCTTGAAATAAGGAAACTATGATCTTCTTCCACACAGACCTCTTCACTTTTTATATTGATAAAAAAATGTGAGTTGACTTACTGCAATCACTAGTCACTAGATAATAATATGTAGTAGTTAAATGGGCACGGTTACAGCAAATATGCCACCCAGACGTTAATGTTACTTTCAGTTAGTCTCTCTGGGAAACAACAAAAACAGTTCAGGTAATGAATAGAGATGAAAATAACATGAAACTAACGTCATGGCCACACTTGAAGAATTTCAGTCCTGTGATTCAAAATATTTTAATTTCATCGTGAAAACAGCTTGCTAGTTCTTCGCACTACAGTTGCCAGTCACAGTTCCTAACTTTGGCAAATCAAGTCGATGTATTGCATGTTAAAATAAGTTATTTTAAAACGTATAACTCTAGAATAATCTAACTGCTATTGCCCCCTTCCCCTTCTCAAGAAAAAAAAAATACTAGCGTGGGATGAAAAATTAAAAATATATATTTATTTATTTAAATTTAGCTATAGCTTCTAATTGGTTTAAAAATCTTTAACTTTTGATCAAAGATTTTGCTGTGGCATCTCGACACCCGGGGCTTCAGTAAAATGTTCGACCCCTGCATCGAAGAGATCGTGTCAGGCACCTTGGACGTGTACAGATCTGCTGCTGCCCACCTTCGACCGACCCCGTCTCGCTCTCATTACATCTTCAACCTCCGAGACTACTTTAGGGTCATACAAGTAAGAGTGGTTATTATGTTCTCATCTACGTTTCAGAAGCAAGTAATATGTAGTCTATTCCTCCATCGAATCCACGTTCTCACATTTTTGTATCTGCTTTGGGAGAGTGGTACTGGTAGCGTCTTAAGCAATGGGGTCGTGACCAGGACACAGAATCTGTATTTACTTTAGTATAATTCCTTATGACACGCCCTCCGCATTCAAATTCCAGAGTACCGTAGTATCAGTTTATTTTTTTGCTTTCGGATATCTATTGCCAATGCCTGAAGCCATGGATTTTTCTTAGTTTTTATGAAGTTCTATTGCCGCTCAAATTATATCTATCTATCTATATTATACTAAAAGTCTGTGAACCGGTCTTGCTTGTTTACTTGTGTCTTGCTTGTGTCTTGATTGTGTCTTGCTTGTGTCTTGTGTCTTGTGATCTTGTTTGACACATCTTCTTCACTTTTAGATAGGGAAGAAATTCGATGGATCTAC
>LQNS02278174.1:18525173-18539873 GCA_001587735.2 Parhyale hawaiensis
GTAATGGATACTTTTGGACATACTGCGCTGCTGGCATGCTCGATTTAACACCGACCTGAGCAGATCCCCATTTCTATGTTTGGAGAACCTTGAAGTTCCCTCTTAACTAACTTGTAAAAAATAGCTTAACCGTATTCCACATACCTAAATTGTCTTGCGGAATGATGCTGTGGAAACTAGCGAATGTTAAATCCATAATTTTTCCAATGATGCTGTAGCTTTTACGGTTAGGAGAGGCGGATATGTTAACGACGCGCACGCGACGGCACAGCTTAGGCAAACATTTTAGTGGCACTCTTCGACCGGGTGCGTGCCTCTTACGGAAAAACAACCTAAATAATAATAAAATTTTATCCTTCAGAGAGCTAAAAAAAAAAGTTCGTAGATGACTTGACACATATTTTTGTGCAAGTATAGTGATTGTAGGACAAGTAGGACACTCCTGAGGCCTAAATGAAAGTACGACGAAACAATGCAAAATAGCTACTGATGTACGTACTACGTTTTTATGACGTCACAAGCCCATTTCCCACGATGCACCACAGCTTGGCTCCGCCCCGTTGGTTAATCTGTTAGTCTCATAATCCATAAAATTTTTCTATAGCGTTGCCAAATTCTATGGGTATTTCTGAAATTTTGTCCGGCCCATATCTTAGCTCCGCCCACTACCTGTATATAGAAAAATTTCAGAATTACCCAGAGAACTGGCGCCGCAATAGAGGAATTTGACCACGACCGAATTGCCCTGATAAAATGGTTTGAATATAACGGACATGCACCTCACCATTTGATATTTGAAACTGAGATACTTCATTGTTGTATTTTTGGCCTGGCAAAAATCTCTCCGCCATTGTTGCTAATCGAAATACTCCCAATATAATGGCAATTACGCATTTTTCACCATCGATAATCTTATTAGCTACAGAAATTTGTTCCCAGTCAAGACGAGCTCTACTATAGTTGAATCCTCAGTTCACGACTCTTGCTGTTGCTTCAAACTAACGGAAATGCTGGTGTAGATTTATGAAGGGTATAAGTTTATTGTTACTCAAATTTGCAAAATTCCCACGACAACCAAAATCATCCCTAAATTCCTCAGATCGAGATGAGTCGCACCTACGGCATCACCGAGTGGCGGGAAGACCTTAAAGTTTTAATGAAGAAAGCAGGATTTGGAGAACAGCCTCTGGTTTTCCTCTTCAGTGATACGCAGGTAAGGACGAAGTTCACTACCTGCTGATTACGTTAGTTTACGGCATCGGCCAACAATCATTTAAAATTTTCGGCCTCTTCATTTAGTCCCTCACCTTTCATTAACCCTGCGATTTTTTCATTAAAACTAATAACGAACGCAGTGAATTCAGACCAAGAGGAATAGGCGCGGGGTCAAATGAGGCATACGTCACCAACGCCATAATTCAATAATCTGTGATCGACTGCAGCTGTGCTCTTCTCTAGGACCTAAAAGGAATTTTTATGCAGCTTAAATGAATACATGTTGTGTACGTACGTTTGTGTGGTCAAAGCGAAATGTAAACGTAATACAACGTAAACATTAATTAAGTAAAGGACAATGTAACTGTAATACAACGTAAGCATTAATTAAGTAAAGGGCAATCTAGTACACTTACTGCAGGATGTATCCACAGTCCTATTCTGACTATTATTCAATAGACAGCTGTACGGTCAGCTAATCAACCAACTAGCTATCCCGGTCGTTAGTTGAATCGCTCTTTAGTTAGTATAATTCAATTTATGAAATTTTAGCTTAGGTAAGTCTCCAATCATACTAATAAGTAAACACAGTGCGTGCTTATTTTCATGTAAAGATTAAAAAAAACTAATATGGAGAAAGAAATACGTACGATGCTGCTACGCTACCAGGAAAAAGGGAGCCATAGTGTAACATCAATTATTTACTTAGCTCTAAAATGCTGCTGTATCTATTTAATGGGAATACAAGTTTAACTAATATTTTCCTTGCCCTTAGGGCTTCATAATATCTATTTCTTTTATTTATGAGCAGGACTTATTCACTAGTTATCCGCTCAGTTCCATGATAAATTAGAGCAGTCTGAGAGCGCATACCTTCGCCAAGTAAGGCAACGGTAACGAAAAATTTCAATTGTTCTGAAACAATGATTTCTTTTGTATCAATTCCAAAATCTAATCATTTGTTCCTTTTAATTGTATTAACAGCTTCTGCAATTTTTTTTAAGATTCTTCCATAACTGTTTGAGTTATGTTGCTAGCAAATATTACGATAAACATAAGTCAAACATACAAACGAACCAATCGATCTGTATCAAATTTTAATCATTTAAATCTTTTAGTATTACTAACAACTCCTGTAAATTTCATCAAGATATATTTAAAAGTTTTTGAGTTATTGCGTAACAAACATTATGACAAACACAACTCAAACATAGAAACGAATCAGCCGATCTGCACCAAAATTTAGTCATTCATGACTTTTAAAATTACTAACAATTCCTGCAAGTTTCATAAAGATTCATTCAAAACTTTTTGAGTTATTGCGCTAACAAACATAAAATCAAGCAGAGCAATAAACATACGAACGAACAAACAGACCATTACAAAAATTTGGTCATTTACTCTTTATAATATACGTAACAATTCGTGTAAATTTCATAAAAATTCGTCCATGACCTTTTGAGTTATGGCATTGAGAAAAATGAGGCAGAGAAACAAACAAACGGAAGAACGGTTCTTCACCAAAAGTTTGTCATCTGTTCCTCCTAACATACCCAACAATCCCTGTAAGTGTCGTCAAAATCCGTCCGTCAAAATCCGAGTTATCTTAGGGTATTTCATTTGTAATTGCTTTTATTTTTATCTTGACTGCAATTAATGTTAAGAGCTATATTGCATTCTCTAGCATTGAAATTTTATGTATATAAAATCTGCCTCATCATAAAACATGTAAAACATTGGTTTTGTGTCACTAGATCAAGCAGGAAGTGTTTCTGGAAGGTGTTTCCAGTCTGTTAAGCAACGGTGAGGTGCCAGGACTGTTCCCTAGCGACGAAAAGCACACCATATGCGATAAGATGAGAAACATCGACCGTCAGAGGGACAAAAGCAAGCAGGTAACCGTACTTCACTTTCTGTACAAAAATGGGGAAATAATTCCACCAAAAGTTTCTTTCCAGTGTTTCCGATAAGTTATTAAATATTTAGTTACTTTGATCAGATACTCCCTAACTTCCACCGTACATATATTGGGAGTGAAAATGGTACTTCAATATGACGCATACGATAGAGCTTAAACATTTATCCGCTGTGCTTAGCTAAGGGCTTGTGTTCTTGTAAGATTATTTGCGAAATACCTGGTCAGAGACTTTGGATTGTTCTGCTTAATAGGAAAGAGCTTTAAAGATATTGTGTACAATATTTTATGCGAACGTTCTGTTTTACCTACCATTCTCTTTTATAATTCGCAGTATTATGTAACTACTACTTACGATAGTTAGAAAATATCCTAGCCAACTTTCTAACTTTGAAATATCAGAAGTGTAATAGGTGCCAAGGTAAATAGAGCCCACAAGGTAGAAAGAAATTGTGGTTTTATCTTTTCAAGATAACAAATAGAGAAATGTACTTTTTTGAGTTAAACGAGGTTTCCGACACTCAAAAGTAACAAAAATAATTATCCCTTAATTGTCTTATGACATTCATCCGTGCCGGACGTGTAACCAGTATAACAATTTAAAAGGTCGTTAACTTCTATTGATAAGATTTTATTGTAGAAGTAGAACTAGAGGAAGTAAATCAAGGTGCAAAAGTATGTCACCAAAAAATGTCCCAATTATTTTTCCCGGGTATAATGCTGCTGATTGGTAAATGAAATATTTGGGCTAGATACCGTAGATTTGTTCCTCTCTTATGTACTAGTTTGGGCTGCAATTATTTTCTTTGATAACTGTAGAGAAAATTTTGAATGAAAGACTCTAGTATATTGTGAACTTCAAACAAAGTTTTACTACTAAAAAAATGCTTGTCGTGTTCACTGTTCCAGTTGTTTCACACTTTCACTCTGCTTTGGTACCTAAAATAAGTGTCGTCACGAATATGTATTTATTTCACTCATACTTACTTCAAAAAATGGAGGCTTTTGGGTCCAAGACAAAGTATTACGTACAGTTACTCGTATCCTGAGTAATCCAATGTATGTATCTGCTTCCTTCACTCAAAAGTACCGTTGGGTATGTTTCAGTTAGTGAATTATTATCAAAAGAGAGACGTGTTAGTGTTTCCACCTCTATAACATCCTCCAATATCTTTAAAACACGAGCAGGATATAACTCAGCTATTAGCAAAAACAGTTCGCATAAATCCCTCTTAAACTGAATAGAGTTTAGTTATTATCGTAACTTACGAAAATAATAAAAGTGATATATGTACATAGAACAAGAAGATAGTGAATTCAAAAATTGAAGTGGAGGCATAACACGCAGCATCGTACATAATATACCAAATTAAAATAAAGAAAAATTGTTATTAATATTTACGGGAACTTGGCGGCTTTCAAGTTCTGTGGAATTATTCCTTGTATAAGACTAATATTTCCTTGTTCATTTGGTAACTTATTGAACACTTTATAAGGTATTGGTACTGTAGCAAACATAGGGAGTTGTCACCCCGGAATCACACAAGGATATCGCAAGCTAACCTTGATGTTCGGACGTCCGGCTTGCACGTCGTTCCCTTATATATACAGTAAGAGGCGGTGATATACACAGATACGGTAGCGCAAGCAACATGCGAGCTGACAGTCTGCTCGATTAATAGAGTGTGCGATTGTATTATGTGACCCCGGCATAATAGCATCCATAACTTGCTAACCAGACGGACGGTAGCGTCGGAGCGCTGTGGCAACTGTTTGTGTCACGTGTACGTGAACAGCTGCACGTGGTCATTGCCATGAGCTCTTGCGGGGACCCCTTCAGAAACAGACTTCGGCGCTTCCCTGCCCTTCTCTCTTGCTGCACCTTAGACTTGTTCCAGGTGACGTTGCGTTCCAATAAGCACAACATAAACGCACTTTCTACCTATCATAACTTGAGCGGTTTCGCGAGTATTAGTTTACGTGCTTCACATTAGATTGGTTGCAGGTAAAGTTATTTTTTAAAGCTGTTGAGCTGCTTCGAGAGGGATATTTTGCTTACTGCGCCGTAGATTGGTACCAGCTGGACAACCTAGGGCTTGAATGAAGTAAAACTGTACTTGTGCAATGTAGAAATACATTTTTAAACAAAATATAAGGTCTATCTTAGCTTGAGGTACGTGGCGAGCAATAGCCTGCTTAATACAGTTTGCACTTTTTCCTGGTGAAAAAGCCCCACTTAGCATTATATCCAAGAAAAAAAAAAACAGTATTTTTCTACTGCTCCTTCATCTTGTATCAAGTTAAATAATATCTTGTAGCTACTTTTAATGTACAATATAAACATATTTTATTCGTTTTAATTTGAGTTACTTAGTGAGGGATATCTGACACGCTGCGGCTTACAACGTACGATGACTTAAAAAAAGATATCTAATAATATGTACAAAGTGATGTAGTATTATCATAAACAGGACTGGCTGGCTATGAGTGATAAGCTTATTTTGCTTGAAACTCTCTGTAATCCCGGCCACATTTTCTACATGCATATGAAATAATAATTCACCTTCTTCTTCACTGATATTCTGCCTGATGTTCATTGCTATACAAAAGTGTAATTTCAGCATGCCCCAACTTGGGCCGTTTTTATGAGTAGTAAACACTTGTGTTTGCTGTATAACTAAGCCTCGTTCTGGGCCAAGTTAATTCATCTTAGATGGATAAAAACGTAGTGGTGAATATGAGTAGCTAGTTGGTTCTGATTGTGTATACCGCCATCTGCTTGGTCTTCAACAAGAAATGTTTTAGCCACGCAGTATGTTCCGTAGTCTTGTAACAGTACTTGAACGTAATTCCTCTTGCGAGGGCTTGGAAGTTTTAAAATATACCTACGGGTATTACTTCTATAAAATTATGTGTAGCGCTGCAACGGATGCTTCTCGGCTGCCGAGAGCTTAGGTGCAAGTAGTATTAAATAATTCTAGTGTAATAGAGGCATACTTATACTGAATAGTTGCAAATCTTTCAACAAGTTTGCTACTAGTACTATTTTAATGCACTTTTGGGGTTGGTTTCTAAAAAATCTCGTAAAGTGACGGGCACGAACTCTCTCAAAAGACAGCTGAAGTTTTACCTTTTCTCTTGAATGATGTCATTTAGTAGTAATTACGTACCTACACATTTTGATTTTTTGTCATGTTTTACATGACCAGCATAATGAAATGATAACGTACCTTAGGACTGTGCAGTTTTCTTTACGTTACAAGGCGTTAAAGAGTCTAAAGCCTGATATAAAATATTTGATGTAACGACGATTAGAAGAAGCTGATATTTAATATCTCACTAGAAACATAGTTAACCAAATAATTCTCTCTCCTCGGTGTTGCACTGAAACACATGGCATTTCAAAATTACACATTTTTTAAACTGGGTTTACATCTCCTCGTCTGCTGCAGCCATGGCCGGAAGACGCACTACAGGCTGTGGCGGTGCGACTCCTGAAGGAGGTGGAGCTGCCTGAGGGAACTCGTGATGGCTGCGTTGCCCTTTGTCAGTTCTTCCACACCTCAACGCAGACCTTGTCTGAAAAGTACGTTTTTTTTTACTTCAATAACATAATGAACACACCTTATAACCTGGTAGAGTCTTTCAGAGTGGCTGCGTTGGGATAAAAACATGTTCTAAAACTTTGGCAATCTTTTTTTTTATCACCCGTGAAAGAAGTGAGAGAGGGGATAATGTTTTCGTTGAAGATTTAAGTATGTATATACATATATAGAAAACGAAGCCTCGTTCTGGGCCAAGTTAACTCATCTTAGATGGATAAAAACGTAGTGGTGAATATGAGTAGCTAGTTGGCTCTGATTGGGTCTACAATCAACGATACAAACGATACAAAGATGGAACCATCCTAGCCCTTATCCATAGGAACTACAAAATCTCGTCATCGTGGCACTACTTCAACGACGCCTCAGAAAACTGAAACAAACACTTATAAACAACGGATACTCAAATCAGCCATTCGATTAATTCCTAAGGAGATACCTGAACAAAGTACAGCAATCATATGAAAACACAAAAACCAACACCGGGAACGTACACACTGTCTATTACGAAAATCAAATGTCAAGAGCGTACAAAACCGACGAAAGGATTCTGAAGCAAATCATCAAAAATAGCATTCAGTGTACCAACCCTCAAAACCGACTACAACTGCGAATTTACTTCAAAAACCTCACCATTGAAAGTATAGTTATGCGCAACAACGCTAACGCCCAAAAACCCCCTCTGAAACAAACGAACGTCGTGTACGAGTACACTTGCAAAACTGGAGACTGTGAGCTCCAGCCAAGCTCGTACATAGGCGTGAAAACGACCACGCTCTCACGAAGACTCACCCTACATCTTTCTGCCGGAGAAGGACCTAAATCACACACACAGAACCATCATAACACCGTGTTAACCCGAGCCTAAATAGTAGAAAGCACAACAATACTGCATCGATGCACTGACTACCTCAGACTTCAAATAATGGAATCGCTCCTCATCAGAAATCGTTAACCAGCCATCAACAATTAAAACCACTGGGTCCTGCAGGACATTCAAGCTGCATGGAGATACCGCTCAGCCATAGCCCCAGCGCATACCCTCACTGGTAACCAGTTCAGCCCTCCAGCCAATCAGCGACCGCCGTCACCCTACACGCCGCTCCTTAGGTTATAAATAGAGGTAGCATCCTGCTTGACATTAGTCCTTGCCAGTTACTCACTACAGCTGAGCTCCTCTGCCAACACTACTACAGCCTGAAGATGACCCGTCGATCTGGTCGAAACGCGTGGCAGCACAATTTACCAAGATCACAGCTTCGCTCAACTCATTCACCTCACCAACAGTCAAGACACCATCTCCAGGATTCGCGAAATAGAGAAAGTTAATAAGAGAATTGTCAACCACAAATACGGCGTATTGTTTACCTAAACTTGTATAACTGAAAGGCTGCTCCCTAAGTAGTCACATATATATTTGTAAATATATTTGTCTGTCCACCCAATAAGTGGTCGAAGGAGTGGAGCAATGTTCAAAATTTTTGTAGGAAGTCATGTTGGTTGCCCTTCATGTGACCCATGCCAAAAAAACAGGGATTAGCTGGCCATAAAAACTGACGGCAAAGAAATTTGCTCTCCACCCAAAAACAGGTAGAAGGAGTTTAGCTATGCTCATGTTTTTTGCAGGGAGTCTGGTGGGCTGTCCTCGATAGGACATCCAACAAAAAACTAGGATAAGCTGTCCATCAAAAATGGAGGCGCTGAAACTCAATGCCGTCATTTTTTATGCCCAGCTTACTTTAGAATGTTGCCATTCTTCACATCTCAGTCAACCCACCTGACTGCTCAAGGAAATTATCATTTATATAACTCTACTTATTTTGCCTCTTTTTGGGTGAACAGACGACATAATTCATCTCCGTCATTTCTGATGGCCAGCTAATTCTAGTTTTTGTATTGCTCACATCTAAGTCAATCCACCTGACTCCATACAAAAAATTATGATCGTTGCTCAACTCCTTCTGACTCTTTTTTGGTGGTACTACAAATTCAACGCCGTCCTTTTTGATGGCCCGCTAACTCAAAATTTGTTGCAATTTTTCACATATCAGTCAACTCACATGACTGCCTTATAATTTTTTTATTATGACTCAACTCCTTCTGTCTTTTTTTTTTTTGGGGGGGTGAAAAGACAACAAAATTCATCACCGTAATTTTTTGTGGCCAGCTAATCTTAGTTTTCGGGCATGGGTCACATCTAGGTCAACTCACCAGACTCTCCGCAAAAATTTATGAACATTGATCAGCTCCTATCACTTTTTGGGTGGACAGACTAATTTACTAATATATATTCTTAAATCTTCAACGAAAACATTATCACCTCTCTTCACTTCTCTCGCGAGTGATAACAATTTTGTACTGCGCTTGATTTAGATTCAGAATGCTTAGTTCCAGGTGTCCGATACCTGCACTCTTGAACCAAAATTACATACATTTGGTACCTGACTTGAACATTTTGAACCTAAATCTAGTAAATGAATTAAAGGAAGATGTCCTATAACGAGGACTTCCCGAGTGGAAAGTGCATCTGTCTTAACTCAGCATTAGAGTAATCATCAATAATGCTATGCTCATCAGTGTTTGGAACCACACTGGCGCTACTATTGGTTACAGTATTAGCGCTATAACGACCTAATAAAGCTTTAGTTACTCATAGAAACAGCAATATTTTAAATGTCGTTTATGAAGAACCCTGGTGTTTAGTTAGTTAAAAGTACTAATAGGCATGTCTTACAGCGCTTATAAAATTACATATATAAAATTTACACTTAAAAATTAGTATACAATGCGCTCCTTTCCAGATACCTGGAGGAACTTGGCCGCTATAACTACGTCACCCCTACGTCGTACCTACAGTTGCTGCACACCTACATGGTAATCTTGGAGAAAAAACGAGAGTAAGTTGCTTTATTTTGGCCGTAGTTGCAGATCGTGGTATATAGGTCATTGAATTAATATTGTGCTTTCATTGTTCTTTTGCATAGCATTTACCATTTCAAAATGTAATGCGCTATAGCGCTGTTCATTGTTGTGATATATTGCCGCTTGTTCTTCATCTGTACGCTATGCTGTAGCTACTCTCATTCATTGCAGTTTGTGCTCTTGCGATCTCTCACTCTTAGTTACTCTGTTCTTCTGCACAGTTCACTTTTAAATATCATGTTCTCTAGCGCTATCACTGTTATAGTTACCCTTATCTCCAGCACATTTCACTCTCAGTTACCCTGTTCACCAGCACCATTCACTGTTAATTAACTTGTTCTCCAGCACCTGTCACTGTTCTTTATCCTGTTCTCCAGCATTTTTCTCACTCAGTTATTTTATTCTCCAGCGCCTTTCATTCTTATTTACCCTGTTCTTCAGCGCCTTTTTCTCTTAGTTACCCAGAGTTTTTAAAATAACTTATTCCATTTTCTTTCTGTAATAACTTGATACACAGTAGTTAACCGCCTAGAACGGGGCATAGCAATCCGGTAGGTTTTCATGATAAAACAATTAGCCGTTACTGCGAGGTTTTGGTCTTGGCAGAGAAGTAAAGCGCCAGGAGTGTCGTTACACCACTGGTCTGGACCGCCTGGAAGAAGCGGCATCTTCGGTGGGTGCCATGCAGCAGGAACTTATCAACCTCCAGCCCATCCTCCTCACCAAGACCAAAGAAGTCGAGGATAAAATGGCCATGGTCGAGAAGCGCCGAGGGGAAGTTGCCGAGGTGAGAACTAGATTTAGAAATGCTTCTACCGCTATCGGTATGTTCAACTACAAGCTGTTCATCTCATTACTAGATTCCCGTACTCATAAGCGTGACTTCAGTTAGTGCCCATTCTGATGTGGCAGACACGCAACTCATGTACTGCTTCGTTGTAAAGGTAAGGGTTTAGTGAACTAGGAAACACGCACTGGACTGTGCTACTGGTATAGGCCCACTGGCCCAGAGGAGTAAGTGCGGCTGCAGCTGACCATGGGACGTCAAGAACTATGGCACCGTTTTGAGGAAGGTTCAAGGACCTCCCCTTCCTACCCCCCTCATCTCTAAAAAAGTAAGTGCACCACGGCCCCTCTGCACACTTCGCCTACTTCTACCGAGTCAGCACTCCTAGATCAGCAAAGAGCTTGGAAGCCTTGGTTGGCTTCGAAAGTGTGATACAAGGGGGGTGAGTTCTGCACGTGCGTGCTACGATAAACAGAAAGTCTCGCAACTCACTTCTGATACTTATTGCAGTAGTAAAATTTCAAAAAATTATATAATGAATCCAAAAGTATTCAGAACATATAAAATAAGCTATAAATGTAAATGGATAACCTCTATCAATATATTCACCATCAGTAGCGGTTTATATGTATTTGAATAAAGCGAAATTTCAGAATCACCTGTTGGCATTTTAAATATTGTACAAGATGATACAAAACTTGTTTTTCAATCAATACTTGTTGCTTCTTGTATGTTATATAATCTTAATGTTTCATGCTAGTGTCAGTAGTATTTCCCTGCATGATAGAAAAATTACTGTCATTCTATCTCAGCTATCGAAAAGCCACTGCTATCCGTTGTCTCTTCGTGAATATTAATATTAGGGCAGGTCCGAAACGCAGTGTTGAATTTATTGCCAGCCTTCTATCTCTTTGCCTGAAAATGGTTTCAAATGAATTTAAAACTTCGTGACGAGGTAAATAATTTTCTTCATTGTTGCCCGACTTCGTCTTATATTTCGCAGGTAGAGCGAGTTGTACGACAAGACGAAGAGGTGGCCAACCAGGCGGCTGGTGAGGCCAACAACATCAGACTTGAGTGTGAGGCCGAGCTGAACCTGGCCTTGCCTCTGCTAGAGGAGGCCACGGCTGCCCTCAACACCATCAAGCAAGACGACATTGTTTTCATAAAGGCCATGAAAAATCCTCCACAAGGAGTCAAGCTTGTCATGGAAGCCATTTGTGTTCTACTGGTGAGTTTTTCCAGCCGAAGTTACACCTATTTCATGCAATTTGCTGAAGAAACTGGCATCGGAGGTATTATAACAAAAACCATTTTTGTAATGATATTTATTCACACAATTCACCTGATAATCGAAATTAATATAGCTTAAATTTTAAAAAGAGTTTTTTTTTGCACTGCAATATTAGCAAGGATATACCGTACATCTTCAGAATATTAGATCAGCATTAAAGTAATTTTTTCACTGTTAATTGATTTCATGTAAAATCTACAGAAGATAACCAGTAACAAGCAGAAATTTATTACAGATGTAGAGGTGATTTTTATGATGACATATCGAGGCTCCATCAGGGTCCTATATAGCCTGTTATAATAAGTGCAAGCCACCTTCAACACTTTTAGGGTGAAAAACCCGACCGCATCCCAGACCCAATGGGGACCGGCAAGATGGTGGAGGACTACTGGTCTGTCAGCAAGAGACTTCTCGGAGACATCAAATTTAAGGTAACAAATAGTATTTCTATATAGCATTTTCGGTAATGGTTCTCATATTAATCCATCCATTACGAAACTAACACCATAACTAGTATAGCTACACTAACTTTAGAGCTAACTTTTGCTTAGTTAACCCTTTACCGGGCAAGTGACCATATCTGATCTCTTCTATATTGATATTCTTCCGAAAGCGTTTCTCAGCCGCCCGGTAAAAGGTTAAACATTGTGACGGATTTTACTATGAACGCCTCTCCTGCCACGTAAGTTAGGAAGACCTCCTACCGTACATTAAAATAATATAAAATCAGTAGCCCAAATTACGCTAAAAATTTGATATGAAAGGATAAAACAACGGTTTCTCTGTAGAATTAATCTGCACCAATCATCAACGATTGGTGTCTCAAAGTCGAATCCATTAGTCTTAACTTGTCCCAAACTTCAGGCAGAAACGTTGGTTTCACCTCTCTCAATCGTGTGGCAGGTGTAAGCACTCACTCAGCAGCTCCCCGTATACCCTTGAGACGTCTAAACACTCCATTTTACGGAATTTTTGAAGAAGCAGACAAATCAAACTCAGTGGGCGGAGCTTAACTCGACTTTACATAGCCAATTTTAATTTTTTAATTTTAATTTAATTTAAATTTCCAGGAGAACTTGCTGAACTTCGACAAAGAAAATATCTCCCCAAAAGCCATCCATATCATCCGGTCCAAGTATCGGGATAACACCGAGTTTAGCCCGGAGAAGATCAAAGTGGCGTCCAAGGCTTCGGAAAGTGAGTTGTTGCATTTATTGAAGATGACAGAGCGAATATTCTTATTGCCTCCTTTTCACTGTATCGCACGTGACATATTTAGAGCTTGTGTTAAGACAGTAATTAGCTCGTCTTATCTCTTTTCACCTTGAGTTATTATCTCATAGCATCTATACTTAGAGATCGCTCTCGAGCTTGCAGACAGTCTCATGTAAATTCCTAAGTTCATCCTTTATGTTTACTTAGGTATGGGCAGCAGTTATTTATCCGCAATAACACAAGTGTCGTGTGGGAAGGCCATCTTACATAACTGTGTTCTAGTAGTGAAGTGCGATAATTGGGGTAGCCTGGAACGAATAGCTTCAATTTGTCCAATACTTTAATCCTCGGCTTCAGATTCCCCCTTTGAATCAAGTTTCCTTATCCTCAAGAATAAGTTTCCACGATACCTGAAACTGGATGCAAAGTGCTGAGTCTAGCGCTTAAGAGTGAAGTTCCAAACCATATAAAGCTAATCAGATTAGACTATCTCAGCCACCCTCGGACACCACAACTCCAGCTACGTAGTTCTGGCTTCAGGCGATTCATTAAAAATGGGTCACCTGATAGAAACATATTTTTCTCTGCTCGGAAATGTACAAATTTCTTGTTTCTACATCCCTCAGATAATAACTGAACGGTAAACACTGCAATTATTGCAGCACCTTGCGATGATAGTTACAGTATGTATCGTAAATCTCCGTAATGGTGTGGTCGCTTTCACAGTTCTCATTAACCATTGAGCAACGAATTTTTACGTCGTATTATTACTCAATTCAATCCATGTGGTAATAAGGTAATAAAAGCCTATCGTAGGGTTATAATTCAAACAGTGAAACATTACAATATTCTGTCAGCTAGCACTAAAATATTAGCGTTTAGGTTTAAAGGTAAAGGTGGGAGAAGAGCACTACGAAACAACTGTATCCCATGGATTTTGTAAAATAAATATTTTCTATTTTATGACAGAACATTGAGTGATAATATACCGTACAGTTATAATACTATTACTTCAGTGGCAATATACTTAATTTTTACAATACATTACCTACTGGGCAAAAAGTAAAGAATTTCAGCGTGTTTCGACTGACCACGTTCCTAGCGTGCCACATTTTGATATCGTTGGGGATTTTAAAACGTAAACATATTGAGGCTAAAGTAACTTATGCAATAATTCCGGACCTAAAGCGATAATGTGCACCGTAATAATTTATTTATACTCTTCAGCTATTGTTTTTACCTCCAGACTTACATTGAAAAGGTTTTTTTTCTATTGCACCTTCATCTTTACAAAGAACCTTTATTTTGTATAGTTAAGGATTAGGTCCCATGTTATAACTAGAGCTCTCTGAGAGCGCATACCTCCTCCAAGCGAGGCAACGGTAGCAAAAAATTCAAATTGGCTCTGAAACCATAATTTTCTTTGTATAAACTCCAAAATCTACTAATCATTTGTGTCTTTTGATAGTAGTAACAGCTTGTAGAATTTTCTTGAAGATTCGTTCATAACTTTTTGAGTTATACTGCTAACAAACGTTATGACAAACGTGAGTCAAACGTACAAACAAACAAACCGATCTGCACCAAAATTTAGTAATTTATGTGTTTCGACATTTCTAACAACCCCTATAAATTTCATAAAGATCCATTCATCATTTTTTGAGTTAATGTGCTAACAAGCATAAAATTAAAAACAGTGACAAACGAACAAACAAACGAATCATTACCAAAATTTGACCATTTACTCTTT
>LQNS02278174.1:18539891-18586818 GCA_001587735.2 Parhyale hawaiensis
AGACAGCCAAACAAACAAACGGATGGACATATCTTCACCAAAAGTTAATCATCTGTTCTTCCTAATATACCTAATAATCCCTGTAAATTTCGTCCAAATCGGTTCAGAACTTTTTGTGTTATTTTGGTGACAGACAGACAAACAGTCAGACAGACAAACACGACGAAAACATAACCTCCATGGCGGAGGTAACTATCTCTTTGTGCATATGTGATTTTCGGGTTGCAGTAAGTGACTCGCTAATAAGCTAATATTTCGTATGCAGCGCGATATCTTTCCGAATTGAGCATCGAGACCTCTGCGCTCGTCAGGTGGCATACACAGCACCACGTAGATGGAAGAATATTAAAGCACCACACTAAGCACCATTGTTGTCAGGTCTGTGTAAGTGGGTGCTGGCCATGGAGCGGTTTGAGGAGGTGGACCGCAAAGTGGCACCCAAGAGAGAGGCTCTGCGGAAGGCAGACAAGGACTACCAGAGCCTCATGGCGGAACTCCGGAAGAAGCAAGACGCTCTTAGAGGGGTGCAGGAAGAACTGGCAGGCCTTCAAGCTGAACTAGACACCGTCAAGAAGGAAAAAATGGAACTAGAGCAAACGGTGAGATGAATTAATCGGAAATTTATACGTGTATCAATGTTTCTTTGTATACTCAATAACTGACCATTAGCGAATCTCTTTGTTTCATCATAGCAGATTGATTGCTATTTCTCCCACCCGGTACATGATGACATGAACTATCTTGTGAGTGGGCAAAGGCTTAGATAAAATACAATGCTTAGGTTAGGTCGTTCGGAAGGGAATAAAACACTCGTGAGCTTTATCTTCGTTACGCTTGGACATTAGCTTTTTGTAAGAATATACTGCCTTTTTTCAAAGACCGTACAGTGCTTATTTGCGTGTTTAGAAATAAAGTATGCCATTTGTCGCGGTTTGCGAGTTTTGAAACAAAACTAAATCTTTTAGAAGAATGCAATGTCTTACCTTCTTTGTTTGCTACAAAATCTATAGAAATAAACTTGGATGCGAAATCATTTAGGAGATGCTATTTCAGGAACTTTACTCCGAGTTATATAGCCATCCTAGCCATTATTTCCCCAGTTTCTGAAGTGATAAGTCTTAAAAAAATATCTATAATCTGAATTGATTAACTGTGTGTTCTTTCCACCAGGTCGAGCTCTGTAACATCAAAAAGGAGCGAGCAGAGCAGCTGCTGGCCGCTCTCGGAGGAGAAAAAAGCCGATGGACTGAAAATGCTCATCAACTGGCCCAAATTTACATCAAACTTACAGGTATATCCAAGATACTGATGAGTTGTATCACATTCGTAACTATAGCACACCAGCTACTCATTCAATATATTCCTTGCAGCATTATCTCCAGCGTCATTACTAACCGCAATAGCAACAGGTTCAGAGGAATAGCATACATTCCTCATTAGTTGCTCCTGAATGCTATCAAATCCATAGGAATAGCATAGACAACACTAATTAGTTGAACTTGAATAACATCAGCTTCACAGGAGTAGTACCGATAGTAGCCGTTAATTGATCCTGACTACCACCAACTCCACTGGAATAGTACAGATAGTAATCATTAGTTGATCCCGAACAGCATCATCATCTTACAGGAAACCACTGGAGCAGCAAAGTCTTGCACCGTGCCAGTTAGCCAACCTCGTAAGTTAAGTTTAAATGAATGCTTATTAGAATGAATAAGCGCTGCCTATTTCTATATCGTGTGTGCCACTCTCTTTGCAGGAGACGTGCTGCTAGCATCAGGCTGCATTGCCTACCTTGGTGCCTTTACTCCAGAGTTCCGCAGCCGCCAGGCCGCTGCGTGGGTCCAGGAGTGTAGAGGCCGCGAAGTGCCCTGCTCCTCCACCTTCGACCTCGCTTCCGTGAGTGAGCCTGATCTAGGCCAGGGCGCCCGACTCACCGAGTTCATGGAGTCTATACTTTTTACTATTCTGAGATGAAGTCAGGAAATCTCTTTTCCATTTTAATGCTATGAAACAAGATCAAGGAATCTTTCCTCCTCTCTAAAGCTCTGTGTCTCGATTTACACTATACTTCATGAAAAATAAATACTAACTACATTTCCTTGAACTAAAATAAATCTTTGGCGTGTGTGTTACCTCTACATACATTTTTTATTTTTATTGTTATTATTTTTTTACGGTAATGGCTCGTACCCTGTAGAAGTAATTTCTTATGCCTCGCGAAGACTCCTCCACGATTCTTGTGTACGTAGATTGCACCAAGCCAGATATTTTCATGTCTCTCTTCAGAAGCTACTACCATGTACATGTGACTTGCCTAGTAATGTATGCGTGTAATACAGTTATATTCTGTATGTTACTAATATGTAGTTACTTCAATTTCTGCTTCTAGATTCTTGGAGACCCGCTCACCATCAGGGACTGGACGCTGAACGGTCTACCCACGGACGCCTTCAGCATCGACAATGGGGTCATCATCAGGTGAGGAGAAGAGATGGAAATTGGTGTACAAGTGTACAGAATGAATATAGGATTATCTGTTATGACTCTCTTCATCAGTAACACCGTCATATTTACTGCAAGTGCATTAAAATAGAACTGCAAAGCTGACACTATAATATACCTGAGATGCTTATGTGATGTCTTACCAAAATTAGACACAAGGATGTACTGCACGTTTGTGAGAAATACGACTCGCTGTCATCATGGTGTTTTTCACGTAGGCCATTTTCCCTCAGAAACACAATGTGCATCTTCTCAATCAATTTAATCTATAGCGCTTACCAAATGAGTTCATTCACAAAAACATTGCTACTATGCTACTATGGAACTTAAATTATCCATTTGAGGAATACATATGTGACCCTCCACAACAAAACCAGTCACTTGTGTAAATTTTTTAAGACAAAATTATATATTTATATATATAAAACCATTTGAGCTAAATGGCTGTCTTTCACTACTTTACGAACTTGCTCTGAAGAAGTAAAACGTAGCTTCCGACACTTGGAAAGATTGGAAACAAAACGAATTAAAACACAATGTCATCTTTCGTTCAACGAAACCTGCTTAATATATATATATACTATGTACATGCACATATCTCCTGAAAGGGTGTTTCATTAACCTTCCAATGACACTTAAATGCAAGGAATCAGACAATATTTGACCAAGTTTTCAGCATCTAAACTTTCCAGACTTCAGAATTTTTTAAAAATTGTTCGGAAAACGGAGAAAATTTTGTTCAAAATATTAAGCTAGCCTATGTTGCTGAAAATCGGAAACTTAAAATGTTTTTCTATACATTGCTCAAAATAGAGTCATGCAAGTTCCGACTATTTTTGTGCCGGAGGGCCACATACCTTTATGAAAGCCCTTCTATGAGTAACGCAATAGCCTTACCATAGATTTATTGCTTCACTTGATATATTATTATTCCCTATAGCAAGTCAAACAGCATATATGAACACTAAGAAATGGCCACTGAATACGCGCCTGGAGCGCACTCTTTGTCATCACTGCTATATCCGCTGTCAGTCCCTGAAAGCCCTACTAATAGATGCACTACTTGCTTCGTTAATAGATTAGATAGCTGGCTGTAGACGGACCAAGAGCCCCATTCCCTGTGAGACACTGGGACTTACGCCTCGGCCCTCTATGAGGTATAGCCACTGTCGCTGTCGGTAAATGAAAACACTGCTAGTAACTTTATATAAGCGTTACTAATATGCTTATATCCTCTGCACGCAGTAACACCACCCGATGGCCCCTGCTGATCGACCCTCAGGGCCAAGCAAATAAGTGGATCCGCAACATGGAGAAAGATAACAATCTTCAGGTCCTCAAGCTCTCCGATCCTGATTTCATCAGGGCCCTGGAGAACTGCGTCCAGTTTGGACAGCCTGTAAGTCGCCGAATAATCCATTTTTCAGCACATTTTAATTTCATGAAATACCGTAACAGGGGCTTATTTCACGCTATCCGCATTGGAGAAACTCGGGAAATGTCCGTTGGTACTACAGGCTTCATAGTCATTGTAGCCAATTGGTTGGACTAGGCTTATGCCTTTTGAATTCCAGCTTCTACGTGGGTAAACACGAGTTCAGACGATGATCAAATGCACGAGTTTCTCCAGTTCTTCGTCCGAATGCGTAGCCTTGGCCGTCTCAACGGCACAGAAGCGAAAAGCTTTCTGTGGTGTGATTACCTCCAAACTGGAAGACATATCCGATAGACCGGCGGATAGACCTTTTCTAAACTTGGCACCCCTTTAGAACTTTTGCGATGTGCTCGCACCCCTCACAAAAATAACTATACCATTTTCCGGTCTATTTCCAACTTATGAAGTTCCATTTTCAACATTTGACATTCAATTTCCAACATATGAAATTCAATTTTCAACTTATGAAATTCAATTTTCAACTTATGCAATTCAATTTCGAATTCATGATATTGAATTTCCAATTCATGATATTGAATTTCCAATTCATGAAATTGAATTTCCAATTCATGAAATTCCCTTATATACTTATGGAATTTTACTTTATATTAATACTGTAATTCCATTTTCACTCTTGAAAAAAGCCACCAATAAAATGAAGGTAAATTTCCTCTAAACATAATTGAGAAGAGAAATAGGGATGCAATAAACAAAATATCTCACTTTTTACTGTTTGTACTTATATTGCTCTCCTTAAAATATATGCTTTTAATGTATATCTATCATCCGACTATTGATTACAAGTGTTTCCGCGAAAACATGCTTTTTTTTGAACCGCTGCAAAACATTATATATGTATGTAAGAGAAATATGATACTATGAAAGACAACATTGCAGAAAAATTCCTAGCTGCTGGAGTCTCTGGAGTTGTGCATGGAATTCAAAATAAAAGTCCAGCTTTCCATCAATGTAAGAGACAGCAGCCGGGGCTGCTATATATACATCAAAGCAGAAAAAGGAAAGGACATGGCCTGTATTAATCAGTTTACTCTTATTCTTTCAAGTCATCGAGGCCATTACTGATGGATAATATTTTTCCACTCGTGCTATAAAATTTGCAAACATTCTTCCTGATTTTGTTCCAATTCATTCCACAGCAATATCTCCAAGTACTTGCATACGCTGTTCTGCAATTCCAATTACTCTTGAGCGTTGTGTGTCCAGAATTTCACCCATTCTTTGCCGCATCTTCTGTTTAATGGAGCTCATGAGAACCCTCCAAACCAGTTCAATCGGATTCACTAAGTAGGAACACAGGGCAAGCCGAAGTAAATTAACATTTTCATAATTCTCAACTTCTGATTCGCTGGGGCGTTGTCAATGATCAATGTTGGATTCTCTATCCCTTGAAGGAAACTCGTTTCGATCAGTTGTTGCTCAATCCGCTCATTGAAATCTGGAGCTCTGAATGATCCTTTTCGAGTAGTAAAAAGAAATATTCTTGAATCCGGAATTACATCAATGCAATGTAAATTTGAGCCTTTGCTATTAGGCAAAGGTTTGAGCCAATCTTCAACCTTCCTTCTCTTCGGCGACAATGAAGGTTGAAGTTAGTTTCATCAATCCATACTAATGTAATTTCGTCTGCTCGATTATTCAGTAAACTTTCCGGGTACTGTACCCATTTGACTTTATTTTCCTGAGTGTTAATATGAGGCACCATCGGATGTACATCGTTTAGAGAAATTAGTTCACCGTCTAACCAGTTTTTCATTGTGTTGGCACGTCCCTCATTTCAACGCGTTCAGTCAAACTGATGGACGAGGCGCGTTGATTTGATGGAAGCGGCAGCAGCAAATGCGGGAGACTGAAGGATGAAGCGCGTCGCACATTTAAACGCGTGGCGTAATTCAAGTTCAGTAAACAGAACCTTTAAATGCAGAAGTAATCCTCTTTTTGGCGTTTTTAAAACCTGGAAAAGTCGACAAAAATGCTTTTTTACCTTAGCTTTAACGATCAGAATCGCTGTATTTCCTTTTAACACCAGAAAACTAGTTGAGCATAAACTGTTGCACTAAGTACCGTGGCGCCATCTTTGATTTCACTACGAAGCGATTGCTGCGTAAGCATTTCATTTTTATCGGCTAATCGGGCAAGAATTATTTTGAAAATAGGCTGTTCGTTTCAGATTTAGGCTATAAGATTATCGGATACGAATATTACTTCAAACCGTCTCGAAATATAAGCGAAAACATAAAGAAACGAGATCATAAGTGAACGCGTGGCGTCATTCATATGAGTGAAGGTCGCTGATACGTGTGGACAGCGACAGTAAAAGTTGACGGACGACTCGTTTTCATTTTCGGGATTGAACGCGTTGATTTGAGGGACGTGTGATCTGGCCCTAAGTGTAGTGAGCTCTGCAAGAGTCACTGAAGGCTTTTTTTCACTTATATCGAGGATACAATTAATTATTTCATCTGTCTTCTTAGGGCCAGTTCCCACGTTCATCATATCAACGTGTTCGGTTACCCAAATGAACACGAACCGTCCGTCAACTTTTACTGTCTGTGTCCACACGTAGAAGTGTCCTTCATTCAAATGAATGACGCCACGAGTTCACTTATGATCTTGTTACCTCCGCTAAGGAGGTTATGTTTTCGTCGTGTTTGTCTGTCTGTCACCAAGATAATTCAAAAGTTACGAACCGATTTGGATAAAATTACAGGGATTGTTAGGTATGTTTGGAGGAACGGATGATTAACTTTTGGTGAAGATATGTCCATCCGTCTGTGTGTTTGTTTGTCTGCCTCATTTTTCTCAATGCTATAACTCAAAAACCTATGAATGGATTTTAATGAAGTTAACATGAGTTGTCAGGTATATAACAAAGAATGAATGACTAAATTTTGGTGATGATCCGTTTGTTCGTTCGTTCGTTTGTCACTGTTTTTAATTTTATGCTTGTTAGCACAATAACTCAAAAAACAATGAATAAATTTTTATGAAATTTAGAGGGGTTGTTAGTAATGTTGAAAGACGAAAATGATTAAATTCCTTGTGTAGATCGGTTTGTTCGTTTGTATGTTTGACTCATGTTTGTCATAACGTTTGTTAGCAGCCTAACTTAAAAAGTTATGAACGGATCTTCATGAAAATTCAACAAGCTGTTATTACTATTAAAAGGCACAAATGATTAGATTTTTGAGTTTATAGAAAGAAAATTATGGTTTCAGAGCCAATTTGAATTTTTCTAGTACCGTTGCCTCGCTTGGCGGAGGTATGCGCTCTCAGAGTCTTCTAGTTTCTTTATATTTTCACTTATATTTCGCGACGGTTTGAAGTCATATTCGTATCCCATTACCTGAATTTGATATGAACAGCCTATCCACTATATAATATAATACAGTTGTTGGTCGCTTGCTCCCTCCCTTGCTCCAATGTTGGTCCGTCTCTCCGTTACGCAGTTAAGAGTTTAATAGGAGAAAATTCATGTACTGAAAAACAAGTTAAGATACCATACAATTTCAGCGCTTGGAGTACCGGTGACAAATATTGCTCTAGATCTCCGGCCTCTGGATCCCCGCTTTTCATTGCTGAATGATATCGTACTAGTTGAATATTCACGCTGAGCAGACGCCTTTTTATATTGAATTTACATCGCAGCCAAAGTTCGACGCTAGAGGTTCAACAATCAGTTGGTATCCACAATACGGTGAGCCCTGGGCATTTCCAGTGAATTCTTTTTACTGAACTATATTTTTTTTAGTGCAGCTTAACGCTTTATCAATTCCAAGCTGATATTCAATCCTTATCTCGCAGTGGGGATATTTTGCTATCGCAAAACTCATGGTTGTACAGCTTGCGTTTCACTATTGGAAGATCAGGACTGTAGGGATGAGACCTATAATACAGCAAAACCTATACTGGGAACCAGAACAATAAAAAGCTCAATCACAAAATTTTTGCCTTCATTTTTGACGGCTGGGCCCTCAAGTTTCAGAATATTTTTAACCTGACACACCGATAAAAGTGAAAACAATACGCAACAATGCGCTTCGTTGTGAAATAAAATATGGTGTCATGCCCCGTGTGTGTTCTTAGTACAACATTTTCAGCTTAACAAGTTTTCTTGTGTTAAAACGACGATAAAAACAGCACTTTTGTCGACTTGTTCATGATTTGAAAAACTTATAGAGGATAAACTTAGTAATTATCGATTTTGTTACTGAACTTGAATGATGCGGCTCGTTGAAAAATCGGACGTTCTTCATCCTTCCGTCTCCCGCATTTGCTGCTGCTGCTTCCATCAAATTAACGTGCCGCGTCCATCAGTTTGACTGAACACGTTACGTTGAGGGACGTGTGAACACGGCCTTAAACTTTCAACCTCCCTTCTTTTTCGGCTGCATTTGGCCTTTTCATATCGATTCATATGCTGTGCTATAATGTGGACTCCGAAACTTTTACAAAGATCTTTCCAATTTTGTGTTCCTTGTATGCCTCGAATATTCTTCTTCTGTCGCTTTCAGAAACTTTGTTGGACTTCATAATGAGGACATTTTCTTGACAGCAATTTATCTTCTGGTTGACACGAGAAATTTTAACAAGAAAACCTGGAAGAAAGCCTCAAAATATGTGTGCAAAGTATGTAGACAAGATATTCTGATTTATAATTGTATTTAATACGATGGAAATTGAAGTTCATAAGTTGAAAATTCGATTTCAAAAGTTGAAAATTTAATTTCATGTATTAAAAATTGAATTTCATAAGTTGAAAATTGAATTTCATATGCTGAAAATTTAATTTCATAAGTTGAAAATTGAATTTCATCAGTTGAAAATTGAATTTCATAAGTTGACAATTGAATTTCATATGTTGGAAATAAACATTGAAATGGTATAGAGCACTCTGAGAGCGCATACGTCTGCCAAGCAAGGCAAAAGTAACGACAAATTCAAACTTGTGCTGAGACCCTGATTTCCTTTGTATCAACACCAAAATCCGATCATTTGTGCCTATTAACAATACTAATAGTTTCACTTATGTTTTTGACGATCAGTTCGTAACATTTTTAATTATGCAGCTGGCAAACAATCTGACAAACATTAGTCAAACTCATAAATAGATCAACCGATCATCACCAAAATATAATCATTTGTGTCTTTCAACATTACCAACAACTCCTGTGAATTTTGAGTTAGGTATTGTGCTGACAAGCATGAAATTAAAAATTGCGATAAACTAACGAACGAACAGATCACGAAAACTTGGTCATTTACTCTTCGTGATATACCTAACAAATCTTGTACATTTCATAAAAATCCTTCCATAACTTTTTGAGTTATGGCATTAGGAAATATGAAGCAGACAAAGAAACGGATGAACGGATCTCCGTCAAAAGTAATTATCTGTTTCTCGTAACATACTTAACAATCCCTGTAAATTGCGTCTGAAGCCGTCTATAATTTTTTACTTATCTTAGTGACAGACAAGCAGAATAACAGACAAAGGGACAAATAGACAATAAACCCGACTAACACACAACCTCCTTGGCGGAGGTAATAATCCAACTGATTATAGAGAATAAAATATACGCAAAATTTATGAACAAGTTTATATTTCCAATTTTATTTTATCCAAGATTTCGCACCTACTGGTAGATCATCTCGCACCACAGCAAGTGCGAGTTATCCGTGATTTTTAACCTTACCCTATAAATTGCTTGTAACGGCTGCCAATTGCACAATTATGACTCGATTGTTTTCAATTCAAAGTCATATTATTTCTTTTTGCATAATCTCGCTGTATGCATAGGTTTCATTTGTGTATCTCATCTCAAATTTCCTTTAGAAATGTTATCCCGTCTTAATCAATGCTGTATCCCCCCTAACATATTTCTTGTAACGTCTTCCATTTGCACAATTATGGCTCGATTGCTTTCGTTTAAAAGTCAATTTCTTCCTTTTTGCATAATCTCGGCGCATGCATAGGTTTCATTTGACTATCTCATCTCAAATTTCTTTTGGAAACGTTATCCCCAGTCTTGCTCAATGTTGCACATCTTCCTCTGTTAGAGGTTCCCAACCTTATCTCAGCTTTGCACACCTAGAAAGCTTGTAATATGTTATCTCACTCATAAAAACTACTATAAAACTCATCTGATACCAAATATAGACCGAAGTTTACACCAAATTTCTGTAGAAATTTATGTATCCAACTTTATTTTATCAAAGTTTCGCACCCCCTGGAAGGTCATCTCACACCCCCAGTTGTGAACCTGTGATAAGACACTTGCCGGACAGGCTAATTTGACAGCCAACATTATTTTTTTCTTTTTTTTTTTGGTAGACATAAAGTTATGTTTATGGAGGCTCAACAAAACGATCAGGTGATTACTGAGGAAACACATTCATTTTCCTATTGACTGAACTTGCCTTAACAAAACATCATTGGCCAATTTTAAATGGATGTCGAGTCTGCAGCAAGAGGCCTTTGCTACCATCAAAAGCTCACTACGGGCTTGGTTTTCAAGAACTTGAGCAATTCCTCGTAAAGCCTTCATCGAATGGGGCAGTTACATCAAAATGAACTAATCTCATTAGCCTTACTTTATTTTAAAACTTCAAACATAATCGTTGGTTCCGGATTTTGAGTCAAGGTGTAAAAGTTGAATCCAAACCCTGAGAGGGCTTACTTCACAGTATTCAGTTTGAATTCATTTCATGGATATGTTGCCTGAACCAGAAACTCGATTCAAAGAAGTGAAGCCTACTGTCGTGACTGAAATTCCGGACAAGTTAAGCTAATAAGATAGACTCATTTCAATGGAACTCTCCAACTCTTTGATACCGTGAACAAGTTGAGTAACCCTACAATGTGCGTCCAATAATCGTTCGAGATTATCAAGGTAACCTAGAGATGTACCTTCACTAATATTTGTTTTATTCATTGAGGCAGGAAAAATTTGTTGAGAAGAAGGTATCCAATCCCTTAATTGACTCCGTTTCTATTGCTCTTCGTTTCCGACATTCCACTAGCAGTAATACGTCCTTCATGGGCTCTCAGTTTTTATATGATGCATATTCCTATATTTTTCTTACCAAGACACGTTATTACGTCTAAGAAAAATTATATTCATTCGTAAGGAAAATGCGCATTCCAGGTGCTGCTGGAAAATGTTGGGGAAGAACTGGACCCCATCCTGGAACCTTTGCTTCTGAAGCAAACCTTCAAGCAGAGCGGCTCCACGTGCATCAAGCTCGGGGACTCCACTATTGAGTATTCGCCAGAATTCCGGTAAAATTTGCTCGGAACTAGTTCAAATAGCGGTACTAATAATCAATTTATTATGCTGCCTGTGGTATATTTCCATTGATCTTTCATTGAAATATTTCCCATCCCGTGAGTGCGATAACGAGATTTTCCTGGGGTAGTATAATAGAATTTTGCTGGTGTATAAATATGCAAACCAGGAAAAAGGATCAGTATCGAAATACAATAGAAACATCCCTCTATGTTCTTGCCCCGCCCTAACCTCTTATGGCCAGTTTGTTAATGCGTTGCTACGAATTGAATCTCCTCCGCCGTAACTGATGATCAAGTGTAGCATCCTTCGGCTGTCAGTATATGCTGGAGGTACCGTGGCAGAATTTTTAGTTGCCACTAAAGCTAAAACAGAGAGCAGCTGCTGCATGATATGGCGACCAAAAAATTCGATAGGGTAATAAGTCTAAATAAGAGGCCGCCTTGGAAGAAACCATAAATTTCCTTGGAAATTTGGTCGAAGACCTTGTATGTACTTGAAATTGACACGTTCATCTCAATTAAGACGCCAATCAACCGTCATTGTGCAGCGAAAACAACACATGTAACCCAGCGGTATTGGGCTCAGTACGCGCTCCTGTGTCCTCAACAAAATCCTGCCAACTGTAATCCGGCAATTAAATATTCCAATCATTTTCGTCCAGTCCCTCCATATGTCTTTGTAGTTGGACCAGTATGTAACTTTGCTGTAAGCATGAGAAAGTCGAACTACTTAACTAAGCGTTCAACGTAAACCTGAGGAAGCTGAACACCTTAACTAAGCGTTCAACAATGCCTTTTTGCAAGTTATGGAATTTGTGTAAGAAGTATCGTTATAATTTCTGATCAGCATGTACCTCACTACAAACTAAGAAAATGAAATATATGTATAATCTCTTTAATCCGGTACTGTTTTCACTTTTCTAAATCTCAAAATTGAGAAATTTACATGAATAATTAGTTACTTTTCTGGCCGGCGTGTATCTCACCTTGAAGCTAAAAACAACCCTGTAACCAAGCACGGCAACCACTTTTCCAAATCCCAGACCCGTGATGCCTAATTTCTCTATTTCTTGAGCAGCATGTACCTCACCACGAAACTGAGCAACCCCAACTACGTACCCGAGGTGTCGGTCAAAGTCACGCTCGTTAACTTCGCCCTCACGGCTGCAGGGCTCGAGGATCAGCTCCTGGCGCTCGTGGTCACTCACGAAAAGCCTGAACTGGAGGAGGAGCGGGTGGCTCTCATGCTGCAGACCGCTGCCAATAAAAAGTAAATTTTGAAATTATGTTGAAGACAGTATCCTGCTGACGTCTATTTTCTCTAGAGTCTGTGTCTCGGAGGTTAAATCCACTCTCAATCAAATTACAGAATAAAGAGCATTTGTGGGGATGATTGGAAATATGGAGAAGCTGGAAAATCGCATGTTCTTAGAAAATCGCCTATTCTCTACTTTTAGATTTTCCATAGACAGCAGCTTGCTAAACAGAAAGAACACAGATATATATTTTTTACCAATGCTCAGAACTCTAAAAGAGTTAGCAGGTAGTTTTGTGAAGAGCAAAATTATTATGACTAGATGAGGGCATTTATTTGCAAAACATTTTGCTATGTTTCGGGATTTTTATCGTGAATGGAGAAATAGCATAGGTTACTAAAAATGTTTTGTTCAGGAACCTGAAAGAGCTGGAAGACCGCATCCTCTCCACCTTGAGCTCTTCCAAAGGCAGCATCTTGGAGGACGAGACAGCCATCATCGTCCTGAGTGACGCGAAGCGACTCGTGACAGAAACTCAAGAGAAGCAGGCTGTGGCTGACGACACCGAGAAAAAGGTACTCTAGAGAGTCTTCTAGAGAATCACGAACTGATAGTGAAATTGCCGCTTATTTGCCAGCCTATCCGTCAGTTTTTTTTTACGATGGACAGTGATCTATCGAGCATTCGTTGAGGTGGGGACACTGACTGTCCGACAAGGTCCTCAGATACATGCTACATAAGAGAACGTCTTCCGTGAGCTACCTAATGTCTCGTCTATACCTACACTGAAACTAAAGTATTTCCACTACGTCCATTATGTCTTGCCAAGGTTAGAAATGAACACTAACTTTACCGCATTGTGTTCTAAGTCGTAGAGAGAAGATAATACTGAAAACCCGCAAATCCTGCCGATCATTGTATGCAACTTTTGCCACGCAAAAATGCGTTCCTGGGCCCCATTTTAACACGGCAGTAAGTTTTAGTAACGAGGTCACAGTGCAAACTCCAATATTGGTGGGTACATGCTGCTACTTGCGGCCTGCCGTAAAAGCAAAAAGGCCGGAGACCTCAGATCCGTCAATGGGCTGCAAGTGGCCGCACGTGCCCAGCTCGTAGCAGTAGCTAAGCATCAAAAAGCCATTGAGCATTGGTTCCAATAAAGGTCTTGGCCAACGCTTATGTGACTTTTACGAATATCTATCTATATTATACTAAAAGTCTGTGAACCTTGCTTGCTTGTTTATTTGTGTCTTGTTTGACACAGCTTCTTCGCTTTTAGACGGGAAGAAATTCGAGGGGCTGGGGAATCTTTCCATGGATTAGCTCTTTAACTCGATTGTATCTGTGATACGCACGTGGAACCATCCCCTCGGTTGCAAGAACGGGCACGATAATTTCAAAGTTGCTACGAAAAATACGACTGGAATACGTAAAATATAAATTGAATTTGCTTATAGACTGCGTGTTGAATATTCGTTAGAGAAGTAAAGAAGTTGTTGATGGTGACCAGTACGGGCAGGAGTGGACAGCCGAATAGCGCGTGGTCCATGACCACCTGAATAACACCTGTGTTTTCCGGAAGCAGAGACAATCGTGATGACGACCCAACGGGTCACGGGACGTCTAGGTTATAAATATGTTTCTTCCAGCTATTTCGGTAGCACTAGCTTAGCGAGCTAAACTCATGAGTAGACCCTGGACGCTGCAGGTTCCAGTGCCAGCCCAGGTATGCGAGCCCTTTCATAACTTGACGGCCTGACTCAGCAATTGATAGGCATGCACATTTGCCGTGGGAGCACTTACCTTTTCGAGAAATGAGGGTATGAGAGCACGGATAACACTTTATAAGAACTTTTCCATCGATGGAATAATAATTCTTGAGATCCGTGGTCGAATGCAGCCGCACAATCCTCTGGGGCCAGTTAGCCTATATCCGCAGCACGAACCAGTGCGTGTGGGTTCCCAGGTACGGGGTGCGATCAAGTTAATTTTGTCTTAACCTTCTGAACCTCCGTTACGTGCAGATCAACATCACAAGGCAAGGCTATCGCAGCGTGGCAGTCCACGCCTCGATCCTGTTCTTCACACTCCGAGATTTGTCCGCCTTGGACCCCATGTACCAGTTCTCGCTGTCCTGGTTCGTCAATCTCTTCTCCAACTCCATTGACAACTCAGAGCGATCGTCACTTTTGGAGGGCAGACTGAGAGCTCTGACGAACCACTTTACCCTAAGTCTCTACCAGTGTGTGTGCACGGGGCTCTTTGAAAAGGTACCACCGATCACTGTTGTTGTAAATGGTATATTTAGTTGTAGTAGATTCTCTGTGTATCTTTCTAACTGTATGTTCTGGTACTGTTCTAGACACATGACTATGAGTGTACAAAGACTCCACTGTGTCATTACTGATTATCTAAGCATACGGTTACTTCTGTTCTGTACTTGATGCCAACATAATCATAAGTACTGTACTGTTCTAGTGTCGTACTATCTACCCGCCATGGTAACAATTTTCCTCCGGAGCTCATTTCCGGGTTAAAAATTACTTCTGAAATTTGCTGATATAATTCGGTCTGTTTCTTATGTTTTACTCTCATGTTTTTCATATATCAAAAGAAACTTAATTGTACTGACTTATAAATAAATAACGTAGGCTTTATTTTCCGAATCCCGACGCAACAGGACAAACTCGTCTTCTCCTTCCTCATGAGCGTCAACCTGGAGCGAGCAAAAGGGAACGTCAATGAGACTGAGTGGCTGTACCTGGTGACCGGCGGTTCAGCCATGGCTGGAGGAGACCTGCCTAATCCAGCCGCCGACTGGCTGCCTGAGAGTGCCTGGAAGCAGCTTCGTATGTTGGGGACGTTACCTGCCTTCGAGGTAAGCGTTTCCATATTATTACAGCCTGGGTTAGAATTCATCAAAGCATACTATCCCTAAAGACTTTCCATGCATTGTCATCATACTGGAACAGCATTGAACATTGCATCTCCTAATCAACCCATTATTGCAGATTTTTTCGCGTGAATATACTTCTACAGAAATATTTTAAAACAGTAAATGGTCATCTCCTCGATAGTGTAGCTGATTTGAGCTAGCCCCGTTATTGCTGTCACTGTAGATCGAACTATTTGTTACAGTATATCGCTTTACTATAATTTAAGATCTTCACTGCTAAGCCATGTTTGGCTTGATATATGATGCAAGTCCGCATTTATCCCTACCGGTCGAATGCGGCATAGTGGAGAGACTGGAAAACCTGCTGCGGCGGCTCAGATTTCCAGCAACTTTTTGCGCTGTGGCATATGGGGCAAGCCGAAGCCCTGTCAGAGGCTACGTAATCGCAAGGATAAAGAGAAACGTTTCGTTGTTTCGAATCTCCAGTATTGCGGACTTTTTTGTTCTTGCCAAGAATACTATTAATGCACGGCAATTAAAAATGTATGCACTGTTCACAAATTGCTTATACTGCGGTCTTTTGTCGAAATTATTGAAAGAAAATTCAAGTATTGTAAGAAGAATGCACCCAGATGTCATTCGTATGCAATACAAGAAAAATACATTACGTGTATTTTCCATAATGTAGCGACAGAATTTACGTCATTGAGGCCAATTAACCTTGACATAATACAGAGAAAGCGAGTTTTTTTGTTGTTTTACAGACTTTGGTAGGAGAATTTACGTGTCGAGTGAAAGACTGGCGAGTGCTGGGGGAGTCTGCGACCCCTCACAGGGAGGTACTGCCGGTGAAGGCGTCACTAAATCGTCTGCAAGTCCTCTGCGTCCTGCGCACCGTCAGGCCTGATAAGATGGTGGCAGCTGTGTTGGATTACGTTGCTGGTGAGTTGATGATTGTTTGATTGCAAGCGTTTCCTTACAGTCGGCTGAAACGAAGAGAAAGCTGTGAGGTGTTGGCGACATTGGGTGGTTCTACTTGTGTGTCCTCATGCTCTGTGAGAAACGTCTTTTTGGGGTTCAGTGCCTCTTGGACCATGTTGTGGAGGTTATATTATGCTGCCCGGTGTATTTGCTGTAAAAGAAGCATAATGTAAAGCATATGCACTAGAAATCCAAGCTTTAAATAGTATTGTACAATTTCAGTATTGTATAAAGGTAGAGGTAAAGTTGCCTTGAGCGCACACCCCAAATCGGAGACCCACATGCACTGGTTCGTGCTACCGATAAGTCTCCTCTAAGGCTCAGATTAGTGTACGGCTGCAGTTGATCGTTCAATATCGGAGCTCTATGTTACTGTCCAGGAGACTATCAATGACAGAAATGCCGACGCTGCACAGCCAAGCGTCATCATAAGGTATGATGAACATCGTTATTTTTTCACAGACGTCCTGGGCAAAACGTACATCGAGCCTCCGCCGTTTGATCTTGGCAGAGCGTTTACAGACTCGAGCTGCACCATTCCTCTCATATTCCTGCTCACTCCTGGTGCTGATCCAACGAGCCTCATCCTCAAGTTTGCTGAAGACCAAGTGAGTTACCATTCCATCACATGCAAGCAAGAAGGCGCGAGGGTAAGAGGCAAGGGCAAGAAGAGCACAAAGCTCCCACGTCACCCAACGCCGATAAGAGAAACGAAAACACGAGACGCGGTCACGAGGAATAGCAAAGGGAATACGAGAATCACTCACGGAGATGTAACGAGTGATTCAGGATTTATAAGCGTAGAAATTTCCGATACACCAACCTGGACCTCGTCCGAAGATTTTTCCAAAGATATCTGTCACTTCATTATAAAACTGCTGCGGTCCCGTAACAATATTTAGCTTTAGACCAGGCCTTATTGATAGATATCAAAACAAACACAATTCTTGAGGTCAAAAGGTCGAACGTGACATCTGCACTGTAACTGCCGGTCATTGGTTACGCTGTCCTTTGCGCTTCTAGTTCAGCAAGACTGTAGGTATAGGGCAAAGCTAATATTTTAATAATATATAATCATTGCATCCATTATAATTAATCATTGTTCCGATTGACCACTTCGAATGTCCAAGTTGTTTTAGATCTATCTTTGCATTTCTAGCCTCCCTCCCTTGTGCACAAGTCAACCAGGCGCCGGAAAATTAATGTAGTTTTAAACACCGTGATGATTTATGTTTCTACATCTATCCTTGCCTCTCCAGCGCGTTGCAGCCTCGGAGGGAGAAAAATTATGATTAATAACACTAGGGTTTTTTTTTTTGCTGAGTATTATTGCTTATATGTCTCCTTTAGGTACAAACGATCATGAAATATAATTGTTTACGAGATTTGGATACGAGAGATACACACGTTTGGAGGAAGGAACGAGTGTCCCCACAAACAGAGCATCGCTGTAAATTCATCGTTTTGTAAATTTATAGCCGTGTAAATTTAGTGCTTGGTAAATACTTCGCTTGCGACAATGATCGAGGGTGGTCATACCATCATTCATACGGTATGTATTTAAACCCCTAATGAATACAGGAGGCGATAAATTACCGCCATATATTTGCCAGCTGCCGCAAATTAAATGCGTTTCGTTTACACGAACGAAAGTTACATAATGTAAATTTTATGCGTGACGAGATTGCAAACCAAAAAGGCTAGTTTATGAATTGATATTGGTTCGCTGGTCCAGTTCTTTGGCTCTCAAATTAAAATATTTATTGCCAATGCAATTTGGTCCCATCAATTTCAGACACGGTTTTTTGTATTTGTGTACGCTGTTTTATAAATGAAACATGTTATTGGACGACATTCTGCGGCCGCACGATGTAGGTGGCAGCACTGCAACACGCAACCCTGGAGATGATTAATCATTTACAACATGAACAGTGTACACAGAAAACTGTGCTGTAGCTACGAGGTGGAAATTGTGAGATGTCATCAAGCATGTTTTTGCGTGTTTTATTATTTTTTTTAGGTGCCGATTCATTATTGAGAAAATATTAGCGTGACTCTGTACTGCATAGGAAGTGAAGCGCTGCATCATCTGTGTTTACAAATATTCAGTGTTTTTCTATTACGGACTCGTTATTAAGAAAATAGAAAAGTCCTCAAAAACTTTGGTTGTGACTGCATGGAATCTGGCACGATAGGTTGTATTATAAACCCTGATATATTATTTTGAAATTACTGATACTCCATTTACAGTATGATACAGTTAGTAGAAAATGGAAGCAGCCTGCGATTATTTAGACTATGGGGCAGCTCCTTAGTGTGGCTTTTATAACTATCGATTAATAACACTGGGAAACAAGCAGTTTGTTGCTGAAACCCTTTCAACTGTATTTTCATCAGTTCCACTTTGTGATTCCCGATCTGAAGACTTTTTTTCATATATCACGTCCCTTTTAAAAGTAATCACGGCCTGTCTCTTGTATTTCATCAGCGCAGTTCCCCCATTGACTTGGGAGCAGGTAACAGAGAAACAAAAGAAAATTTGTTGCCCTGTGCAGCTCATGACAAATGACCTTTATCTCGGCAGGGTATGGGTGGCGAGAGGCTGCAGAGCGTGTCCCTGGGACAAGGACAAGGTCCCTACGCCACTCGTCTCATCGAGGAAGGAGTGCGATTGGGTACGTGGGTGCTGCTCCAGAACTGCCATCTCGCAAAATCCTTCATGCCATCTCTTGAAAAGGTAATTATTGAATTTATAGCTTGAGCATAGAAACTTTAGGAATTTCATATGCAGCGCTTACTTGAGCAGCAACTGCACTGTAAAATACTCTAGTAGAAGAGTCATTATTGACGCAAAGAAAAATGGGCACTTGCTCTGTAGAGTGTTCAAGCAGTTTCCAACCCGATGTGATTGCTCTCCCACTGTGGGCAGCATTGTGTTATTAATCGTTTTTAATCATAGTTGCTCGTGGACTCAATGTTTCGTAGTCAATATTAGCACACTATCATGTTAATCTTTGAAAACCTTATTACATAATTTTGAAGAGGGTTGAACATCGCCATTTGGTGTTGCCAAAATCTGTTTCCGCCAAGTCTTTCGGAATTTAAATAGACATTCCAAACCTCTTGTCAGCCGCCCCTAAAAGCTACATAAAATTTGCTGCATTAACTTATAGCTTGGTGAACTTTCTGGACAGTGCAGCCTGTGCGTACCAAACACACGCTCGTTACTGTACCGTTGTACAGGTAAATAGTCTGGCTCTTGTACAGATTTTTTCCTGCCTGTATGCCTTCATATTTGGCTCATACATCCCTTTCAGCTCTGCGAAGAACTCAACCCCGAGACGACCCACCCGGACTTTAGGCTCTGGCTCACCAGCTACCCTGCGGCTCACTTTCCTGCGTCTGTGCTGCAGAACGGCATCAAGATGGTCACTGAGCCACCTGAGGGCCTTAAAGCCAACCTTAAGAGGTAATGAGCCGTCGCCTTTTGTATATAATTATGTTGGGGCCAGACTTTTCAATCACACGTTCAACTGATGAACGGATGTTCAGCTTGCACGTCGTTCTGCTCCAGTAGTATCAAAGAGACATTTTGAAAAATGACTTTCAATTGGGAAATGCTAGTACTTACCTACTGTAGGTGTGTACGTACCTGTGGTGTGTATTAAGTCTTCTGCGTGAAGTAAAAGAAAATGTGTCTTTGATGCAGGCCAGAGCATAACAGAGACGATTTTAAGCTACTCAAGTGAATAAACGATGCTAAGGAATTGCTAAGACGAAGTGGGGTCGTCAACTTATTTCATATCGAGTCTAGGTATTGTGGTAAGTGCAGTTATCCCAAGCTAAAACGTGAGAGTTTCACGGGCCCAACTAATCTTTATTTTTTAACGCTTTGTAAAGCCTAGAGAGGAAGTTATTACCCGTCAAATGAACGAAGTTTCATGGAACCGGTGATCCCTCTGTATAGAATACTACCGTTTATTCTGCTTGATGAGGTATCCTACCATTGAGGAGTGGGAAATGCTTGTTCCAGTTTTCAGTTGTCAAATAACTTCTACTCCAAAAATGGAACCTAAATGTTATCTACTCCAATTAATTAGTGAACTTAGTCGTATCGCAATGAACTTCCAGGCTGTACCTGTCGGACCCGTTGTGCGATCAAGATTTCTTCAGTGGCAGTGGCACAGACTCCGACTTCCGTAAACTCGTCTTCTCCCTCTGCTTCTTCCATGCTGTAGTCCAGGAGCGCCGCCTGTTTGGGCCGCTGGGCTGGAACATCCCCTACTCCTTTTCCGACACCGACCTCAGGATCTCCGTCCAGCAGCTGCGGAACCTCATCGCCGCGTATTCGGTGTGTACAAGTTTTTTGTTCTCCGCTGTGAAATTGAAAATATCATCGTAGTACGTAATGATGGTGCACTTGGTATACTCAACTGTATAGCTGTGTTTGGTGAGGCGTAAACTAGAATACAAGTAGAACAATAATAATAATATTCTCAAGTGTTTGCCATTTTGTTAATCTGAACACGCTATGCCTAATGTTTTAGAAATTCCGATGGGTTTTATAATGAACTATTTTCCCCTTTTTTTGAGCTTAACGATTTTTGTGGAACAGCTTTGGAACCTTACTAGTAGTTATCAGTGAGTCTACATTTTGTCAAGCTGTTTTTTCTCAGCTGTTTACTCCACTAAACTTCTGAAGCAACAATCATTGTCTCTCATACATTTTAACTACAGTTTTAATGTTCTTTTTAATTCACTGACTCTGGAAGCTGTACTACACCAACTGGATACCGTATTTACACAACAGGCACGTGCCGTCAGGGTAGGCAAGGTAGGCAGTGCCTACCATGCAGGAAAGAAGAAAGAAGTTACATTTCATAAGACAACATAATTATGATCGTTAATTAGTACATTTATAACGCAGAAAGTGCACTCATATTATTGCATTTTTGTACGTCAGGTAGGCATTATTTGCCTCTGCCTAAGCACCGCTGTGAGAAAGCTATGGGTATTGTTGTGCGATGCACGTGTCGTCGCAGCGAGCCGCAGCGTTGAGAACCAAGGGGCGGAAAAGGCAGAAGTCAGTGTGCCTTCGGGCAAGGAGGTTTAATAGACTAGTAAGCCTCCTTGACTTTACTGCAGTTGATAGTGTGTGCCAGCGCTCGGCCGACGCGCTTACAAGTATTATTGACCGATTTTGAATAGTTACATCTCATTTTGTTTTCAATTTATCCTTTTTTTTACCATAAAAAGTATTTGTCAAAAAAAACCTTCAGTGCTAGCTGAAGATACACAAGAATTTAACGATCTAAAACGAAGAAAAGAACGAAAGTTGTAAGGACATGTGAATGAGAATGGTACGAAAAAAAGTGCTTGCGCTGGTATCTAAAGGCACTTTAATTAAAGAAAAAGAATATTCTGTTCAATAGTGCGAACATTCTAAAGAAATAACAGCTGGATTATCCGCTTTCATAAGGTTATAGTTCATCTCGCATTGTTTGATTAAAACTGATATGAATGCATTTGAATTTTTAGTGAAGAGCTTTGGAAACTTTTTCGTCATTATAAGTTAAGAAGCAAATTTGGGCAAAATTTACAATGGACTACGACTGGGAGGCAAATCAGTTTCAACTTTGTTACTTTAGGTTTTCGAACACGGCCCCGAACAAACGTTTCCCAGTGCTGTGAAATTTCTGTAACTAAAGAGGTCGACTTCAGCAGTGAAAACAATGAAAAGTTACACTAGGAGCACATGACTAATAAAAGGTTTACATCACTTCTTTAACATCTAGTGAAAAAGAAAGACAAAAGAAATTGGGCCAAAATCCATCTTTCGACTTCTATGAGAAAGTAACACATTCTCTGCAACTATGAAAAGAGTACTGATAGATTTCCTCTGCAAATAGCCAATTATGATTTTCAAGTGAACACAATACCTCATAATTTTTCACATTACTTTAAATATTTTGATAATGCCTACTCAGAGTACAATCTCTCCCTGATACACACACTAATAAAAAATGCTAGAATCCATGCGAGAGCTCACAGCTCTCTGTTTCAGCTTGAAGCGATGTATAGACAAGCTGCTGTTGCAGCTCAGCACGACATCTCAACACTTTAGTCAGTGAAACCCTTAGCCCAAAACAGACGCGTTGCCAGTTGCTCGCTGACACATACACGGCAGAGACCCATACTGTTAGTTATGCTGCTGCCAATCGTTCTATGACACTAGAATGTAATAATTTTATGATATTTTTGCGCCAGCAGGGCGTGCCCTGGCAAGCTCTGCAGTACCTCACTGCGGAGTGCAACTACGGAGGTAAGGTGACGGACGAGCGGGACAGGAGGACCTTGGCCACGCTCCTTCAGAAGTTCTACAGCCGCCATGTCCTTCAGAATCCTTCCTACTCCTTCGACGATGAAGGTTCGTAAGAAATTTATCTCACTTTAGCAGTATTGTTTTTATGTATGACTTCGTTGGAGAAAAACTTGAAATTTACATTTCGCAGCTTTTTTCAGCTCCTAGGTTGGCTATTCGAGCCCGTCTTTTGGGAGGAAGATGTGGTGTCCATCCCCAGAGGAGCCCTGCTGGATTTTCACATCTTATTTATGAGCATCTGTGATTCGTCCCTTTTCTTGTTACTGCTAACAATCTTTGCTCTGTTCCTAATCTTCTTTCCCGACTTGCTGTACCCATGCACGATGATACAGCGCAAGTACTTATATGCTAGCTCGTGCATGGCTTCTGCGTTCCTTTCATACATACTACGTGTCCATGTCCCATTACTATATCAACTACTAAACTAATGCGTAATCGAAGTTAAATAGCGTTAAGGTCATCCACAGAGGACGTCGTTTCAGCCACTATTTTTTTCTGTCGAAAACAGAATTTTATGCGGTCGTTTTTGAGACAGAAAAATTAGTTTTTACCCACATTACCATCGCAGTAGTGAAAAGTTGTACGAGTTCATTTCAAAATTGAGTTTTTGACCAGTAAACAAATCCAAGACTGCCCATTTCTAGAATTGACTCGGAGCGCCAATATTGGCCCTCGATCAGACACAAAATGCACTTTATTAATAAAATAGCGTATCACATTGAATATTCTTAACTCGTAAGTAAGAGACGTACCTAACAGACGTAAATGTTCGTATAGTAAAGCGTCCACTTGTAATCAAATGCCTTGGTTCATCAGAAACTCTGAACTTTGGAATAAATGAAAAACTACCGCTACATATTTTGTAAACGAAGCGCATAATCCTATAATGTTTGTCATACATAAACGTAGATGCTCTGTGTAAGGACTGAAGCCGCCCAAGCTTTGAACTCCAGGCAAGTGATGAAAGACCTAATAACTTTCATTAGATCTTTTTTCTAAAAGCAGTACTGATACAAACATCATTGACATCGCTGTCTGCATAGTTATATTACGCATAAAATGTTTGAATAATTATATACGTTCTAATACTCCATATTCTCTCTTCCTTATACCCTGAAAAGAAGCAGCAATAACTAATCTGCTTTACTACCTGCAAAATATAAGTAACTTAATTAACTGCTCTGCTGTGTTTTCGGAGTGGAGACAGGAATCGAGATCGCATGTCTTCTCCACAGCTAAAGAACAGCGTAAAGTTCGCGAATATTGATAAAGTAACTTACGAAAGTCGTAAAATGAAAAATGCTCGTTTTACTTCTCTTAATGGTGCTCCTTGGCCAGGCGCGTATTGCGTGCCGGCCGACGGCCTTCACGACGACTACCTGCAGCACATCGAAACTCTGCCACGAGACGCTCCTCCCAATGTCTTCGGCATGAACACGAACGCCAGCATCGCTAAGGAACAGAACGAGACCACCAAGTTGTTTTCAGCAGTACTCGTTACGCAGGTACCTCGACGTTACTTAGTAGGTTTNTCGAAACTCTGCCACGAGACGCTCCTCCCAATGTCTTCGGCATGAACACGAACGCCAGCATCGCTAAGGAACAGAACGAGACCACCAAGTTGTTTTCAGCAGTACTCGTTACGCAGGTACCTCGACGTTACTTAGTAGGTTTTTTTTTCTATTCCTCAACTCATCTCCATCGAACCAGTTGCTTTGAAATCGTGATCGTGCTACTTTTGCTTGCACCGTTGTAGGTACTATAGTACTTCGACTTGGCTAAGGTATTCACTTCGACATTTTGTTTTTATCTCAGCGTAACGGTAATTAGCTCAGAGAGGGCCTGAGCCTGGGTTTTTCTTTTGTCTGAGAATGGGTCTGTTGGTCCGTCTATCGCCTGCTGTCTAATCTTATCTTTAACCGGTCTTGTCGACGGCCTGATGTTCTGCTAACTCTCAGCTGTTTCATGCTCACTTTGCTTAGCGTTATACTCTGCCTGCTCTCAATTCCTACACGCTACTCTGTATGCAAATCAGGCAGTCACTGTTATAATTTATATTAATAATATTCTCTCATTATATAGTAGTTTGAATTAAACATTGGACGATGTAAGCAGCAAGAGACTTATGCCAGGAGTGAAGCCAGCCAACATTTAGTTATTAGACTCCTTTAAGCCACTTTCATCACAGCTTTGCTCATGTGGTACAGTGGAAATTCAATCATTTTGAGATAATTTTACTCAAAGCTAGAATACTTCATCAATTACTGTATACCCTGCTTAATGTAACAGCTAGACGTGAACTGTGGCATCCTTTAGGTATTAGCAAATGATTACAACAGTGAGATGCTGGCCTCATTTACTTAGATGATGTCAATTTACAAGGATTCAGCATCCTACAATTCAAATATGAACAAATATCCAATGTTGTTTTTTACCATATCTAAACGCAGCGCAATAAGCACTGTCAGTGAATTTATAAAAACTCGAAAATTTATGAATTTCTAATTGCATAAGAAATAAATGCCTTGGGCCACGATCAAAAGACAACATAACAAATTTACCTGTCTTACCAGCAGGAACGAACGTTCATAGAATCAATCCGCAAAGACCCTTATGACGCGTGGACAGGTTCACACACTATACGTTCCCATTAGCACCTAAACTTCGAATGAAAATTCTCGTCGTAGTCTCAGAAATTTCCAAATTCTCTTCGTACATGCATAACTGAGAATATCCAATTTGATTATCCCTTACACGTTTCACATTTCTCCAGTCGTCGGCCCTTTCCTCCGGCTCGGACAGTTCCAGCGGCAGCGAGAATGACGCCCTGGCCAAGACCTGCGGCGACATCATTGCCAGACTTCCCCAGCAGTTCTCTATCGACGCTGCACTACTCAAGTTTCCTCCTTGCCACGCCCAGTCTCTGAACACAGTATTGGTGCAGGAGATGTGCCGCTACAACACGCTTGTGGAAGTGATAGTTGCGAGTCTTAACTCTGTGCTGAAGGCCCTGGCAGGTATGGTCCCTCATAGTTGAACTGTTTGGTAATAGCGTTTCGATGCGGATTTGCGACCACAATATATTTGCAGAATTGGTAACTCTATCCTTAAGACCGTTGTTGGTAAGCTCACTTCATGCCAAAATATCTACCGTACGTCGAATTTTCAATTAATGAAAACCGGACTTACTGTAAGAATATCCAGTTAAAAAGTTCTTATAATTTTTCCAGTACCGGTTTGGTGCAGATCTCCCACGATAATACGTTGGTAGAGTTACGAGTCGCTAATTTAAACTCGGTCCTGATGACCTCGGGTTGTAAATTTGACCGTCATTGTTGTTCAAATTCAGATGCCTATTCTTACGCAATGGTTGCAGAACGACTTCTATTATAGTCATGAATCTGATCTAAAAACACTGTGTTCTTATGGTAAAGAAACTTATTTTTCACCTTCAGTGTCATTACTAACCTACCCTACCTTAATAGTTTGTCCGAAATAAAACTAATTCTTACGCCTTCAATTACCCTAAGCAAAGTTTATCTGAGTCTCCTCTTTCTTGTTTTGAATTTCCCCACCTCTAGGGAGCGAAAGTCTAACTGATGAAATTGAGGAGGTGCTGGGCAGCGTGAGAACAGGCCGCGTGCCCAAGCTGTGGCTAGGCAAGTCGTACCCGACACTAAAGAACTTGAGCTTCTACATTGAGGACCTCTGCGCTCGGCTCGAATTCCTGCAAGTAAGAGGGAGTATAGGGCCTCTGGCAACCAAGGAGAATGCAGAGAATTTGAAGAAGAACAGAACAGAGTTCACAGGTTGACAAGCTCGAACTATTAACTGTAAATATCATTTTTAGCGCTTCTTTTTCACCCAAACACTCTTAGAAAGATGGACTGACGTACTGAAAATTGGCAACGACTTTACGAGCATTTAGGAGCAGAAAGGTCGACTGTCACTTTACTAGAGATGCTCTAGGATAGAAATTATGCATTTTCTTTTTCTTCTAATTTTTATTCTCGATTTTTTTCCTATGAAATTAACTGATTTGCTATCCCAAAAAATCTGTAGCCATGACCCGGTGCAGGACAACGTTTTTACAGCATTTATAAAAGGCAGGTGAAGCGTAATAAAGTAAGAAGCAGCTATTACTTTCGTGTAGGTGCCATAACCCAGTGTGATGCATGACTTAGGGAAGAGAACTCCAGTCAAGAGTAATAGGAGTTCGTGGTAAAGCTGCTTGCTGCCCCGCGGGCAAGTTTGCGGCTATCTGTAAATTGGTAATTCCAGCAAACCTGCTATTAATTTGAATCACCATTCAATCACTTTACAGCGAAGGCCTCCATGGGTCTGTTCGTGTGTAACTTCATTTTCACTGAATTGATAATAGTTTCTCATATATAACGGACTTTAACTTGCACTGAAATCACATCAATAATACTCTATGACTATGCTATCTTTATAGAGCAGTTAATATTAATCAGAAAAAATGCTTGTATCTTGGTTCAGACTAGTGTACAGTGTATGCGTCGACGCATGACATACTATCCGCCTATTCTGTGTGTGTCATGGAGCAAAACACAGGCTTGACGAAACACAGTATTGATAGCTATCACACCAAGCAATACCGCTACAGCATGATGGTATACATTCCCTTACTCAGTTGCNGTATGCGTCGACGCATGACATACTATCCGCCTATTCTGTGTGTGTCATGGAGCAAAACACAGGCTTGACGAAACACAGTATTGATAGCTATCACACCAAGCAATACCGCTACAGCATGATGGTATACATTCCCTTACTCAGTTGCTTGAGGCTAGAAAATCAATGGTAATGAACTGAAATGATTGAGGAAGAAAGATCTGCTTTTGCGACTCCGGATAATCGGGAATGATATGGCTATAGAAATAGAAGCAGTTTCTTTCTTCCTGGTGCAGTAGTGAACGGTCACTGCATTTAGCTCGTGAGATGAGTAACCTAAAAAAAGGGAACAATCATGTCCGAGCAAGATCAATCCACGTCACTCTTCGTGTATTGTACATGACATTGTCATCAAGGATAAACGCTGCGATAACAGCAGTATTGCAAAACCTGGTGAATCGCGGAGAAAATTTTTAAGGTGTGAGGTAATACCCGGAAGTTTTAAGTATGTTAGCTCTCTGGTGTTCCTATGATTTATTTTTTACTAGGATCGAAAAATAAGCGTTTGTATTTCCAAAAATGTTGAAGGTGACATGCTCGTTAACTCTGTTGGGCTCTAGTGGTTTTATTTTTATCATCAGTGAAATATTCGCTTCTACTTGCTAGAAATGGTTTGAAGATGGCATGCCACGCGTGTTCTGGCTCTCTGGATTCTTCTTCACTCAGTCGTTCTTGACGGCCGTGCTGCAGAACCACGCGCGGAGGGAAGGCGTATCCATTGACCAGCTTACTTTCCACTTCACGGTAAGGAGCTGCAGTCCCTAACCAGATTAGTAGTTGTTTTGCCTCTAAAACTCTAAAAGTTAATACTGATCCTATGAAAACAATCCTGATAATACATTCCGTACTATCATTACAGGTTTTAAGCGAGCCTCCAACTGAAGACCTGCCGACCGGTGCTGTTATCGAAGGCCTTTATTTGGAAGGCGCGAGATGGTGCGCAGAAAATGAGAGAGTGGAAGAGTCGTTGCCTCGGAAGCTCCACCACAAAATGCCGCCAGTAAGTGCACGTCATGCACGAAATTTCCAGTTTTCGTACCTGATCTCACAAAAAATTTCCTCTAATATGCGCAGACGTTCGTTCCTCAAAAATTGAAGTTTTCTATGCAAAATACCAGATTAAAAAGGGAAATGTAAATACTTCTTTCGTTAAATGTTTATATTTTACTACAATCCTGTTGAATAGTACGTCTTTAAATTTACAGCTTCGAGACTAAAAAACTCGTCTTCCTCTTCTGAAATTTTGCCACTTCACGCTTAAGTATTGATATTTGCATCTGGAAATTCATCATACCTTCTTTGAACGCTATGAAGTTGTTTATCGGAAACATAAATTACTTAGCGCTATTTAAATCTTATTTGCAAAGTCCATAGATTTATTTGAATTTTTGTTGTAATCTGTTGATGCGATGTAGCTATCTTTCATGTCATAACAATCATTTTATACTGGCCTGTCTGTCAAATTGAAATAATTGATTGACCGTGTACAGTTGTGCGCGAAATAATTAGTAACCTTCAATATCTGGCCTCAGAAATCAAGTTTGTGCTGATAACACTCAACTAGCTCTGACGCTCTTCATCAAGCTCAGTATCAAACCTTCCATACGTCAGGTGATGTGCATAACACCACTAGTACCTCATAGGAAGAATACTCAAGTGTTAACGTATTATTAAGCAGTGATGCGTCTACCTAATTTTACCCACAGTAGCAGCAGACAAAGCGTCTGACTTTGACTCTCAAGGCCACTGGTTCGTGCCTCGTTCTCAGCTGGGTATCTTCTTTGCGGCCCTTGATGTGATCAGTCAGCATCCGGTCTGCATACTGCTGTGGGTTTACTGACCTTTCCAGCAATGAGGAGGGTTGGGGCTCGCATATATTGTCGCATAGAGTCTTCCGCCACTGGCGCCAAAGCTCTAGAAAATCTATGGTCGACTGCAGCCGTATACTCCTCTGGGGCCTGTTGGTCTATATCTGCAGCACAAACCAGTGCATGCAGGTTTACCAGTTGCGGGTACGGTCAAGTTGACTTTACCTTTACCTTTTACCCCTATTTAGGTACCGCCTGTCCATCTGCTTTTATGGAACAGATTTTCTTCAATTTTATCGCCCATTTCGGCGCAGCCGCCTTGCCCTAATTTTGTGGCCTATTTTCCAGATCTGGCTGCAGCCAATGGAGCGGTCGGCTGTGCCGGAGACCAAGAGCTACTTGTGTCCCGTGTACAAGACCAGCGGAAGGCGTGGGGAACTCACCACCACGGGACATTCCACAAACTTCATCCTCAACGTCACTTTACCTACTGAACTACCTCCTGAGCACTGGGTGCTACGGGGGGTTGCTCTTTTGTGCTCCTTAGCTGACTAAATAATAACTTTATCACCTAACGAAAGCAGCGATTTTCCTAGCACTGGGTTCTGCGAGAGCATGCCCTTTTGTATTCTTTGGTGACTAAGTAATACCACAATTACCAGGCCCAGGGAACTGCCTCTTGAGCACTGGGTGCTGTGGAGATTGCATTTCCAGTTCCTTAACTGATTAAACGAAAGCTTTATAATATGGCGTATTGAACTGACCCCTCAACGCTGTGTGCTGCGTTGGATCACTCTGTCTTGGGCCTTAGCTCACTAAATCAAATCACCAGGCGTATTTGCTATCGGTTTCAAAACGGTGGCCGATTTCATTTAAAAAAATGGTATTGGTTTTGTTTTTGCTAAGACTTCTGTCTACTCTATGGATGAAACGTAAACGGGGCGACAGTATGAGCTTGTCTAGCATGGCCAACGGCCTCTACTCTCACACCAGCACGAGCTGCTTCTTTTGTGGGAGGTATAGCTCTGCTTCCACGCACCATCGGCCTAACTGCACGCTGTACAACTTTTTTATACTTAATATTGTATACTAGTGGCCCGAGCCGTCATTGTAAATGATAGCAGAAAATTAGTAAGTCAGGAAAACCCCTGTTGTCTCCTGTGCTTTCTACTCTTCAGGTGGTTTCTGAAATGAAAATTCTGCACCTGAAAAATTGGCTATATATTATAGGGTGCAGTCAAGGAGCATGTCCCGTAGCACCTTTGAAGTGTGAACATGTCCTAACACGGTAATGCTGGCGAGCTGCAGGTTCCTCTGCTGGAGCTCCTGAGTGCGAGTCCCGTAGGAATGTATTCCTCCTTAGGATTGTATTCATACAATACCATCTTCAGCACTTGAATTTCTTCATTCCCATAGAGTGTGACAGGAAGTACCCCGTAGAATTGAATTCAACACTTGAATTTCTTCCTATCTTATTCCTATGGAGCGTGACAGGAAAGACATAAATATATTTATAAATAAATAAAAATACGACGTAAATTATTATATATATAGTAGTGATATCGTAGGTGTAGATCCTGTGACATAGCTGTACTCACCGAGCCCAAAAAGTCTTCACGAGCTTTTTTGTCCCAATTTGAGCTGCCATGCGGCATCCAGCTATTGTTAGTCCGGAATTCGTACCGTAGGCTATATTCATGCCTTATAACATTGGAACACAGCAATAAGAGTCGCAAGCGACTCTTATTAAGTATATACAGCTTCCTGTATCATAGCATCATCACGGAGCAAGAGTGTTGATGGTAACAGCAAATTTTCATTATCCATTGAGCAAACAATATACGCTGCTGAACATTCATTCTCATTGTATCAACTCGTTTTTCTTAATTTTCTAATAATATTGTCTTTAAATATATCCAAAAACGTTCACCAACAGTAGAAATTACTCCTGACACTACAGTTTACACACACTAGAGTACCCGTGCAGTCAACTGTGACGGCAAGGATTTGTCATGGCACTTCTACGTTTAATTTTTTCCTTATGCTAAATATAAAGTCGAATGTTCGTAAAAATAAATGTTTCGGGATACTGGGCGTATTTTAAATTTTCGACGCATGATGAAAATTATTATTGTTCCACCATTGTTGTCCAGTGTTATTTACTTCTGTAAATTTTCTTTAGGAGTGGTCTACTCTTGCAGCATGTATGTACCCGCACTTAAGATTCCCAATACAGCCCCTAAAATACCCCTATTTTGACCCAGATTGGTAAAACATTGGTACAGTAACGGCTGACCAAAATTCAACATCACCTAACCTTCCAACATTGTATCAAGGTTGATTTAATATTATGCTGGGGCTGCTGACGGTCTGATTAGCAATCATTCTCAATATCTTGTTGTATGGCGTCACCAACTTTGACCTACTACAATCATGTGAGCCTAGGTTACGTTCAGGTCTTACTATCACCAAAGATAAGAAAGATGTATCCGTATTACGAACAAGCACAAGCGATATGCGTTGATAAAGAGAGTGCGTGACAAGTTTACTCACACAAACAAGCAAACGTATACCAGCGCATGACGTCATTCTTATAAGCGTAGGGTACGTTTTGGTCCTATTATCAGTAGTGGTGAAAAAGATGTAGGTTATATTAGACATACGTAATTCTGAACGAAATTAACTTTGAGAGTGCAACAATTAATTTCTTGGCAAATTTCCTAGAATTAGAATTTTTTTTACTGACAAAAAATTAACTTACAAATAATAATAGTTCTTTGATTGTGAGTTGTTACTGAATTATTGCATTTAAAAGATGTTGTACAACTAGAAGAAGTTGAGTTTGAAACATATGAAAGGGAAATACAAAATATATTTACTATAATTCATATATGTTGTTGCACGGTTTCTCTAAAAAGAAAAATCGATTCACATACAAAGGCTGTGCTTGAAGAATAAAGAAGGAAGTTAGAAAATATGCTGATAATTCGACTGTTAGTTGCTAGTGAATGTTACATATGAAAATATTGCTGCTAGTACAAACACAAGATGTGTTTCAAGAATATAAAATGATTCTATAATATATAATAACCGTTTAACAGTGAGAAGTTACTGTAATAAAATATTTATAAAGATATCGGCTTAACCTTTTCCCGAATACATTACACACAGACTTAGCAGAAATAAACTTTTAAAAACTGGGCCTTAAAACTATCCCCTAACAATATTCTGGGTTGCCTAAAAACTAAAAAAAACTATAAATCAGCTTCCGGGCGGAAAAAGAACTTTGTTTGGGAATATTGGGCAAAAGAAAGTTCAGGGTTGCCCAAAGTTGGTAAATTGAAAGAATTAATCTATTATAACAAGTATTTCCATCTAATTACTCAAACTCAAGTTACCATGCGAATAATTATTAACTGTAAACAAAGTACTGTCATCATCTACTTATCTTTAATTAAAAATTTTGTAATTACAGTTCACTAGCTGTCATAATTGATCACAATTAATTCCTTGAATTTATTTACAAAAAAATAGCTTGTAGCCCTTATTTAATATTATTAATTAAAAAATGAAAATAATAAAAATAGATAGAGATAAATATAAAAATGTTAATACTTATCATAACACATTGCTTCGCCTATAACCTTAACGACTACAATTTATTTGCATTAGCTAGAGAGCATTCTAACATCTTAAATTAAATTTTTGTTAAAAATGGGCCCTGGTTTTCTAACTCAATGAACATTAACTTATCTGAACCTTCAATCGTTGCCGCTTGTTGCAACCCTTCATTAAAATTTCAAGAGTTAATCGCAACCGATTACACTTGAGCTGGCTCCAGAGACAATCCTGTCACTATTACAGGTGACAAATCATTGACCTCATTTTTATTACGACGATTTCTAGTTTTTGTCACTGGTAGTATTTTTCGAAGCAAGTATTTTTATTTTATTGGTTTTTATGCAGTTTGTTATATTCTTAACGTATTAATTTTGTACGCAATCTTTTGGCAGGAATAACATACGAACAGTGGGAACTGCTGGATGGATGGATATACTCAGATTAGTACGTTAAAGGGTTAAGATGCTGCGACAGTGAAAATCAAGGTAAAGAAATGAGTATTTAATTACAATTAAAAAGAATACCAAACAAAAATTTTTCGACACTTTCGTGCTTTATGCATCAAACATTGAGCGATATGTTGGTTAATGGTGACAGTACTTTTACGTGAAGTATTCTTACTCCATATTTTCAGGGATGAAAAACGTTAGCAGATATTTTTAAACAAAAAATAATAACAATTGATCAGGGCAATAAGTAATAAAAGCTTGTCACAATTTACCACTTTTGCGAGGCTGAAACACACTGCTCGCAGAATAACACAACCACAGCAACACGGACCTAAGGTGACACTGTACACCGAACAGACAGTACTTCCGGGCGCGGACACACTAGTCGAATTACACGCCGTCCCCAATACAACGCAACTTTTGCTTTGATTCGGCAGACTGTAGTCCACAAGATACCAATATAAATAAAGTGAACCTTGTATGATTTATGGAAATCTGTTGAATTATAGTGACATTAAATGGTTTTGGCATTCTGTTCAGGAGTTAATTCTAAGTGTAAAAGTTGTTTTATTTCGAATTAACTGTACTTGAAGCAGAAATAGAACTCCTTGGAAGACTTTGACCTCATTCTCCTTAATGGGCATTTTTTACAGTACGCCGTTTATCTTCAGAATAACGGCGCTTTAAATCGCTTTACAGGTAAGCAACTTTTTGAATTCTGCCTCTCGCCTTTATTGGAGTCATTTTTCGCTGCCTCCCAAGAGATGCTACAACTCTAGTCTACAGGCCGCTGGGGAGCTCTTGGCCCACTGGATGTTAGAGTCCTTTTTTACCGCCGTACTGTGGCCGTGCTGCTCTTGAAAAAAGTGTTTTTATGGTCCGCGGAATAATAACGGGTGTCTACTGCAGCATATCGGATTTCATGATGTGACGTTATAATGCTTAGGGATATTTTTTTGTGGATACTTCATATAGCTACAGAAAATGATTAAATTGTAGCTAGTACCCTGTCGTCTTTAGGAAATGTATGCCTCGTGTGCCTGATTTCTATCAAATGTAATATAGTTCAGTGTACATACTCTGGTAAAATGTGCAAAATGCGTGTCTACGCTGCTGAGGCATTTATTTTTGAAAGTAATCATGGCTATACCTATGACGGTCGTAGATTTGAACGCCTGAGTGAAGAGTAAAAAAAAATTGCTTAGCTTAGAATGTTCGGTGAATTCACAAAAGTACCGAGGGGTGTGTTATATTTATAAAATAACATGCGTCCCACTGATGCAATCTACCCGTCATAAATGCAGTAATTCGCATAGCCGACAGAAACGACACCTGCAAGGGTCATAAACGATTTATCGCATCTGCCAGCCGTTATTGTTATGCAGTTACGTTTTACTGTTCGGTAGATTGATGCTGTAAAATCTATTGATAGATATATGCAGTACGTAGATGGCATCGTGCCACTCGTTTCAAGTGCTTCATCATTCATTCCATGGGCACAATATTTTTTCAACATTCCGTGTCATATTGGATTTCTTTTTTGCTGCAACAATTGAATTGAACTCAGCTGTACCGCTTCACACTGTCCATACTTAGCTTCACTTCTGCCGACTATAGAGGAGCTGTCATCCGGCCGCTCCACGCAGCTCCGTTCATTTGTATTTCAGAACTCCTCCCGACAACATCCATGATCCTCCACTGATTTAGCAATAAAAAAAAAATTATTCTTCATGGGTTATAGGTTGATTATAGTTCTTTCTGATGATGGGATTTTCCATCCCGAAACGTTAAATTTTAATTTTGTCTACTTTTATTTAGTGTTAGATTTTTTGCCTTAGTATAGTTTTTAATTGAAAATATGTGTATTTTGAGCATGCATTTATATTCAGCATTAAGGTTGGTTCACACGAGTGAACCCAAATCTTAAGAAGTGCAACTTTTTCGAATATGGACCACAAGAAATGACGCGTTTATATGCTAACCCTGAACAATCGATAAACAACATCTTCGACCATTTCTAGCAATATAACGGCTGAAAGAATCTCACTTTGTAAGTTTTTGGCTGGTCAGGGTTTAACGGTTCACATTGGCAGCTTGTGCATGTGACAGAAAAAAGCGATCCGCCTCAAGATCAGTTTACGGTTGTAGCTTTGGGGCATCCGAGAATTCTATCAGGGATGGGCATATAAGAACGCTTATTTCTGTTGTTTATGACCTTCTCTTTCAGATGTTTCGGCCATTTCTTTGTCCAGCAATGGCATCCATAAATTGCTATTGGTAATGGCCCTGTTGCTGGTCCTGGAAGATTGGTGTTACCAATCCTGTAGAAATTATTCATAGGAAGAGGTCATTGACCTCAATTGCTGATGGACGAGAGCGAGACTGTTGAATAGTCTAGTCTACTTATGATACAATCTTAAATATCTTCTTCTCTGGGAGCTAAACAATTTTTATTAACAGTCTCGTTTACCTCAGCCAAAATGTTACGTAAATATTTAGTCGGTGAAAAAGTTTCTGCCGATTACAGAGAGGAATTTTAAATCATTTAAATTATATTATGTCCATTCTTACATCATGAGTAATTTATAATTTTTTTCTTCCAAATTGTTAAAGCGTCTTTCATATTCTTCTGCAATATTCGTACCCATGTTCATCCCATCTAAAGAACGCACTAAGCCCGGTGTCCACGTAACAACGTTGGTTGCCGCTAGCAGCCTAGAAGCAACTCGACTAATGCGTTTACGTAGCCGCAGCACGGCTGCAGCACACGCATAATTTTATGGCTTTATATGGCACAAAAAATATTAAAAATCTCAGTCCCTGCTGCAAGTTTGACACCGTAGCAACTTTCAGCTATCGCTTCGAACTATGAGTCATTCAAGTCCACATGGATTGATACTTTCAGAGTTGGTGCACGATGTTCATAGACGCCATACTGCAGTCACGGCCACGACCAAGCAGTCGGTTTAGCTGAGTTGGCTCTAGGCTGCTAGCGGCAATAAAAGTTGTTGCCTGGGCACCGGGCTTTAGACACGCCTTACTCTATGAGTTTCATAGAGGTCCCAGTGTAAGTGCAGCAGCACAAAACATTTGAGCATCATTTAAACCTTCAGCCGTTATCAGTAACCATTTTTACGCCAATGAAAAGTAACAAAAAAACTTGAAAAGCGGGGTCCAGACAAAAGTCAAATGAAACAATTTTTTGTTTTTTAGCTAATCGTTCGTATATTCTGATGAGCCCTGGATCACAAAAAGCTATGCGTGAATCAATAAATTCCTAAAATGCTGATGGTGACATCAATTTACTCACGAAGCGTCACTAGCAAAGTTTCGGAACTCGCCCCAAATATGAAGCGAATTAGAACTCAAAGGTTTTTTGCGTTTTTGTAGCGTTATGTTTTTAATGACATAGCAAGCATTTGGACGAGGAACTGAGAAAAATTATTCATTTAAATGTCGTGTGAACCCGCCTTGAGAAACTGCCCAGCAACCTAAGTTTAGTCATAAGCTAATTTCAGTCAAGGATACTGTCTTTTTTGCCTTATGAAATGCACGGCGTAAGCAAAACTACACACCAACAAAGAGCCAGAACAACGTTTTTGCATTTTATTTATTAACGTAATGGCTATAACTTAGATCATACAAACGCCTGGTCTTCAACTTCTCTCTGGTAATGAGCGGATTAGGTTTAGCTGGCGACCGGTATCTAATTTAAGCTGTACTTTTCCACATCAAATAGCTTTGGCCAGTTGAATCTTTCTTCTTACCAGAATTATAACCATAATAATCTACCTGACCTGATACCCTCAACTGCATTATCGTTATAATACTGTAGTTGAAGCCCCCGCTATAGCGTATACGGAAACGTTATTGTATCGTGAACAGCGTTAGTGAGTGACACTGCGTGCGCATTTTTTTTTTTTCTCTTGCAGGTATTGGTGCAAACTTTAACGGGCGTGCGTGCACGAGACCAGACGCTCTTTTCTCAGCCATATACGGTATCACCACTGATCTCACTGGTCTAAAACGCCTGAAGGCGTTTTAGACCAATTCCAGGAAGCGCGTCTGTCTGTATCCACATTTGTGTGTGTCTAGATTGACTATACTATATGTTAACCTAATTTTACTTGCTAAGCAATTTTTTCTCCTTCTCTAAAGATTTCTAAGGGCTCCCCTTCGTTGTCACAACCCTCACCTCCATACAGTACCCGTTAAGAGTGCATCTCCCCTGCATAGAGTAAACCAGGTTTCTTTGTAACAAATACTCTCTAAAATAACCAAGTTGGTGCATTGGGAGATCAGGGGCACGGCCGCAGTGTTTAGAGACGGGATGGCGAGGTCGTGACCAGGTAAACACCAGATGACACAGTGCGATGTCAACACCAGTTCTTTAGGTAGCCACTTTTCCCTTGTTCCTCGAATCCCGTAGAACCAGCTGAACTCTGCACCCTTATCACATTAGTTACTGTTGATATAAAGTACAGGTCATAGATGATGCTGTGAGATGTCAACACCTGTTCTGGAGTCAATTTTTGCCCTGTTTTTCGAATCCGGTATCATCAAACCATTTACACTCTAGTCTTACCATATTAGTCTTTATTAAACATATAAAGTATATCTTGGCACCGAGCCATAATTAAATTACTTGTCGAACTACCCCAAAACAAACACTGTAAGTCAACAGTGAAAATAGCAGTTTCTGCGAGATACTGCTTCTCTAATGTATTTGTTTTCTTCGTTTTCCTCTTTTCCCCATTTGTTTTATTACTTTCGTTGTCCTTGTTATAACTTCCAACAAAAAGAATGATTAGTCGCATATCTTTTTTTCGTTTATTTATCATAATATTACACTGAGTAATTCGCAGTGCATTGAGTGCCTAGAGCATACAGAACATGATTGCCCATCGAAAATATGTTGGTATTATTATTATGAGATATTATAACTGGTCAAAATAACTCATCTATGTGCTAACTCTGTAGAACACTTAACCATATATCTCCAAAATGTTCATTTGTGACTTGTGCGAAAGCGTAGAACTTGAATTGGAAGACAGCTAGCATCGCAGCGCTCATTTTCTATATTTCTCCAATGATTTATTTGCTTTGTTCATCTGCCTAAAGCCCACTGGGCCGTAAGCAGAAGCATAACTATATGGGAACTAGCATATTTGCCTGTCTATGCTTAGTTTATTTACTCTATCCGTGTGATGGTGCCTGCTCTTGCGGGCTGTGTGTGTTCAGACGGATTCTAATCGTTTTAGTTGTTATACGTAACTTCGAAGGTAGAATAACTGGATTGCGCATCAGCGAGTTTTGGCAGGGGTCTAGAACCATCTGTGTTGGCTGAACGGGGCTGGAAAGGATCCGTTCTTGGATGACAAAATGTCTTTATTAGGACGTAATTCCTCAGATGTAGAGGTGTCGACGGGTGTACTATGAGTAAGCTCTACAGATCGATTAAATACATGCAACGGGTATGCATGCTACAAGAGCTCCCTTTGTCCGTAGAAGATACATAATTACTCTTCTTTCTAGTTTGAAGTCACACTAGTTCTTCCAAGTGACGGCCTCTCTATGCTTAATATTTTGCCTCCGAGAACCTGGTGTATATAGAACAACTTTCCCGATCAATACCTACAGGATGGGAAAGTAACTTCCTGTTGCTTGTTGTTCATTAAATGATGGATACAAGATCCAGCTAGCATCTGCAATGCTTCCTTAATTAAGACGGTTTCACAAGAGAGCTTAAATAAACGATCTCTCTCAGCCACTTATTCAAATGCCATTGTGAACCCTCATAAGCCTAACTCTGCTTGCACATTAATAATTTAATAACATCTTCGCAGTGAAGTCAGTGAACTCGTGAACTCGTATCACTGGTAAAGCTTCGGGGGTTTCTTCAAATTTGGAGTGACCTGGACCTCAGAGAGTTTTTTGCTTTTGTGTAGTATAAATACGTACATACACTCAACCCATTCGGAGGCGAAGCTGAGGAAACCCATTCATTTGACTATCATGTAAATCAGCCTTGAGCAGTAAAATCAGTTCTACAAACAAGAACACTTCACCGTCAAAAGTACTACACCGTCATTTTTGATGGCCGGGCACTCTAGCATAGATGTCACAATTATCGCAATTCTATGCAAGGCATATCTTGAATACCCAGGTGTCTCACCTCTTCAGTAAATGTAACTTTTGTCATTCCACAACATTTTTCTTCTAACTACCAGTTTTTATTGTGCGTACATGAATAAGTGTGTATGCAATCACTTGCACGCTGCAGTAGTCTGCATTTAATTGTGTGTAGCTTTTGCGTTTGCTGAACCTGTAATGAAATCAAGTAGCTATGCTGATCCATTTAACAGTCTTGTCATTGTATTGAGCTAAAAGAACTTGGTCATCCTAGATAAATGTCAATACGTTATGTGGTGACATATCTCTAGGTAAAGCTTAATGACGCTGACGTATACGGCCAATAAACATCAATTTATATAAATATACCTGATTCATTCGCATTAATTCAGATGCGGCACAAGTTAAATGACGTATACAGTGTAGTAAACAAATACGCAGTAGTTTTACACGCTAAAGGTCGTGTAGAAGACAGTACAAAACTTTTTAACAAAGAATTCTGTAGAGCATACTGGTGCAATGCCACTGTCGTGAAGGCAAGGAGGTGGCAACGAGGTGACTTCTTATGCCCTTTGGTTTACGATTACGCCCGTTCATAAAACAGCGTCATAAACTAGAATATCCATGCTGGAGAAGAGAGTAAACTCTAATATCAATATAGCATGGAGCATCTTCTCAACTTCTCCCTTTTAAAATGGACATAATGGAAATATTCTAAAAGTCCTTGTCTACTGATGATATATCTAGATAGCCATCAATATTTTATTATAGGAAATGTACTTCAGTGAAATTTTGACAGCATTCTCACTGGCTGTCCAGAAGATTTTTGGGTTATATTTCTCAGTTTTTATAGTTATATATACATATGTTTAAATATACTGATTGGAAGTAAGCAATAGAACATCATAATCTTTGCACTACTGAAAAGAAAATCGGGTCAAAAAATTACTATCTAATTTTATATTTTTACTCCCTTGATTCATATTCAGAGTGTCTGGTCTCGCCTGCGACACACATATTTATTAGCATAGTTTACGCTCGCATTTTTTTTACACGTACAAGTAAGAATAACTATTGAAAGATAACGAATTTTTTATGAATGGAAATGTGGGAAGATAAATCAGGCTATACATGCTGTATTTGCCTTTTCTCAGAAATAAATACATAAGGGAAATTTATACAAATATCATTAAATGAACGAGCTAACTGAGCTCATTTTTCTGTTTCATGCCAAACAAGAGAAGTACCACTGATACGTATGACATAAAAATATTGCTACCTCAGGATTATTTTGAGCAATATGACTATGACCACACAAGTTAAGCACAACGAGCAGCGGATGATATGCCAAACAGCTGCCAAAATATTTCGAGTAATCTAGCACAAAAAAAAGTCGAAAAATAATATCCAATTGATGACATGCTTCCAGCTGCCTCAGTAATTATCCTATGCAACTTACAAACTAATGGCATAGTAAGAAGATTAACCAACAGAAAAACTGCGCTCTCGGCATGTGGATGCAGCTGCGGTGCGGCACGTTGCAGTTCCAGAGCACTTGGACTGGAAAAGAATTTCGCATGACTCGTTATGCAGAAGACCTCAAAACTGAGTAATTAGGAGCGGTAACGAACGCTGCAACGTCCCTTCAGTAATAAATATTGCAGGGCAGTAACGTAATAATTAAATGATGTCGCTGCGATACGTGTAACTGTTTACAAGTCGATGTTGAAACTCCCTTGTTTACATCATTTTAACGAAGAAATACATGTATGAAACATATTCGCTTTACTAGTTTAATTGAAGTAGGTCATTACGTAGGATGTCCGTCTTTACGCTATTCAATCTACTTAGCAGACGGTGAATTATTGATAGACACTCATCAACATCATAGACATGATCCACTTCTCATGATAGTACGTTTCTGTTTAGCTGGTTTCGATGATGCGTTTGAACCTTCTACGCACGCTTCTGACGGTTTAATAAAAAACGTATTATATAATATTACGAACTGAGATGATATCGTTATACATATTTTTATAAAATAGCTGGATATTATTTTCCGCAATATTGTAACTCAGTGTATGTGTCTATATAGCAGGTCACGCAGCATGGAGATTGGCGCAAAGTAAGTGAAGTCTGGAAGGACTCTAGTCTATATTGAGATTACTAAACCTTAAAATACTATTGTCTTACTGATAAAGTTTTCAACCTACGAAAGTTATTGCTTGCAAGAACCTCACTTGTTATTTAGCAGCATATGTAATATTAGCAGCTGTTTACTTGTCTGTCTGTTGTAATGTATTTGAGTGTTTATCAATCAATTCAAGTGCTGAATCCGAAAACGAAATTAATTTTGGTATCATCGACCATCATAAAAATGCATTGTCTTTCAATGTTATGACATCATATGTTCAGATTTGTTATACATTCCGCCTATCATAGCGTACCAAGCGTTCTCTTCCAGATCAGAGCCTAATGTTAAATGTTCTCAGACATATAAATATATATATATATATATATATACAGTCTTTTATATTACCCCCACTTCATATTAAACTAAGATCGAAAAAACAGTTTGTAATGGCCTTAGATTTTGGAGAGTCTTTTCAAGAAAATTTTAGGTTTTCAAAACTGAAACGAAGATCATGGGTAGCATATTTGTTGGATTCAAACTGAACACAATGATGAAGTCGGAGAAACTAGAGAGATGGATGAAAAAGGTTGAAAAGGAAGTGTGGCTTCTATAGTATTTAGTGATGTACTTCTCAGATCCCGAAGAAATAGCAAGAGACATCATTATCAACAACTGCTAGTAAAGATTATTGACAACTTTTAGAAAGTGGATGGTGAAAGGTTTATATGTACACCCTGACCTAGATTTCTTCTCCGTAAACTGGCGTGATGGCAATGAAGAGTATGGTGAGGGATTCATTCATCCAGGACATCGCAACAATGACAAGAAGATATGGGATACTGCTATGATCGGATATTATGTATGGTCTATAATCGCATTAGATGGAAGTATGCTCGCTAAAAAAGCCCGATGGTCAAAGCATTTATTATCTGAAGAGAAAGAGTTATCAAATGATTTACAGTCCAGAATTGTATATTATCTTTCGTACTTCCTAATTTTTTTATCTGCTGTCTCTTTTTGGTGTTTCTAACCAAGCTGTACTGCTCTAGTAAGATGCCTTTCAAAATCTGAAAAAGTATTTCATGTTGATTATTTATCTGTAACATTTCACAATATGTAAATTCAACCAATATACTGCCATAGATATATAACGTGTATGACTATAAAATATGAATTTAAGGTTAAATGCAGTGGCATAACGAACGCGGCTCTCTAATTCAGTGGCATGAAATACATCTATGAAGCACCAAAATAAAAAAAAAATGTGTTATACTGTATTATTCATTCATCGTTTGCATGTTTAGTCGCCTCTACCCAGTCTGAAAAATGTGCAAAAAGCAGAACTATGCCCAACTTACCCTCATCATGGATACGGTCGAGCGACGGGGCTTACGTTCATGCTAAAAAAGATTACACTAGTAAAATATCACGTCTTTGACAGAACCTCGTCTCTAGAGAGCTGGTATAAAGCAATCATCTTCAGTTATTGAGTACTCACAAAAACTCATAAAACATGCAGTAACAAGATGCATCTTTCTTAGAACCTGGTCTCTGGAGAGATACTTGGTGACCCCAGCACGTTCATTACAGTATGGTCACTAACATGGATTTACTGTGTTTTCCCGGTCATCATGTCCTCGGCCATCAATTTCACTTCAGTAATACTACACGACAGAGCCATCTAGTGCGACACCTCTAAGCCTCCCCCGATGCTTCGACAAAGCACTTTGCCCCAAGAACCTCTCATTAATGGCCTACTTACGGCTTTATGATTCATTTTGACACCTTCGCCTGATTTTGTGACGGTCGTTGCGGCTAAAGCCGAGCCCGAGGGAAGGTCAACTGATGGCCCTCACCCCAGATGTGTGGTTGCGGTGTCGGTGTGAGGTGGTCGGGTGCCGCTGCCGCTGCTGCCGGCGCATCTATTCCTGTTCTCGGAGCCACCTGCCACAACACTGCAAATGTTTGTCTGGCTTACATAGTGATTGTATAGTGGAAAATCTATCAAATCGGGAGTTTGGCGTGGCTTGATCAGAAATATTGAATGTATGAAGACGTTCTCAGTGAGAAATTAGTGATTTATAGTGTGTAACGAAAGCACATGCGATGTCAGAATTTTATTGAACTCATTGTTTGTGTCCTGCGCCTCAACTTGCAACAACTTTATAAAATAAAAAGAAACTGTACCTCATATATTCAGTGTACAATGAAGGAAAATATTAGCAACCATAATTCGCATGATTTTCTAAAAGAGAAGTGAAGCATTAAGTAGAACATTAATTTATAAGAGAATGCATTTTCTCTCAACGTTCACAAAATTTTATGTTTGAAGTAAGCAACTATGTGTTGCGGTCAGTGTACTTGACAGTGACAGTATTTATACATATTAAGATTACTTCACTGCGGCTCTCAAAGAGAAAAAATATGTGTTGTCTTGTAACGCAAGTTTTTCGTCAAGATTGATAAAAAGTTTGTGCTTTGAACATTAATACGACTCACTTGGTATATGGTTTTTACCCTATTATAGTGGAAAATATAATGAAAATGAAATGATAGTATACTGATGATATTTACTGTCCAAAAAAAGGCTCATCGAGATTGCTACGAACACGATGGTGATGTTTTTTTTTTTTTAGAAAGAGTCCATACATCAATCGCTAACACGCTTTTTTGGTGGTCAGTAGAGTTATATAATTAGCCAGAATTTTGATTACATAAGATGAAAGAATTATTTAAATAAAAAACGTTATATAGTTCTTACAAATCTTTGGTTAGAATTTTAAGAAATTCCATGTTTTGCAAAGTTGCGTTTGCTAGCATGGTACTCGCTGAACCGAAAGTGCATTAGCATACTACTGTATATCTTATCATTTTTAAAAGAAAAGAGATGGTGTTTTTAAAAGATCACTTGTTCAATCAAGTTTGAACACACGCAATGTTTTGTACTATGTGACATCCTGCTTGTATGTCAGGCAGTAAAACAAAAAATTACTATGGAAGAATTCTTCGGGCTCATGCCTTCGTCAAGCTATAGGCAATGTTAACAAAAAATTCAAATCGGTCCTAAATCCAGAATTTATTAAAATTTTTACTCATCACCAAAATTTGTTCAACTGTTCCTTGAAAAATTCCTAGCACTTCTTGCAAATTTCTTGAAAATCAGTCGGAATATTTTTGAGTTACGTGCTGACGAACAAAAATACAAACACAGAGTCAATCAGGCACGAGGATGTACAGCTCATCACGAAAATTTTGTCATGTGTTCCTCCTAACACCCTTTAACATGTCCTGTAAATTTCATAAAGATCCGATCATAACTTTTTGGGTCACATTGTCCATAAAATTCATGCTGACAAACTAGCCAGTGGTTGAATGGATCTTCATTAAAACTTTATCGTCTGTTTCACCTAACATACCTAACAATCGCCGTAAATTTCATGAAGATCCGTCCGTAACTATTTGAGTTATCTTGGTGACAGTGATCAGGCGCGGTATAGGCAGTGTGCCACTGAAGCGCTAGTAAAGGTTTCTACTACTACTACATTGGTGACAGTGGACAAAGAGACGAGACAGACAAACACCGACAAAGACATAACCTCCTTAGTGGAAATATTTCCATTACACGTTATTTGGCAGAGTTTAGCACTTAAAATGTCTGGCATACTGTTTATAAGAGCCTTCTTTACAGTCAGTTTTTCTGACTTCAATTAATTTAAATTGACTGGTGTTGTGTTTAAATAAAGATAATAACGGTAATGAAAAATTAAAATTGACACCACCCCGATATTATTAACGTGTTGACCTCCTCTTCATTTCAGTTTATCATACATACTTATATTGTCTTAGCTAAGTAAGTAGCTAGGAACGCAAGTAAATGGGAAATAATCAAACTTTTTGAAAAAATTTTGTGTATTTTGACTATATGAGATTGTAGTCAACGCCGTTGGTTAACTTTTGTGTTAAAAATGAACAAAGTCTGCTGGAGAAGAAAATTTTATTTTCTGATAAATTGTTCATTTCTAGTTCTATCACTATAATAAAACTGTTATTAGGTATACTAATTATTTATTTCTATGTTCGTAGTATCGCATATGTTTATTTATCATCAATAATTCAATGTGGGTAATAATTTAAGAATAATTTCCGTACACGAAAACACCACATTTCTTGTATTACGAGTAGAGCGTCATGCGATATTTACAACGAAATTTAAAAAAAAAAATGTTACTCAAACTGCTGATGAAAAATAATCATGAGGTTTTTCTGCCACTTCAAAAGATTTAAGTGATGCTTCACAATATAATCATTTCTTACCTTCGTGGTGAAAACATACATATTATCAAAAAGTTTTCTTTTTTATCGTATGATTACTGAACCTACTTCTTTTTCTATGAAAAGTATTATTTCATGAAAATCAATTTTTCACTTGTGGAGATACATGCTAGTGTGAGAGTAGCTCGCTATGGCTCTGTTCCTGAGGAAGATCTAAATGGGCATCTGAATGTAAACAAAACTGCGGAACTTATAAACCCTGGGCGTCTAACGTCTTTCTGTGTAGTTCATACGAGTAACTGCGGCCCCTGACGGAACTGTGATGAACGAGGCTGAAAAGCAACTAAGCACCGTACTACTCTTATTGTACTTCTTTTAAAGCAAAGAAACAACACCCGGTTCAAAGATGGATGTGGGTGCGTCCATCCACTTTTCATACAAAACTAAGTATCTGATATATTTTGAGCGTATTAGATTGGACGCCGAAATTAAACCTTAAACCTACAAGGATTGACTTGTTCAAAACTTCAGATAGAAGTTTTGCCTCTGTCGCTTCGGATCGTGTTGCATGTGCTAGAAGCAACCCTACTGCGGTATATCGGCTGAAAACTCTAGTTTACCAAGTTAGACTGAGTTTTTGGATATTTCAAGATTAGCTGATTAAAGGGATCAACACTTGATTGTCAATTCTACGGGTCGCGGCCAGATCACCGGTCTAATGTTCCGGGCAAGTCAAGCCTGAAAGGTTTCATTTTGCCACCCAATGGAACTCTCCCTTTGACCTCTTATTGGAATTTTTATAAACTTTCCATTCTCCGTGGATGATGCGTGTAATTGCTTCCTTTCATACGGTGCGGAAAAAATGCTTATAATATATAGCTGCGTGTACTTATTTACATGAATTGAAGTTCTGTTAGTGAGCGAAAAAAATAGACTTTTTCTTCCAAGGTGAGACGGTCCACTTTATTTTTTCTAACGAATTTTACTTTTTAACGCAACGAAAAGGACTTAAAGTTCGAATTCGCAGCACTGAAAATTGTTTCAGAAGTAAA
>LQNS02278174.1:18604484-18632256 GCA_001587735.2 Parhyale hawaiensis
GTAATAATTAAATGATGTCGCTGCGATACGTGTAACTGTTTACAAGTCGATGTTGAAACTCCCTTGTTTACATCATTTTAACGAAGAAATACATGTATGAAACATATTCGCTTTACTAGTTTAATTGAAGTAGGTCATTACGTGGGATGTCCGTCTTTACGCTATTCAATCTACTTAGTACACGGTGAAATATTGATAGACAGTCCTCAACATCATAGATATGACCGACTTCTCATGATAATACATTTCTGTTTAGCTGGTTTCGATGATGCGTTTGCAGTTTCTACGCACGCTTCTGACGGTTTAATATAAAACGTATTATGTAATATTACATACTGAGATGATATCATTATACATAATTGTATATAATAGTTGCGTATCATTTTACGCAATATTGTAACTCAGTGTATGTGTCTATATAGCAGGTCACGCAGCATTGAGATTGGCGCAAAGTAAGTCATGTCTGGAAGGACTCTAGTTTATGGTGAAGTTACTATTCCTTAATATACTATTGTCGTACTAATAAAGTATTTAGCCGACGAAAGTCATTGTTTGTTATTTAGCAGTATTCACTGTATAATAAAACATAGTTGTTGGTCGCTTGCTCCCTCCCTTGCTCCAATGTTGGTCCGTCTCTCCGTCACGCAGTTAAGAGTTTAATAGGAGAAAATTCTTGTACTGATAAACAAGTTGCGATACCATACAATTTCAGCGCATGGGGTACTGGTAACAAATATAGCTCTGGATCTCCGGCCTCTGGATCCCGGGCTCTAGATCCCCGCTTTCATTGTTGAATGATATCGTTGTAGTTCAATCTTCACACTGAGCAAACGTATTATTATATTGAATTTACATCGCAGCCAAATTTGGACGCTAGATGTTCAACAATCCTTTGGTTTCCATAATACGGTGAGCCCAGGGAATTTCCAGTGAATTCATCTGACAGAATTATATTTTCTTAGTGCCACTTAACGCTTAACGAATTTCAAGCTAATATTCACTCCTTATCTTGCAGGGGGGGGGGAGGGTATTTTGCTATGGCAAAACTCATGGTTGTACAGCTTGCGTTTCATGAATGGAAGATCAGGCCTGCAGAGAGCAGACCTATAATACAGCAACACCTATTGGTACTGGGAACCGGAATAATAAAAAGCTTAAACAAACAATTTTCCGGCATTTTTGACGGCTGGGCCCTCTAGTGAACAAATATTATCAAGTTTTTTAGTATTCTAAACTGCCCGTATGTAATATTAGCAGCTGCTTACTTGTCTGTCGTGTAATATATTTGACTGTTTATCAATCAATTTCAGTGCTGAATCCGAAAACAAAATTAATTTTTGTATAATCGACCATTATAAGAATGTATTGTCTTTCAATGGTATTACATTCTATTCAGATTTCTTATACATTCCGCCTATCATCGCGTACCTAACGTTCTCTTCCACATCAAAGGCTAATGTTAAATTTTCTAAGATACCTTCTAGCTACACATCAAAGTCTCGTATATTACCCCCACTTCATGTTAAACTAAGATCGAAGAAACAGTTTGTAATGGCCTTAGATTTTGGAGAGCCTTTTAAAACAAATAAGGTTTTCAAACGAAAATCATGGGTAGCATATTTATTGGATTGAAAGTGAACACACTGATGGAGTCGGAGAAAGGTAAAGGTAAATGTCAACTTAGACTACACCCTCACCTGGGAAACCCTCATGTACTGGTTTGTGCTGCGGGTATAGGCCCACTAGCACCAGATGAATAAGTCTAGTTGCGGTCGACCTCGGGTCACCAAGAACTATGGCGCCAATTTGACATAAGGAGCAAATGACCCGAGGCCCCCCACTCCCCTCATCTCTGAGGAAGGCAGTTCCACCACGGCGCCGTGCATGCACACACAACTGCCGAGTCAGCACACCAAGATCTGCAAAGAGCTCGTTGCCTGGCTGAACATCGAACCAGCGAGCGATACAAGGTGTTAGAGCTGAGAACGGAAGCATGCTGCTACCGTGGCATAGATGAAAAAGATTGAAAAGGGAGTGTGGATTATAAGGTATTTCTTGATGTACTTGGCATATTCCGAAGAAATAGCAAGAGACTTCATTATCAACTATTGCTAGTAAAAATTATTCAGAACTTTTAGAAAGTGGGTGGTGGCAGTTTTATTTTTAAACCCTTACCTAGATTTCTTCTCCGTAAATTGGCGTGATGGCAATGAAGAGTATGGTGAGGGATTCATTCAATCAGGGCATCGCAACAATGGCAAGAAGATTTCAAGGACGATGGGATCTTGCTATGATCGGAGGTTATGTATGGTCTATAATCACATTAGATGGAATTATGCTCGTTAGAGAGCCCGATGGTCAAAGCATTTCTTATCTGAAGAGAAAGAGTTTTCAAATGATTTACAGTCCATAATTGTATTTTTTGTTTCGTAGGTACTTCCGAATTTTTTAACTACTGTCTCTTTTTGCAGTGTTTCTAACCAAGCTGTACTGCACAATTAAGATGCCTTTTAAAATCTGGAAAAGTATTTCATGTTGATCATTTATCTTTACCCTTTCACAATATGTAAATTCAACCAATAAACTGCCATAGACATATACCGTGTATGACTATAAAATATGAATTTAAGGTTAAATGCTGTGGCATAACGAATGCGGCTCTCTAATTCAGTGGCATGAAGTACATCTATGAAGCACCAAAATCCGAAAAAAATGTGTTATATTATATTATTCATTCATCGTTTGCATGTCTAGTCGCCTCTACCCAGTCTGAAAAATATGCAAAAAGTAGAAATATGCAGAACTTACCAGCATCATGGATGCGCTCGACCGACGGGGCTTACGATCATGCTGAAGAATATTACACGAGTAAAATATCACGTCTTTCCCGGAACCTCGTCTCTAGAGAGCTGGTATAAAGCAATCATCTTCAGTTATTGAGTACTCACAAAAACTCATAAAACATGCAGTAACAAGATGCATCTTTCTTAAAACCTGGTCTCTGGAGAGATACTTGGTGACCCCAGCACGTTCATTACAGTTAGGTCACTAACATGGATTTACTGTGTTTTCCCGGTCATCATGTCCTCCGCCATCAATTTCACTTCAGTAATACCACACGACAGAGCCATCTAGTGCGACACCTCTAAGCCTCCCCCGATGCTTCGACAAAGCACTTTGCCCCGAGAACCTCTCATTAATGGCCTACTTACGGCTTTATGATTCATTTTGACACCTTCGCCTGATTTTGTGACGGTCGTTGTGGCTAAAGCCAAGCCCGAGGGAAGGTCAACTGATGGCCCTCACCCCAGATGTGTGGTTGCGGTGTCGGTGTGAGGTGGTCGGGTGCCGCTGCCGCTGCTGCGGGCGCAGCTATTCCTGTTCTCGGAGCCACCTGCCACAACACTGCAAATGTTTGTCTGGCTTACATAGTGATTTTATAGTGGAAAATCTATCAAATTGGGAGTTAGGCGTGGTTTAATCCGAAATATTGAATGCGGTGAGAAAATAGTGATTTATAGTGTGTAACGAAAGCACATGCAATGTCAGAATTGTAATGAACTCATTTTTTTTTTTGTCCTGCGCCTCAACTTGCAATAACTTTTTAAAATAAAAAATAAACTGTGCCTCACATATTCAGTGTACAATAAAGGAAAATATTAGCAACCATAATTCACATGAATTTCTAAAAGAGAAGTGAAGCATTAAGTAGAACATTAATTTATAAGAGAATACATTTTCTCTTAACAATCCCAAAATTTTATGTTTGAAGTAACTAACTATGTGTTGTGGTCAGTGTAACTTACAGTGACAGTATTTATGCATAATAACATTACTTCACTGAGGCTCTCAAAGAGAAAAAATAAACTAATATGTCTTGTAAAGGAAGTTTTTTCGTCAGGATTCATAAAAAGTTTGTGTTTTGAACATTGATACGACTCACTTGGTATATGGTTTTTACCCTATTATAGTGGAAAATGTAATGAAAATGAACTAATAAGTATATTGATGATAATTACTGTCCAAAAAAAGGCTCATCGATATTGCTACGAACACGATGGGTTTTTTTTTATTGAGCCCATGCATCAATCACTAAACTTTTTTGGTGGTCAGTAGAGTTATATAATTAGCCAGAATTTGCATTACATAAGATGAAAGAATTATTTAAATAAAAAACGTTATATAGTTCTTACAAATCTCTGATTAGAATTTTGAGAAATTCCCTGTTTTGCAAAGTTGCGTTTGCTAGCATGGTAGTCGCTGAACCGAAAGTGGATTAGCATACTATATCTTATCATTTTTGAAAAAAAAAGAGATGGTGCTTTTGAAAGATCACTTGTTCAAACAAGTTTGAACAGACGCAATATTTTGTACTCCTGCTTGTATGTCTGGCAGTAAAACAAAAAATTACTATGGAAGAAGTCTTCGGGCTCATGCCTTCGTCAAGCTGTAGGCAATGCTATCAAAAAATTCAAATCGGTCCTAAATCCAGAATTTATTAAAATTTTTACTCATCACCAAAATTTGTTCAAATGTTCCTTGAAACATTCCTAGCACTTCTTGCAAATTTCTTGAAAATCAGTCGGAATATTTTTGAGTTATGTGCTGACGAACAAAAATACAAACACAGAGTCAAACAGGTACGAGGATGAACAGTTCATCAGGAAAATTTTGTCATGTGTTCCTCCTAACACCCTTTAATATGTCCTGTAAATTTCATGAAGATCCGCCCATAACTTTTTGGGTCACATTGTCAGGAAAAATCATGCTAACAAACAAGCCAACGGTTGAATAGATATTCATTAAAAGTTTATCGTCTCTTTCACCTAATGTACCTAGCAATCCCCGTAAATTTCATGAAGATCTGTCCGTATCTATTTGAGTTATCTTGGTGACAGAGGACAAAGAGACAAGACAGATAAGCACCGACAAAGACATAACCTCCTTAGTGGAAATATTTCCATTACACGTTATTTAGCTGAGCTAATGCACTGAAATATGTGGCATGTTTTTAAAAGCCATCTTTGCAGTCTGTTTTTCTGACTGCAATTAATTTAAATTTGACTGGTGCTGTGTTTAAATAAAAATAATAACGGTTATGAAAAATAAAAATTGACACTATCCCGATATTATCAACGTGTTGACCTCCTCTTCATTTTAGTTTATCATATATTGTATCAGCTATGTAAGTAGCCAGGAACGGAAGTAAATAGGAAATAATCAAACTTTTTTGAAAATTTTTGTGCATTCCGACTAGGTATATGAGAATTTAGTCAACGCCGTTGGTTAACTTTTTTAAAAATGAACATAGTCTGTTGGAGAAGAAAATTTTATTTTCTGATAAGTTATTGATTTCTAATGCTAATACGTACTATAATAAAACTATTCTTAGGTATACTAATTGTTTCTTTATACGTTCGTAGTATCGCATATGTTTATTTATCGTCAATAATTCAATGTGGGTAACAATTTAAGAATAATTTCCGTACGCGAAAATACCACATTGCTTGTATATACGAGTAGAGCGTCATGTGATATTTACTACGAAATTTTAAAAAAATTGTTACTCAAACTGCTGATGAAAAATATTCATGAGGTTTTTCTGCCACTTCAAAAGGTTTAAGTGATATTTCACAATATAATCATTTCTTACCTTCATGGTGAAAACATACATGTTATCAAAAAGTTTTCTATTTTATCGTATGATTACTGAACCTACTTCTTTTTCTATGAAAAGTATTATTTCATGAAAATCAATTTTTCACGTGGGGAGATACATGCTAGTGTGAGAGTAGCTCGCTATGGCTCTGTTACTGAGGAAGATCTAAATGGGCATCTGAATGTAAACAAAAGTGCGGAACTTATAAACCCTGGGCGTCTAACGTCTTTCTGTGTAGTTCATACGAGTAACAGCGGCGCCTGACGGAACTGTGATGAACGAGGCTGAAAAGCAACTAAGCACCGTACTACTCTTGTTGTAATTCTTTTAAAGCAAGGAAAAAACACCCGGTTCAAAGATGGATCTGGGTGCGTCCATCCACTTTTCATACAAAACTAAGTATGTGATATATTTTGAGCGTATTAGATTGGACGCCGAAATTAAACCTTAAACCTACAAGGATTGACTTGTTCAAAACTTCAGATAGAAGTTTTGCCTCTGTCGTTTCGGATCGTGTTGCATGTGCTAGAAGCAACCCTACTGCGGTATATCGGCTGAAAACTCCATTTTAAAATGTTAGATTGAGGTTTTGGATATTTCAAAATTAGTGGATTAAAGGGATCAACACTTGATTGTCAATTCTACGGGTCGCGGCCAGATCACCGGTCTAATGTTCCGGGAATGTCAAGCTTCGAAGGTTTCATTTTGCCACCCAATCGAACGCGCCCTTTGTCCTTTTAATGGAATTTTTATAAACTTTCCGTTCTCCGTGGATGATGTGTGCAAATACTACCTTTCATACGGTGCGGAAAAAATGCTTATAATATATAGCTGCGTGTACTTATTTACATGAATTGAAGTTCTGTTAGTGAGCGAAAAAATAGACTTTTTCTTCCAAGGTGAGACGGTCCACTTTATTTTTTCTAACGAATTTTACTTTTTAACGCAACGAAAAGGACTTAAAGTTCGAATTCGCAGCACTGAAAATTGTTTCAGAAGTAAAACTGCTCAATGATATTTTGTTGCAAGAGTTTATTCTGTAACTTGCCGTCAATGATTAGATATTTCAATAAAATACACTTTTTGATTTTAAAGGACATATATAAATATGCATAGCAGCAACCTTGCCTGCTGAACTCAGACACCACTGGTGCTAGGTTTGATGCCAAGCCGGGCATGCGAGCTCTTTTCGACGTTGGGTGCACTGACTCAGAAGATATGAGTATGCACAGCTGCCGTGGGGGCACCTACCTTCTTCAGAGATGGGGAGGGTAGGAGGAATCGTTGAATCTTCCGTCAACGGTGCCATAGTCTTCGATGATTCGTGGTCGATTGCAGCCGTATGTGCTCCTCTGGGGCCATTTGGCCTATATTTACAGTACGAACCAGTCCGGGTGATTTTCTCCAGTAGAGGGTGAGGCCAAGTTGACTTTGCCTTCAACCTTTAAGACCATCATTATTGTAAATAACTCTAATAAATCTAATAATAGTGCTAATAAGCTAATTTCAAAGCAGTCATAGGTAACAGTCACATTTAATAAATGAAAATCATAACAATACTAGTTAGTACTAGTCTAGAAGCTTCACCTGTGTACAAGTTCATTGCACAAACATGCCTTTCTACTTTTGGTTGGCTACCGACGATGCCTTCGGAGTATTTAGAGAGAGAAAAAACATTCCCGCTCTTTATTACTAAATTAAATCCAATTTAAATTAAAGCAACTATTTCGTACTAACTGTACCCTTTTTAGACTGCTACAAACAGTGCTCGTCAGACGAAAATTACTTTTATATGTTCATGAGGAGGCTGAATTATAACCAATAAAGTAATAAGTTCGTTTCATCATTATTATCAAGGAATGCTTCAAAGGTTAGGGTCTTATCGTAAATATATTAATATGGACCAAAGTAGTAAGCATCAAGTACAGTTAATCAACAGTGCAGTAGAAGGCTTCAGAACTTTAATAACACATAGGAATACTTCAAGCGAATTTTGTAGGTGAGATGCACTTAAGTCAGGTATCATATTAATTTATTATTACACAATTATTGAAACATGATATCTAGGTGTAGATATAGATGGATGACACGTTAGCCAGGGGCATACTTTCTCCTGCACCAGCTGGCTGGCGCTACATGTATACCTGGCTGATCTGGAGCAAGCACTGCTGCTGAGTAACTATAGATGCACATATTTACTCGGAAACCAGAACGTAAGCCAGTTCATGCAGCGTGTCAAGCCAGCCTGCTCGACAAAGAAAAACTGAGCTGCTGGCTGATAAGGCGTCTCCAACTATACTTACTCCCGGGACTGAGCTGGCGTGCTCAGCCAGCTCTATGTTACCTCCATCTATGTTTACTCCGAGCATGATTACCATCGGGACAAAACTAGTCATTCTTCACACTGGTACAGCAGATCGGAACCATGTAGAGCGCGCATCATTCACATGCTCTATAAATGACAGCTTATCGCCACCGATTACTTCAGCGATAACATTGTCATTAACCACAGCCATTTGCCCTACGTACTTCGTGCAGTAAGCACATTTGCTTGTATTTATTTGCTATGCGTTGAGGACAATAATGCATTTTTTAGAAGCAACAAAATTCATTTTTCAACGGTCTCAAGCGTAACCGGTTTTCGATATGACCTGAAACTCGATCGCAGAGTAATGAATGTTTTACTGAAGTTTCAGTTAAACTAAAGCTAATCGAAATATTTTATCCCGATCAATGCAGGCGAATTAAAATACATCATGAACCAGGTATTTCTCAATTCCAAAAATATAGTCGTAAACTGTAGAGACGACAGCAAGTCACAGTAAGGTAATCTAGTTGAAAGATTACACAGTCACGCCATACACTAGCATTTGGATACAATATAACTTGTCGGACGACACGGCTGTAAAAAAATGCACGGTATCAGACAAGGTATGCAATAAGGAAAAGTCACGAACGAATTTACTGTCAATCAACCACTCATGTCTGCTAAGGTGGAAGGGCTTCATAGTTCTGTATCAGGTTTTTTATCATTTTTTCATGAACTAGAGGATGACCACTGCATAAACCACACCATATTTACTCGGCTGTCCACATCCGCAAAGAAGACTGATGACAACTTTATTAAACCTGGATAAAACTTTATCCAGCCAACACTGAGACCGGAAACAAAACTAAGCTGCTCTTAGAGACGTCAATAATACATCTATGGGAAAGAAGCACTCATACGTGAGCACTCCTCGCCAATGGTAAATTTCAAAATTTATTTTGACAATTTTAGGTGAGTTAGGTGTCCCAAGCTTCAATTATCGTCACCAACAGTTGAAATCCAGCTACAAATTTGTATTTGTTCAACAACAACAGTTTACTTATTGCTTGAGGTCGCTCTGTTGACTGGAAAAGATTTTACCGAAGTTTAATCTATCTGCAATCAGCCTCCCCTGCAAATTTGAGCGGGCAGTCTATTGTATCGTGCGGTCTATGGCCACTGATATTACTGATGTCGACTGTCAGTAGCCATACTCTAGTTCATGAAAGAATTATAAATATCCTCGTGCGAAACTGTGCACACCCCTGCTTCAATATTCAAGAGCCACCACCCATAGCAGGTCAGGCAGTAAAATTTGAGCCCCAGGTCACTTGTCCAGGAATACAACTATAAAAAAAGTGTGCGATGGCATCGAACGAGGTATGTGTCCTGCAAAGGTAACGAACGTATGCTTATTGAATCATTGATATAGGCAGCACTTCGCAACAAAGCAAATTTTCACTGAATCCCTTTCAATTTCTCTTGCTCTTTACTCCGAAATAGTTACGCTAAAACGACTTTTTCAGTTACTAAAAAAAACAGCGCCGAAAAGAACTGACTCCAAACATCAACTCTAATTTAGGAATGACCTTGATACGCATTTGACCAATATCTATCCCTTTCGATCCCAAAGTCATCTGCATTTCGCTTTATTGCACCATGCTAAAGGACGCCATCTTTCGGTATCTCCAGCTGCGCTTGAAACGTAGCGTTAAGTTTATTTTGATACGTTTCGCCTTTTTTACAATTTTATCCAGCATTACTGGAGAAGAAAGCAAAGTAGGATTTTTAATGTTAAAAAGTAATTATAAATTTTACCTGCTATTGATTTAATGAATGAGCTAACATCAAGAAATCAAGAGCACCTCTACTAACTTTTCAGCCTGACTGTACTTCGAAGCCCACCTCGTGGCAGCAGGTATAAATGTTGCGCGCGTTTGGTGGATTTGCGTGATCGATCGATCGATCGCGCTGCGCGTTTGGTGGATGTTGTAGGTATTAGGCCGTAATTTCGGGTAAGTTGGAATATATTCGGGTTTAGTGTCGGGTAGGTTAGGGGAGGCAAGGACTGTTTTTTTTTCATTTAAAAATTTGAACGATCCACCAAACGCGCACAACACAAATACCAACCTCTTCACAGCCGGACCTCACTCTTACGCGGGTCACTGCTAAAGTCGCATTAACCTGTGATACATCAGACTACTGAGCTTTTATTATACGCAGAAACATCCACAGCCTTAAAGCCTAACGCAATCGAGAAGCAAAATTGGCGAGAGGGGCACTTCGCCAACAAATGCTCGACCAGACCCCGCACAAAGTTACCCTGAAAAGAAAATTCAGCAGCGTGGGTCTAGGCCAATCTCTTTATCACCCGCGAACGAATTGAGAGAGGTCATACTGTTTTCGTTGAATATTTAAGTATATGTATATGTTTATATATATATGATTAAACATTAATTTGTCTGTCCACCCAAAAACAGGTAGAAGGAGTTGAGCAATGTTCATTATTTTTTGCAGGAGGTTTGGTGGATTGACCTAGGTATGACCAATGTCAATAAACTAAGCCTAGCTGGCCATAAAAATGACTGCGTTGTGTTTTCCTCCGCCACGGCAGATTTTTACGCCACGAGGCGTTCTATTTTTCCCATGTTATTATTAAGAGAGCCAATACTACGGGAGGGGGGCTGTGCTGTAACGTTGTTCGACACAGCATTCATATGAGAATCTAGGATTAGCTGGCCATCAAAAAATGACTGTTGAATTTGCACCCTCCGCGGGTGATGGCCTTACGCCATGAGGCATTCTAGTTTTCGTTGTGCTCTATTGATTGAAAGCAACTTGCAGTCCAGTTTTCCATGTTAACTATTCAGTATTACGGTACGTAACGCCCGGGTTTTCTTAAAATTTTACTTTAAAAATTTGCAATTTCATCTACTGGCAGAGGTATGAAAGGACTTATACTTTGGTTGCAACGATGCGAGCCTGCAGAAATATACTTGTCAAAGTTCCGTTTATAAGCTTCAAGATCGTACAAAACATTCAGTCGCAGAGTACTATGTACAGAGAATAAAAGCCGGTGGAAAACGATTTATAAATTTAGCAATTCAATGATATTCGTAGTCATTTTATGCAGTTTGTAATAATTTTACCCCAAGGCATTGCAACTTCAAGAACCTTTCTCTGGCTACGTCTGCATTGATATATCGTGCCAAGCTTGACGATCCGACGCATCTGTCTCGTCGATATCAGCGAAGGTGCCGCTCAGGAAGCAAAGAACGTAACGGGAGGACTCACGAAAAATTAGCAACAAAAAGTGACGTCATCATCCATGAATCTATGGCTGAGCAGCTTAGGAGTATTTTAACTAATTTCACCAGAAAAATCGTCTTAAATTGCAAAATTTATCTCTAGCGTATAAACAAATGAAGATAATATATACTAATTTAGCAATTAACGATAGAAAAGTGCGGTGCATGTTGGTGGAAACTTTGACAAAACTAGCACCGAATTTGTTCCCTTTCGGCGACTCAATTTAACTTATTTTTCTTGATTGAAGCCTTATTTACACTTCATATTCACTTCACAGTACTCTTCACAGAATATATATATTCCTTCCCAACATATATCAGCACCATTATAGCCAATTCTGTACGCGAGAGAAACCACAGTAACAGTTAGCCATTGCCGGAACTTTCTGTACTTGGCGACAACATTTTTCGATATTTTGCAGCTCAAGTAGCTGGCCAGTCTTGATCGGGAAACTGAATGAAATAAATCGAAAAAATACGATGATATGTTCAAGAAAACCATATACAAAGGTCTGAGGCCCCACACCTAAAACACTTCGACTCGTCAATGTGATGTAAATTTGCTACGTGCGGTCACAGCTATGTTTTATTTCAGTCCTATTGAGTCCTCCCGTTGCATTCTTTGCTTCCTGATGCCGCTCGTCTGCGCACGACTGAGGCTGTTTGACGATTTTAGTTTCTTGGGCGGCCAAGAATTAGGCTATGGAAACAAATCCGAACAACTAGAATTATTTTGCTTCTCATCACTCGAGTACTATCGCTAATTCACAGGTTACAGATTACTAATAAAACTAACTTATTGGCTCCCTAAATTACTCTCTTCAGTTTTCCAATTACCTTTTCAAATTAGCCGTAGCGGCGCGTCTGACCCACTTCAGCTCACCAGAATGGGCCTCTTTTCTGAGCTTAGCACCAATGCTTGGCCCTGTGAGGACGGTCAACAGGCGGATGAACACACGTCTGTTTGTTGTGAGATTGTGTGTTTGTCGCCCGATTGCTGGCAGGCTCAGGGCAGAGCTGTAGCTCTGAGTCATCATCTATACCTTTACGAGTAGCAACGTGCGTTAGGTCAAGAATTCCGTCAAAGGTATAGAGTTAGTAATCATCTAAGCCTTTACGAGTCGGAACGTTGCCTAAAGTCAGGAGTTCCTTCATTTCAAATGAGCGCTGTGTGTTCTGCCAGTTCTCAATAATATATGCCTGAATGCAGGACCGTATTCGGTCATTATATGCAGTTCCGAAGCACTTGAGACTTTGACACTCCATATAAATGTATAAATCAAAATGCGAATTCGAACTCAATAAACAGTGCAAAATGTTATCCAGTGAAATTGAAGAAAACTAACAGTAAGAAAGAAAGTAAAGTTTAATTATTGTTTATAAAATATTTATAAATTATGAATCATCATGAATGATGAACCTGTAGTGCTTCCTTCGCTTGATGCCCTAAGCACGAGATCATTTTGCTTAATGGTTAATCCAGCCCTGCCTCAATCGTCTAAGCATTGACAACAAACTAGCAAGTTCATAATGTGGCACCAATAGTTCTGTAAACAATTATTGTATATCTTATTTTGTAAAAAATGTGACTTGTATTGAAGAAAAACATACGCGTAACCAAATTAAGATTTTAATCTTGAAATCCATATCGTATAATTCAGAGCATTGCTGCTGTGCCGGCCTATTTGAGCCTACTTGACGTTATTACCTCCGCCAAGGAGGTAATGTTTTCGTCGTGATTGTCTCTCTGTCTGCCTGTTTGACTGTTTGTCTGTCTGTCTCCAAGATAACTCAAAAAGTTATTAATGTTAAAAGACATGAATGATTAAATTTTAGTGCAGATCGCTATTTTCGTTTGCATGTTTGACTCATATTTGTCATAACAATTGTTAGTAGTATAACTCAAAAAGTTATGAACGGATCTTCGAAAAACTAGCACAAGCTGTTATTACTATCAAAAGGCACAATTGATTAAATTTTGGAGTCTATGTAAAGAAAATTATTGTTTCAGAGCCAATTTAAATTTTTTGTTACCGTTGCCTCGCTTGGCGGAGGTATGCGCTCTCAGAGTGCTGTAGTTAATTATGGAAAAGTTAAGCTAAGTTGAGCTAAAGCAACGCGGTATGTCAAAAATTCCTGGGCGTTTCACGACAGCCCCTGTATGACCTTCGCCTTGACAAATACAGAAGGTAATATGAAGCAGTATAATTCTTGCAGGCATAATATTCAGTATTACTGATGCTTTTCATTTTGCCTGTTAATCTTAACCTTATTTATTGTGACTTGTAAACTAGAGGTAAGGTAGACCGTTGCATTAAGCAACTAGAGCACTCTGAGAGCGCATACCTCCGCCAAGCGAGGCAACGGTAGCAAAAAATTCAAATTGGCTCTGAAACCATAATTTTCTTTGTATAAACTTCAAAATCTGATCATTTGTGCTTTTGATAGCAATAACAGCTTGTGCAATTTTCTTGAAGATTCGTTCATAACTTTTTGAGTTATACTGTTAACAAACGTTATAACAAACACGAGTCAAACATACAAATGAACAAACCTATCTGCACCAAAATTTAATCATTCATGTCTTTTAACATTACTAACAAGCCATATAAATTTCATAAAGATCCATTGATTATTTTTGAGTTATTGTGCTAATAAGCATAAATTTAAAACAGTGACAAACGAACGAACGAACAAACGGATCAATACCGAAATTTGGTCATTTACTCCTTGTGATATACCTAATAATTCACGTTAATTTCATAAAAAACCATCTATAACTTTTTGAGTTATGGCATTGAGAAAAATGAGTCAGACAAACTAACAAACGGATGGGCATATCTTCACCAAAAGTTAATCATCCGTTCCTCCTAACATACCTAACAATCCCTGTAAATTTTGTCCAAATCGGTTCCTAACTTTTTAAGTTATCTTGGTGACAGACAGAGAGACAAAAACTACGAAAAAATCAACTCCTTGGAGGAGGTAATTAAAAGCTTAGGTCCAACAATGAAACCACACTAATCAATATACCTACCGTATACGTTTCGCCCGTAAATTGAATAACTGAAGAAAAATATGTCACACTCCCTGCAGTTGGAAATATTTGAGACACTGGGAGAACACTCTTCTAATCTCAGTGTCTTTTAAAGAACTTTTGTTCTTAGAACTGTGCAGTAAACGACCGTTCACAGTGTGTTAAACAATAAAATTTTAGCTTTTGAATAAATAATAAGGTATAGTTAAGCTAATGATATCTTTTTCCAGATAATAATTAAAAATTCTTTAATTACCAGCAGTGATTTCATACGTGTGGCAAATAGAAATGATACTAATGGAAAGCGCACATGCATACAACCAAGAGACAAAAGATGACAAATTATGATAGAAGCGCAATGTTGCTGGCTCTTCTTGAAAGATCTACAGCTTATGAATTATTAAATAGAGGAGCGATTAAATATGTTGCTACATTTTACTAACTTTGCAACCGTTAATGTAACAAATCATTTTGGCTGACGGTGGCAACAATTACATTCTCCAACAGCTGTCAAAAGTACAACTAGAAAGTAAAAGAATTTTTCCAAATTACCTTAAGATCTCAGAAAATTTGAAGATCAAATAAAGAAGTATCGGGTAAATATAGTAGCTAAAAGTTCCATTTATGTTTATATATTATCAATTTATGGTATTCAATTATATAATGAAGTTTATCCTTTTGTTAGAACTTGTAGTTTTGAAAATATCCTCTTTAAATTGTTTTCAATTGTTTTGGTGCGAATATTTCCGATCAGTTTCAAAATTGCTTTGGACCGAGTGTTTCCCACCGGAGGGGGTACTTGTCATACAGACCGAATTGACAGCGAAACGTAAGGCGCGTATATTGTCCGCGCAGAGACTTGGATGAATGAGCAACGTTGCCAAAAACAAGTGATGACCAGGAGAACAAGTTTTGGCTCCTTTCGTTTGCTTTCAGTTAAGAGAGCTATTTCTTAAAAAAAATAATATTTAATTAAAACGCAGCAGAGTCAGTGCGGGAAAACACATTCAGTATAGACTCACCGTACACTATGTTGATATGAGGTCGTTCTCGTGATAGTCAAAGGAACGTGTTCTCTAAACGAATCGTCCAAATGATACTTGCGTCTTTGTAAACACAATTACGAATATAGACAATAAAAGTTACTAAAATGCTAGGAATCTCCTGTGCAATTGTCACCCCAAAATCCCACCTGTACAATTGTCACCCAAAAAAATCCCACCTGTACAATTGTCACTTCAGCATATCCCACCTGTACGATAGTCTCCCAGTGTAGCCATTTGTTTATTGGCACCCCAATATTTTAGGTTACGTTTGGTAATGTTAGGTTAAGTAAGGTAGTTCTGGGTTAGGTTTCGTTAGGTTAGGTAAGGCTAGGTTAGGGTGGTTAGGTTAGTTAAAGCTATTTTAGGTAAGTTAAAGCTAGGTTAGGTTAGGTGAGGCTAGGTTAGGTAAGGTTAGTATACAGTTTGCACTTTCCTGTTACACTGTTATTCGCTAATAATTCTTAAACGAATTATCGAATCACTATCGTATTTCAACACAAAGTCTTTTACACCCTACCTAATTTGTGGCCCGCATAGCATGTTGCTATATGTGTTTACAGAAGAGTTTATTCGTGTATATTAAGCTTATATTCAGCTGAAGCCATCAAGTCGCGTCTGAACATTCTACACGACGCGGCAGCACTTGTAAAACACCCGCCCCGCCCGAATGTGGAGACGTGACTTATGTACAATTGTCACCCTAATATTCCTCACCTGTACAATTGTCACCCTTATATTCCTCACCTGTACAATTGTCACCCCAATATTTCTCTCCTGTACAATTGTCACCCTTATATTCCTCACCTGTACAATTGTCACCCCAATATTTCTCTCCTGTACAATTGTCACCCTAATATTCCTCACCTATACAATTGTCACCCCAATATTTCTCTCCTGTACAATTGTCGCCCTAATATTCCTCACCTGTACAATTGTCACCCCAATATTTCTCTCCTGTACAATTGTCACCCTAATATTCCTCACCTATACAATTGTCACCCCAATATTTCTCTCCTGTACAATTGTCACCCTAATATTCCTCACCTGTACAATTGTCACCACAATATTTCTCTCCTGTACAATTGTCACCCTAATATTCCTCACCTGTACAATTTTCACCACAAAATTCCTCTCCTGTACAATTGTCACCCTAATATTCCTCACCTGTGCAATTGTCACCACAATATTCCTCTCCTGTACAATTGTCACCACAATATTCCTCTCCTGTACAATTGTCATCCCAATATTCCCCACCAGTACAATAATTGTCACCCCAAATGCCTCTAGGGTGACAATTGTACAGGTGATCCAACGCTAGCTATCAGCTAGTGTGCTTAGCAAGTGTTGTTAGTATCAGCTAGTGTGCTTAGCAAGTGCTGTTAGTATCAGCAAGTGTGCTTAGCAAGTGGTGTTAGTATCAGCTAGTGAGCTAAGCAAGTGCTGTTAGTATCAGCTAGTGTGCTTAGCAAGTGCTGTTAATATCAGCTAGTGTGTTTAGCAAGTGCTGTGAGTATCAGCTAGTGAGCTTAGCGAGTGCTGTTAGTATCAGCTAGTGAGCTTAGCGAGTGCTGTTAGTATCAGGTAGTGAGCTTAGCGAGTGCTGTTAGTATCAGCTAGCGTGCTTAGCAAGTGCTGTTAGTAGAATTTCGGATTCATTTCAAATGTAGAATTTCGGATTCACTTCAAATTTTGAAAGAATTAAAGCGTAAAAAACTGGGCACTTTTCTACTGCTTGGACGGACGAACGCAGCAAAACATTCGGACGAACAAACACAAGGATTCTGCGATTTAGGATCTCCCAGGCCACCCATAGCCTACCTCTCTTTATGTGTTCGGGAATGCAGCCACTTTACGGTGGTGGATTCCTCTCGTCAATCTGTCGTTCCTCGTAATGACTGTCCCGCCAATCAGCCTTATGAAATCTGCTGAAATTATGTGCACTATTTACTACGCAAACACTGTTATCCCCTGTAAATTTTAATAAACTCCATTAACAGTGCAATATACTGCATTAACAGTGCAATATACTGCATGAATTGTGCAATATATTGAATCGACAATGGGATGTTCTACTTGAACATTGCAATTATATAGCATGAACTACGCAATATACTGCATGAACAGTCGAATATTTACTACATGAATGGCACTGCGAACTTAACATGCGCTGTGTTATCTATGAGCAGATTAATGTGCAAGCTATCATCAGGCTATCAAGCGCTTCGAAGCTATCAAGTGGAGCCTATGCAGCTTATGACCAGGCAACTCGATTACTCACGTATCTGTAAACAAGCACGGAAATTGCGACTAAATTTCTTTTATAATAAGAAAGTAATGTTCTTAGAACAGCCTTTATCTGCCATTAAAATCCGTTTAAGCAAAACTCGACGTCATCAGCATAGTATTTCATTCTGACTAACATCTATTTAGAGCAACAAAGTACTGTCATTAGACAAGCATTGAATTGAAGCGTGAGTTCATTAGTGCATGAAAAAATCTTGCGTCACACATAAATGTACTGTATAATTTGTGACTATCTTTTTTATAGAAACATCAACGTGCGTCCATATCCATGACTAAAGTCTATTTAAATAAAAAGCAACTCGTCCGAAGCGCCACAACTGTGACTAAAGTCTATTTAAATAAAAAGAACGCATCCGCAGCGCCACATCTGTGACTAAAGTCTATTTAAATACAAAGAACGCATCCGCAGCGCCACATCTGTGACTAAAGTCTATTTAAATAAAAAAGGAACGTGTCCGCAGCGCCACAACTGTGACTAAAGTCTATTTAAATGAAAAGAAACGCGTCCATAGCGACGCTTCTGTGACTAAAGTCTATTTAAATAAAAAGGAACGCGTCCGCAGCGCCACATCTGTGACCAAAGACCATTTACAGAGAAGCTATAGGGAGCGTGTGTCCACAGCCCAACATATGTGACGAAAGTCCACTTGCAGAAAAAGGTTAACGTGTCCTCACAGCCTCGCATCTGAGACATAAGCCCATCTGCAGGAAAAGGAACATGTCCTAACAGCGCCACATTTGTGACTAAAATCCATTTGCAGAAAAAGAAAGCTGCGGTCACCGTTTATTTTGACAGCCATTCGCACGATCCCGCGAGTTTACTAGAGCAGGGTGACGACGCCTCCACTGACGTCCCTTGACTTTGAACTGCAGGCGAAAAAGCCTTTTGATGTCCTTTCGTATTTGCGATCGGCCAATTGATGTCAGACCTGTGACAATAATCCCTCACTGCCATTGCAGCGACCCCCACTTGATGACAATCGGCAATTGTCTCCTCGCTGCGGTATCAACAAGTTTGAGATGAGAAGGTGATTGTTTAGGTCGATCCCAAACAGGTCATGTTAAATATTTGATCGAAGGGTGCCACCCTCTCTTTCGGCTGTCACGTCTTCCTCCGTAAACCTCCTATTTCGGGGAAGTCTAACGACAGGCCAGAGCGCAAGGCGCGTCTTCCCGACAGACACGAAGAAATTTTACGAAACTTTTTGGACGCCCAAGAAGCTGTTTCTCGATTTTGGCTTCCGGGACGGCGGAGAAATCTGCGAAGGCCGTGTCACTTAGTAAAATTCCTCGTAAATGAATTAAGAGCTTACACAGTCTTATTAATCTTGTCTTACACAAACTATACAAGGCATCTCGCCACAGCAGCCCCCTCTCCTATAAGAATATGTTCAACATGACAAGGAGTTCTTGTAACGAAACAGCGCAATTTGAGTAAAAAACAGTTAACCTGGGATACTAAGCGATTAAGTTGAGTTTTTTTAAAGGCAATAGCTCATAGAGTGCCGGGGCGTATGTTCCGGTGTCTGTTAGTGAATGGGCCCATTGGTTCGTCTACTGCCACCGATCTAATCTAATCTATATAAATAGCTACGTTTTTCTAGTATGTTTGAATATACAAACTTTTGAAAAATGCATTTACCTATCTCGCATGCTTTATGCCTCTCTTCACTAGCCCCTACGTATCGCTCAGAACGCAAAAAAGTTACACTCTGTGCTTCTTGGTACCTCTCATCATCAAAGTTAGACACTGTTCTGTGCCCGTATCCACCTGAGATTTAGGCATAATGTGTGTGCCTATGAGTTAGATTAGGCATCTTTTCTAGCTGAACTGTACCTCTCCTAATCTATTCTTAACTAACATCATCTATTCAAATCTAACCTAATCTAACCTAAGATATTTTATCTAGGAGGACACCATCTGTGCCGAGAGTCTCTATCATATGGCATTAATTTCGCATGTCTAGCTTTTCTCGCCGTACAAAATAGGGCACAGATTTAGCAAGGTATAAACAAGCTTGTATAGTCCGACCAGTACTGTATCTCACAGTTGCCACTCGTAAGTTCATCTACGAATCTCAAGCTCCTATTCATTGGTGAGAGTCCGAGCTGTATGCAACGAGCTCTCTCACTGGTCGGGCGAACAGAGGCATAATATCTTACAGTTATAATTACAAGCGTGGGGCTCATAGATCGTGTTTCTTTCGGGCTGTTGTGACTTACAAGCCAGTAAATCTTTCAGGGTTGAGACGTTACTAGATCTTTGGCCAGTTTTGGGGATCTCTCCGCCGGGGATCCTGACCTGCTTGCCTGCTCTACGGGAAGCTACCTTACAAACTGTTCAGTTATCACAATAATAATGTAGTGTTTGGATTTCAAGATGGCCCGAAAGTCCAGTTTTCTCGATCCATTAGTTGTAACCTTTGCAGTCAGCGGACGGGCATTACTTTCAAATATGCATGAATGATAAAGTTTGGTTCTTCTACAGGAAAGTAACAAGTTCCCATCTCTGGGTCTAGTGACTTTAAAACTTTTTTTACCTAAAAGGAGGCATGTCATGAGAGAAATTTTGACTTGAAGACAAGGATGTTTCCGAATAGGGAGCTAACAAAGCCAAAAAATATATGGAACTGCTGTAACAAGCTGCTATCCAGCTCCGTACTACATCTATCGTTATACAGATATCGCCTAAATATTCTTATTTTACAATGCACAGCGTATTGGGATAGGAAAAATAGCTCTATAATTTTAGCAGTAGGGTATTTCCTTGACTCTAATTAAATGATGGATTTGTGACCCGTGACCTAGATCGTTGCGAAATGATGGCAGAAAGGAAGAGCTTCAGTGAAACCTTTATTTTTGTTTGTGCAATCTCTGCTTCTGAAAATTATTCAAACTCAAATTTAATACTCTACCTACAAGCATGATAATATAACCGTATTATCCGTATCGTTGCCATAGTTTGTTTCTCTTTCTAATAATCAGTGCGGGCTTTACTTCAAGGCTCAAATTGACTTCTATTATTCCCTGGGTCGAATATTCTTTTATGTTATCCTCGTTAATGTGACAAGTCGCAAGCACTTCACGGCCAAAGCTTCCCGCCATCTTAAGCCGACTTCTTTTCACTTCCGCTCCATCTATATTTTCAAGCTCCGCATATCAGCGGCTATCGATCATGCTTGCGTGCATTCATGATCATCTCTTTGGCTGTGATTCTTCTCCCCTTCTTTTTTTTCTTTCTTTTTCTTCTTTCGTCCTCCATTTTTTTCTCCTCTTGTTTCCCTAGTCTTCTATATCCTACTAACATAATGGCATTCGCTCATTGAGGGCTGGGGTGGAAGTTCCGGTGTCTCTTTGGGAATGGGCATCTTGGTTCGTCTACTGCCGCCTATCTAATCTAACCTAATCTAAATATTGATCGAGATGGCTAAATAAGTTATAAATTTACCCAGTGCATTATTATATCCCTAACGGTAAATCAGGAGCAGTTATCGGGTAGCCATAGGGGGCTTCTTCGGATAGTAACGAATAATCGCCATAGACTTTTCTACTGCAGGAGTGGTACTACTCTCAAAAGTGCTCCAAATCACACCGAAAATTGTCACATTCTGTGAGTGTAAACTAACTTCATGCCACATCTACACTACCTTAGACTTTTCTTGACACCTCTCTAAACTATCGTGTATAATCATCTATCACTACATAAAGCCATACCTTGCAATCATACAGTCAATCTTATGAGCGGATGGTCAGCAGGCACGTTTCTCATGGTACAAATATCTGTCTAAGCAACTTACATTTAATATACAGTATACAGGAACGATGTGTTTACTGCTCATTCGCTCATCAAGTTGTGCTTGTGATTTATAGTGTGGCGCCGGCATTACAGGTATCACGCAAAAGTCCTTCTCAAGGTTATGTTTGATCTACGATACGGTATGCTTGTGTTGAGCGCTCTTTTGATTGTTTGCACGACGGCTGTAAAGAGGCGGTGCCGGCTGCATGGCGGCGGTGGTGGCGGTAGAGGCTCGTCCACCACCAGCTTCGTCTGCTGCATACTTCCCAGCATCACGGTCATCTAAACCCCTTATGTTTATCCCCGAGTACAAAGGGTATCTGTCCCCTGAGCGTCGATACGGCCTGCACTGGCCGACCATTTCAAGCTCTTTGCCCGAACATATTAAGCTCCGTATCAACAGTGTGCCGATTGATGGATTTGTTTACAAAAGTGAACTACAATAAAAATAGCAGCTAATGGACTATAAAAAATAAGCGAGGTAGTTTGATTTACTAAGCTGTTTTCTCTCCTGCTGACAGAAACAAGTTTTTATTTTTCTATTTATGGGACCTGTCTCGAAGTCTACGGATATTGATACACCGATTATGGCTTCGTGTTACAGTGAAGTGAAGGCCAAGCCTAAATTTGAGCAAACTATGTGAACCCATTGTGTGTGTTTTGCCTAAAGGACTTTATGCTAGTTCCTCTTTTGATACTATCTATTAAAGTGAGAGTTCAAATAGCAGCCTTTTCTTCTTCTTTATGGCTAACACGCTAATGTTGCTATGGCCCACTTGAGGCCAAAAATGAACAGTGATCAAATGAATTTCGACTTTCTTTTTTATTACAATGTAGAAAATAAGTAAGAACACGAGCAACGATGAATGCGACTGACGGTTTTGACTGGCTATCTTATCATTTTTGCGTTGGTTCAACACACATTCCCACGAACATGACATACAATCCAACAACAGAGGCCGATGATCAAGGAATAATATTGAAACTTGTCCTTACCGGCTTGATCTTCACGACATCTGTCATAGGGAACAGTCTAGTGGTTTTGTTAATTTGGTTAAACCCTAGTTTTCACTCAGCCATCAACTGTTACTTGCTGAACCTTGCGGCAGCAGATCTTCTCATCACCTTCACCTGCATGTGGCCCTACACCCTTGTGGACATCTCCCAGTCCTACCCTTACGGCGCATGGTTCTGTCGAACAGCGTCCATGATACAAGGTACTGTTCTGTCCACCTCCGCCGTAAAAGGTTGTGTATTTCTCTGGGTGTGTTTGTTTGTTTGTTTGTTTGCAAACTATTTGGGATGATCGGTCTGTCTGATTGTCTACATGTTTGTTAGCAAGGTAACTGGAAAAGTTATGGTTGGGTCATCAAAAAGTTTGAAGGAATTCTTAGGAATATCGCAAGGAGCGGATAATTAAAAGTTGCTCTTGGTCTAAGCGTCCGTTTGTTTGTTTGTTTGTTTGTTTGTTTGTGTGTGTGTTTATTTATTGGTTTGTCTACCAATGCATTTTACTTGGTGGAAGTTTGCGCTCTGGGAGTGTTGCCGGAGTATTTATACAGCCATTGTTCTGTTTTGGGGATACACACAGTGGTCTTCTGTTCTCCGTAATCTGCACAAATGTTCAAACGTTTTGTTGCGTCCACTTGAAACACAACTGGGTGTCCACCAACCAAAGAAAGCTGCTGAGATGTTAGCTGTGCAGTTAGTTGGCCGAAAACTAGTGCGACGAGTGAAATTTTGAAAGCCTCTTCAAATGCGCAGTCACAGACTAAGGAAAATGTGTTTTCAGTTGTCTGTGGTGCAGTGAATGAGAGCTCAGAGCGAGGTGTCCTTTCCATGCAAAGAAGAGACAAAACATTAAGGCATTTTGTGCCACGAACGGGCTCGAGCGATGAATAGAGTTCAGTAACACTTAGAAAATTTAATGTTCTCTGACAATAAAGGATGGTTATGTCAAACTCCCCCTGCTGCAATATGTATATATATCCGAAACTCCAGGCCAACACTATGCGATCGGACGCACAACTTAAAAGAGGAATTCAACTTGTAATTTCGTCGTAATCGCACAGTAAATATCGATATCCAAGCAAAATTCTCCTCGAAAGACCTGCCTTACCACTCATTAGTTGATCGGCTGCGGTGGGAAAACAATAAATAAATAAATTAGTTGATCGTGCGGCTGCATTGTGTGATCCGGCGTAGCATTAGGTTATGGCTCAGCAATAATCGGTCGCGGCTCAAAAAAAATTAGGTACTGTTCTATAATTAATCTAGTTTGATTCTGCAAGATTTGGGTAAAAGACGTTGGGTTAAAATCCTGATTCTCAGTGGAAAAGACTAGCAGCACAGCAACGAAAATCACCTTTTAGACAGATCAGCTGCTTTTGTGTATCGTGTCATTTTTAACAAATGCATGTTAAAACAATGAAAAATAATGAAAGACACACCGGAAGATAAGGTGATTGGGAAAAGTTGCTAGCATTCAGAGCAGTAGTCGCTTTATGCTTAGTTGTATCAATTTTTGGTACATTTCTGCAAGACGAAGACGAGGGTATGGTTCTCATATTAATTTAGTCATGCATGGTTCTTTAACGGCTGACTAGGGCTCTGCAAGACGGGTATGGTTTTTAACCCTTAATTATGGTTTTGCAAGAATGAGGGCAGAAAATGACCCAACAGTCTTTGGAAGCGGTTTTATGAGAATTCAGTATTTTTACACCAGTCTGCTGCACAGACAGCCAAGACTTCTAATCCGTTTTATCGGGGTATTTCAGTGGCACAAATGCATTAGGAATGAAGAACAGCCTTGAAGCGAACTGACTGAGCAGCTGATAGGGTACGGCATTTGTATAGGCCAACTTTCGGCCCAACAGCCAACTATAAAGGCTTAAAATGCTGGAGGACGGCAGAATATGCGGCCTATCTTGCTGTAGTGACATGAATACACGTAGAGCAACGGCTGTCTACCTGCTGCCATACACTCATTTGCTACCAATCTCTTATTTTATTTGTTCATTTATTATAAGCGAAGTTGCCCACCTAGTAGTACCAGGACCGAACTCCGAGAGCGCAGACCTCCGCCAACTAACGAAATACAAAAAAGAAGGAATGATCGACAGAATAATCAACTGTCGGTCAGCATGAAAATATGGTCATCTTGTCCTTGCCACGTTTCTAACATTTGCAGTCCATTTCACAAAGATCGGTGACTTTTGCGTTATATTGCAATTAACCTGGAAGTCAGACAGACAAATCCCAGGGAAAATATTACCTTCTTTAGAGAGCTGATAATATTAATGATAATAACAATCTTATATTACGTTTGACAATTACTAATGATACCCAAAAATCTTGAAGTTTTTTTACATTGGTATTCTTTTGACAATATCTCGCCCTCCTCGGAGCAGCGACGTGTGTGCTGATGTTCTTCATGTGGCATCATGAGTTATAACGTGTGTTATAAGTCTCACAATGTGTTTTGGTGATAATATGTTCTAATGTATACTGTATGTTTCATAATGTGTTCTAATGTTATTACTTTGGTATCATCTCACTTCTCCCCATAACAGCTACTTGTGTCCTCGGCTCAGTGCTTACCCTCGCCGTTGTGTCCCTCGAACGCCTGCACGCTGTCCTGCTGCCCCTCAGGCCGCGCCGCCTGCCCCGGCAGCACCTCGTCACCGTCGCTGCAGTATGGCTCATCGCCTCGGTTGGAGCTTCTCCTTTTCTTAATCTGAAGTCGTACCAAGTATACATAGTAAGTTATTGAATTACCGTGCAAGGAACCCATTCTATTTGCCGGGGAAATTAAGAACTTGTTCGATTAGGTCGCTAAAGTCGATTTAATCCGATCCCACTTTACTCAACTTCTCCGGAACTGCCGACAGGAACTTTAACTTTGTCGCCTTGTATCGTGTTGCACGTGTTAGAAGCGATCTGATTCTGTTGAGCTGACTGAGAACTTAATATTAACGACTAGGAATGAATTCGTTACAATCTGTCTGGTATTCGATTCTCTGTCAATACCTGAAACTTGAATTATCGAGTCGACGCATGCGACCTGATCGAACGAGTCCAAGCTTACAAGAGAGCTCTCGAAGAGCTCCATTAATAAAAGAAGTGTTGCATAGTGGAAGGCGTGACTGTGGCTGCTGGCCTTGCTCCGTGAGCCAACTTTGCTAAGCATGAAATATCACCAAGAATTTATCTTGAAATGTTAAAAAGCTATTTAAGGCACGTTCAATTGGGCCCCCTTCGAGCATTTGAGACTTAAATGGTCAAAAATTTTAGAAAAAGGATTGATTTTGCAATTATAAATCTGTGCTTCAACAGTTAGAAGCAACCCAATTACGTTGAGTCGGCTGAATATTCCATTTTACAGAGGAAGGTTGAGATTCAGGAAATCTCATAGGTAATCGATTTCGCTTTAACACCTGACAACTAGAACGCCTCGTGACGTAAGACCATCACCCGCGGTGAGAGCAAATTTCGTGGCCGTCATTTTTGATGGCCAGCTAATCCTAGTTTTTTGGCATGGGTCACATCGAGGACAGTTCATCAGACTCCCTGTAAAATAATTATGAACATAGTTCAACTCCTTCTACCTGTTTTTGGGTGAACAGCAAATTTCAGCCGTCATTTTTTATGGCCAGCTAATACAGTTTTTCTGGCATGGGTCACATCGAGGGGAACCTACCAAACTCCCTACAAAAAATTATGAAGATTGCTCAACTCCTTCGACCATTTATTGGGTGGACAGACATATATATATATATATTTATGAATTTCTTAAAATATACGATGACACCCAGGTGTATTCATAGAGTAGCTTTTTTTTTAAACTCTTCTGGGTTTTTTTCATTTATTTGACCCCAAGCTTTCGAGCTATTGCGCATAGCCCGTCTCGAGCACTCGAAAGCTTGGGGTCAAATAAATAAAAAAAAAAAAACAGAAGACTTTCAAAAAAGCTCCTCTATATATATATTTATACTTAAATCTTCAACGAAAACGTTATCCCCTCTCACTTGGTTCGCGGGTGGTAATTAATTCAAGGGGTCGAAGCCAGCGTACCTGCCTGAAAATTCGAACAAATCAAGCCTGTAACTGCTTATTTTCAGCGTCAAATTGAACGTGTCATTATATATTACATGAGATGTGCGAAAATTCCTGATATGATTTTTGAATATAGAGGGTGGTGCATATATGTTTTTTGAGTAAATGCCTTAATGTAGGTTGGTTGAAAAAAAATTCAAAAGTTTCGCAAATCCAAGCATTGCTTTATAGTATATTGGGACAAGCTACTTAAATGTATGACTGCAAGATATTTCATACTATAGACCTCGTTCTCGCTACCCCTGCCCCTTTGCCACCCTTACTTCCTTAAGGTAGGAAGAGCAGGAAATGCCTTTGACGTTTCATCTAAGCACCTGAGAGCCAGGCTCCCTTAGGTTCTCGTCTATTAATGAGGGAGCGTACGGTACTCCCTATAGGTGCTTAAATTTTCCATTTTATCCATTGGGAGGTTTAAAGTTTACTATTGTCCTGTGGGTCGCCGCATATTTTCTATTTTGATTTCGTCCGTATGAGTAGCATAACGTATTGATTTCTTTTTTGTTCAGATAGGCTGTTTAAATTTGAACATGCTCAATATTAGCTAAATATAAGTCTTCACTTTCTTCCACATAAGCTCTCTCACTTTCCTGCACTATTCTTGTATGAAAGATATAAACAATTTTCAAGTTTTTTAACACAGACTGTTTAAAGTTCACACTTTCTGCGTATGGACTGTGCACATAATTTTCTATTTCAAATAATAGGAAAACTTCGAGTTTTTTCTGTTTGCTACTTACTGCTCTCTACGATCCTTATACCGACGGTTTACAGTTCAGTTTTCTCCAGCCTATTTGCGCAAAATTTTACGTCTCTTCATAAAAAATCTCAAATTTATTGTCAGCAAATGTACTGATAAAAAGTTACCTGTCTAACAGGAACCAATATGTGCTCTGTAACAATGCCAAATCTCACACATAACCAATTACCTCAGGTGTTCCCCAAGGAAGCATTAATTCTAGGTCCGGTACTTTTCAATGTATTTACCAATGATATATTAACTACCCTTTGCATGAACTGTGTATTGTATGAGAAAGATGCTGTTTTTTCTCAAATATAATACTTCTAATTTTTAGGTTGCTATCGCGGATATACGAAAATATATATATTGTCCGAAGAGGTTATTCAAAATAGGTTAACAGCCCACGAAAATAAAACCAAATTAATGCTTTTCTCTTCATGTATTTACCGACAGCTGCCAC
>LQNS02278174.1:18632563-18667858 GCA_001587735.2 Parhyale hawaiensis
TGAAGTATTCCAAAAACATTTCAGTCCACTTATTTCACAACAAAATTACGAAATGAGACCTTCTTTTCTCAATCTCCCTAAGGTGCGTGTTGACGTTGAGAAAAGCTCAACAGTTTTTCAAATTGCATTGTTTCTCAATAAATTTCCTTTGTATTTATAAGACTCAATTTCTTACAATCTATTTAAAAACCGTTTAAAGAATATGTATTTCAATTGTATTAGCCTTTGTTTTTATGTTTTTATGTTTACCCAATAGTTATGCTTAACATCTAGTGGCTCTGCAGATACATCATTGTAATTATTACTTACTCATGTACCAAAATGATTATTGTATTGTATCAATGTGTCTGTGCGTAATAAACCTATCAAACCTAACCCATCCCACGCTACAAACGAGGGCTTATACAGCGAAACTTTTTACAAGACCCATCCGATTACGCTACCGCAGGAAGGGCCTCAGCTGGCCAAGTGTTCAGACTGCTTCGCATCATAGTTATTTGTCTTACTTTATAGCGCCAAAATCCATAGCCCTGTCCATTTCAATGAGAAAATTCAACAGCTTTTAAAGATATAATTCACTCCAATCAATAAAAAAAACTATCGAAGTAATACCAATGACACCCGCTTAGCAAATTGGTTTAGCGGCTAAGGGCGAGTTCACACGCTATTCGGATCAACACGTTTGTTCATCCATTTGCACGAACGTGTTACTGTGCCTCTTCTTTGTTAAACGGTCCGTTTTGTAGACTTTTTCCAGCAGGATTATATCACTGTTTGTTGTTGTAGGGAAAACAGGAAAACAGGTGCAACACTGACTTCCACGGACACTAAACGTTAGTATTGTTGTCTAACTAACAACGAACTGACTGTGATCACCGAGTCTACTGTGGCCAGTGCTGTGCTCTGTATATTGTAGCACTGTTTGGTGTGTGATCAATGCCCTAGGGCAGAAGTTTCTAAGTATTTGGGTGGGAGCAGCAAGGAATTTTATATAATATGAAAAAAATCTATTCATAATTTTACAGCATTCTGAGGTGTTATATACGGCTGTAGAGAGATACTTGTAAAATTATTGAGTTAAATTCTACTGTTGAAGTATAAAGGGCGCAAAAATAGTTAAATTGCTGCAGAAGTATGAAATTTATAAACTACGAGTAGAAAAACTTTAAGAACCACCACATAGTTTAGTACCTTCACTAAACATCACATATCGCAGGAATAATCCAATTTTATAGGATCCGCATGTGTAGAGTAAGTTATAAAATATTTTAGACTTCTTTTTAATTTCTCGTAGCATGCAAATCACGTGGAGCAGCAGTGCAACTACTTGCTCGAACCTGGTCGTTGGGTGCAAAACGAAAATGGCACAATAGGAAGCTGTATTAGAGAACCTTCTTTTGTATTCTACTACCACATTGCTGTAAGTATTCCGTACCTTCATCTATGTAACCAAGTGATGCATGAATGTTGATATAGTGGACAACAAGTTAGATCAGAATGGACTTTCTTACATGTACAACTGATTTTGTGTTTATCATATTCATAAGAATGACTTCTTCATGATTATGTGTTGTATATTTCCATGTAGATAGATGCACTTCTAAAAATGTTAAACTGTTCATGCCAAAATTATTCTAATGCTCGATTGTGCTCAACTGCTACCGAACATTTAACAATGACCTCGATTGGAAATTTAGCTGTATAGAAGAATTTCTGCATACACAAGTTACAACTAATAAATGGAAAAAACCTACGACAAGCGTTTGGTTGGTTATCATAACAGATTAATGACATTTGCAATATTATGTACGGCACGAGAAAATGTGTGTTGTAAGCCAGTTAGATGTACAGTACCTAGTCAAAATCATTCTACGCGTAGACACCAAGTTCATTTTACCGATTAAGCATAAACTAAACTTCTGACCTCAATTGGCTTGTCAGTAACAACTTGACAGCACCTTTCAGATTTAATGTTGATTTATGAACCATACGCGGCAAGTAATGCCTCCAAACTTAAACACTTTAAGTTCACTCGACAATTAATTGAAACAAAGTTAGCTCTGGCTCGCTTGCTGGAAACTGAGGAAGGCAACTCACTCTATTGAAGGCCGCATGTCTCATGTCGCAATGTGTGTTGTTGCACACAGTTCTCAACATTGATGTTCTTCCTGCCGCTGACTGTCATGGTCGCATCCTACTGCCGTATTGCCGGCCGGCTCTGGAACATGAGAGCCGTGGGGGAGGCGGCTGCTGGCTCCAGCCGGGCTCAGCGTTCGGCTAGTAAAAAGGTGTGTACTCAAGTAGTTCTATGTGGCTTACAATGCCTAAGATTGTAACTAGAAGCTGTTTAATATTACCTATTTTTCTTTTGGATTATAAATTAGGTACAGACGGCTGCTACAAGACAGTTAAAAATTGTCTGGACAAACATTCGGAGCAGCACCCTCCACAGCTAGGAACTCACAAACTCTTAGCGGCCAGTGCTTTGAAAGCCATCATAATTCTTCCGTGTCCCTACAAACTTAACGTCTCCGAATTCCTCGGATCTCCAACAAGTAATCGTACTCGTACGATCAACTCCTTGGCTGAGTTTATTTTCTTCTTCTTTTCTTCCTCAGATATCTAAATGATTCTGACATAAGGGCAATAGTTCAGAGAGAGCCGAAACGTAAGTCCCGGTTTCTCTCTGGGAATGAGTCTGTTGGTCCGTCTACTGTCAGCAATCCAATCTACTCTGTTAGCTCCATCAGAGCTCACTGACCCGCTGAGGACGAGAGATACCTTAGCTAAGGCTAGCTAGGGGTATTCTCTTGTTGTCGGCAACATTTACTGTAGTCAACAGCTCTTTTTTCTATTTGTACGTCATATTTCGTCTACACATTCTCTCAACTGGCACTCATCCTCAAAATATCACTGTTCGTTTACATGTCTTCTTGGATTCTTCGTATATTTTCTCTTCACTATTCCACTTTCGTTGAGTGGGCTGGGACCCTATAAAAAACAGTTCATTACATTCAACATGAAATCTATCTATTAGGCCATTTACTGTTTTCTCGTCTACAATACTACACGTTTAAGGTAAAAAACACACTCAATCTGAACAAAATCTGCAACTGTATTCACTGTATGTGCCCCGTAATGTCCACCACAGGTCGTCGCCCTTGCCTGCACACTGCTGCTGGCCTTCGTCCTGTGCTGGGGGCCTCTGCAAGGTCTTATTCTTTGGGACTCCTTCTGGCCTAAGGTGAATCTTGTGCTGCAAAGGTGATACATTTAGACCGTGACTTAAACTAAACTATTACAGTATAGTCGGTCATTAAACATAACGGCGAGGTGTCTCCATTGGCAGTACTTTCATTGATTTGATTTTAAGCCTGCTCTGATAATGACAATAAGGTAAGAGCACACGGTTTCATTTTGCTGAGTAACCCAATCGTTCCTTAATATGGTCGATTTGCGGTACCATAGTTCCTTCTACTTAGGCAGTCAAAAATTTCCCAAAAATTGAAGTGCCTCAGCTTATCACTGATTTCCTAATAAACAACACATAAATCAAAATTTTCGATCGAACGAAAAGCTTTATCATACAAAAAAATAACAAAAAAAAAACTGCAATGGAACCTCCGTTTCCTTCTCTCTTATGGAAAATATCGGAGAACAATGTCTTACCTTTTGCTTCGTTAATCAACGGCTCAAAATTCACAAGATGCATAACACGAGACAGCTTAGGAGAAATTTAAAATTTTAGAAGATAAACCACAAGGAAATACCTTAGGCTAACACCAGTAAAAAAGTTGATGAATGTCTATTACACTATTCCAAAGGGCAGCAACTTTTAACAGCTTCTAAAGTTGGCTAACTTTTCTATGTTTTAGTTATTTACACAATAATATAAATATTCTGTTTCTTCACGTTAACACCTCAAGCCCTCAATTATGTGTCACAACGTTAAATGAATCTCTGTTTCTGTACTCCTACAGTCAGCAGCTATCGGAGACCTTCTATACTGGCTAACTCTTCTTGGCTTCAGTAATTCCGTACTGAATCCCGTCATCTACGTCTGGTTCAGCGGCAGTTTCAGGCACGAGCTGGCCTCCATGATAACCAGGGGCTTCAGACGCAGAGGTAAGTCTAGTGTTTAACTTTAGTTCCATCGAAAAATTATACCCTTTTTCGCTCTGAAGTGTTGCAAAATGATTTTCGAGTTGGAATCCCGAGATGGGTTTTTTAATCAGAATTTCAACTGTCGAGGTTTAGTGGCAGAGCATAAAGAAAACGGACATGCAGGGGTAGAGCGATACGCAAGGAGCAACGTGTGGTTTATTACAGGTATGAGCAACGAATGAAACGAACAATGTTGACAGGCCGACTTCTATGGAGACTCCAGTAGGATTATCTTTATTAAAATACGTCACAGCAACTAGTTTCTGATGAGTAGGTCCCTTTTGTTAGCGTCCGGCTTTATATCAACAGCAAAAACGTTCATAATTTCATAGTACTATAGTAAATGGCCTGGATTTTTGCCGCTAGTTTATCCGCTCTTAGACAAAGGTCTACTGCATCCCCGGCTAGCCCTAACTGCGCCCGATTTTTTTTTTTTTTTTTTTTTTTTTGCGAAATTTTGCTTCATATTCTTCAAACTACCAAATAAAAAGTTTGCAACATTGTAGCAAAAACTGTTTCTTAAAGGTTACCTTATTTTTTCATAAATTTAAGTAAAAATTTGTACTAACAAAGTTAACCGTAAAATTTATAGGACCCTATGGCACTGCTGCTGCAACCATCGGATTTCCAGTAAAAGTGTTCAAACATTTTCAGCAGCACATTTACTTGAAACGCACTGAGATCAGAGGTCTGTCCCTAACTTTGCTGCAAACTTACATACATGTTGCTTTTTAGAGAGAAAGATTGCCAACGTTCAACTCAATATCACCTCTGATTCGCAATGATAGAAACTTGGTAACTCCTACCGCCGAGTTATACGATTTTCCCAGCGTACCGTGGTGTGCTTTTATTTCACAATTTCCTTCTTCCATATTGTTGTTTTTGGAGAAGCAGTTGTCAGTATTCTAGTGGATGCATCAGACCCATCTCTAAATGGAACTTGAGAAATTAAACCAACAAAAATACATTCCCAGGATACGAGCGGTGTCTGCAGACCGAAAGATCAAACGCCCGTTTTTGAGGGTCTGAAGATTTGGACAAACTGCAAAACGCGTTGAGTATATCTTCTATCTTTTTTGTGGGCCCGTTTGTCGGTCTTTTCTTTAAACTACATTACATAACACAAAGTACCTTGATTTAGGGACAGCTGCGTCATTGTGACGTCGAGTCACGCAGGAGTGATTAGTGTGATTAATATTACAGTTAATAATTTTAATATTATTATTATTAGCATCATTACTATTATGATTATCATTATTACTGCTATGACCATTACTATAAACCCGCCTCGTCATGGAAAGAAGATAAAAATTATTGAATTCTCTGAAGTCTTCGCCTCCTTCACTTTTCTCATTGTTGTGTGCTGAAAAATATTTAAACTGTTTCATCCGTCGATCTACTCGATTTTCGTAGTGGCGTTCGCTATAAAAATAACCTACATTCTCAGGAGGAGAGAAGTACCATCTATTATCCATGGTATAGCTTAGCGGTACGGGCTTGAGACGTCGGCAAAACTTAAATTTCACAAATCTGGCGAAGCAGCTCCCTCCTTTCAGCAGCTAAGTTTCCTCGTATTTATTGTTTCCACTTGGAACGGAAAGACCAAACAAGCAGTCAACCAACTATATTTTGTCACTTCTGCAAAGGCTATGTTTTGTGAGGGCTTTTGTGTCTGTTTGTTTGCCTCTTGTTTCTTTGAATGTCACAAAAATAAATAAAAAATTACGGACGGATCTTCATGAAATTTACATGGAATGTTCGTTAGGTTAAGAAGAACAGACAATAAACGTTTGGTGATAATTATATGCTGGTCCGTTTGCCGGCTTGTCTTTCTCTTCGTGCTTGTGTTATCAGCAACCAACAAAATTAAAAAAAAAGTTAGGAACGGGTCTTTTTGAAGTATGCAGCAATAAATGTAAAAAATGTTACCTGTAACAAATGACCCAATTTCTGTGATCTCTTTGTCAGAACATAGCTAACTCAAAAGTTTATAAGCGGATCTGCATGAGCTTCGTAGAAACTGTTAGAATTGTTGGCAGGCACAAAGATGACACTCTGATGATTTGTTTGTCTGTCTACTTGTTTGTCTCTCTGTTCAGCTCTTGTTATGGTTTTGTTTGTCAGAACTTAACTCAAACATTCATAAACGGATTTTATAACAGGCACAGGAACTGCTACGGATTTGATAAGGAGCAGTTGATTAAATGTTGGTGTTGATAAAAACTAAATCTTGGATCCGAGGATAATCTGACTGTTCGTTAACATTGCATTGTGTGGCAGAGGTATGCCCTCTCAGAGTGCTTCTCTGGTGACATATATACTAAGCAAATTACCCTATGGCTTCTAACGTGTCAATTTTATTTTCAGGAAAATACTGCCCATACGGAACGGTCTGTAAGGCAGTTGCATGCTGCTGTAAAGTCGCTGTTACTCTTTCGTCACTGTTACGTCACTCTTACTATTTCGTCATTGTTACGTCACTGTTACTATTTCGTCTCTGTAACTCTGACGTTACTGTTCGTACAGATTCATGATTATGATTCATTATATTCTCTAATGTGTTTGAGCTGTTGCTACACACACCTAGAGCTCGCTAATTAATTTATGTCAAGCAGTGATTCACCCACACCCATTTGATGTAAGAGGACTAAATGAAAAGCTCTCTATTACAGCCAACTAAAGTTCAGCAAAAATTTGCTGGCTAGACGACTGTGTGGAACCTTAAATTTGTTATTTATGTGGCCACCAGCAGTGTCCGGTCGAGGTTCAGTGCCTCTTTGACCCTTGTTGTGGAGGTTGTGCTGTGCTGCGGGCTATGTATTTCGACGAGATTTCAAACCACATTCGCTGTAGGCATGCCGTAATATCTCTATAGCACACCCATTGATTCAGCACATAATTTTCCTTTTCTAATAAAATATAACACCTTCAAGACGATGTAAATAGCATACAATTTGGGAGAAAGGGTTACTGTTGCCAAACATTTCAACCAGCGTTGTTTATCTTTAAGGATTAAATATTTTGCTGCATAAACATGTACGTTAAACAAAATGTTGTTGGTTGCATTTTTTCCTCATATTCACTATATCATTTCTACAGGCCGATAAGTCTCAAATGAAGTTCATTTTGTCATGCATGAAACTCAACTCGTTACGACTGAAAGTCAATTTCTCGTCGGTAAATAATGAACGTTTTTCACTAGTTAAATAGAAAAATTAACCTTCGGCTTTACTTATAATTTTTTCACAAATGACCGATTGAAAATGGTGAAAAATTGTCCTGGATGTGACACAGGTTATTCTCTGGATGCAGATGGCGCTATTATAGTATGTAGAGTAAATTTAGTCAGACTACATGCGGATATTCCATTCGTGGTGTGGCCTTTACAGTACCTTTACTGCTCGGCATCCATGGTACCATTTCTATGATAGTGGATTTCACTGCTCGGTATTTGTTATACCAGCTCGTAAGGTGTACCAGCGTAGAGTGAATTCAGTTACCTTTCACTTCCAACTTTCTATGGTACCGGCTCAGAATCCTCAGTGTTTCATAAGGGTATAAAATGTTGAATAATAGTAAGTCCAGTTATACTTGAGCTATGAGCACATATATTAGTGTTCCTCGTGCAGCGAATGTATAATGACTGACAGTTGACACAAATAAATCTAACATATTCCACGACCTCCCTAGAATCTGGTGTGTGATTTTAGCCATAAAATATGGCTGCTAAAAGTTGCATTGAAAACTCTTCTCTGAGCCCGACCGCGTTTATTTTTCTCTGTTGCACATTCAAATCTTCAACTTTAACACAAGTTACGTTCAAAAAGATAAGCACAGAGTGTAAAGTCGAGCGAAGTTAAGGCTATTTTTTCAGTATTAACAGAACACTGTCCTACATGGCACTTCAGCTTTAATAGGTAAACTTTGATTGACGTGCGGAAGTGTTCCGCTCTTTAAATAAGTAAATGCTATTCATAGGAAATGTTCTCTGCAATTTCTTATGGCACACTCGCAGCACAGTTTGGAATTGCCCACATTTTTCTTAATGTTTTGCACTGTAGATTCACTTAAGCAGTTATCTTTGGCCATTTCCAGTACTTTCTTTCCACGCTTAGAGTGGTCTTATGCTTTTAACTTTTGCTCTACGATAATTTATATTAAAATACCATTCGTTTCATTTCAGGACTATAACCACAGGGTGCCACTTTACAAAAAACATATAAAATTAGAAATCTTGTAAGCTAACAAATATTTTTTGAAGACAAAAGCCGACAACTATTAAAATACACGTAGCATGTTTAGTGAGATTGTAAAGAAAACGAAACTAACAAAATGTACTCAAAGTAACTATAGGCTTAAAGTTAGATGCTACCAGTTAAAGTTTTATAGCTACACCTATTGTAGAATGTATGTGAAGCGACACGGCACAAGTAGGAGACTCGAAGTGTAGGAAGATGCTATGGTAAACACGACTTCTTGATCTTCAGCTTAAAATGTAAGAAGAGTTGAGGGCCCCCTGTTCCACTTCATAGAAAGATTCCAATCAATTTTCTTAGAATGACGGGGATCATAAGACGTGCAAGTGCTAACATTTGAATTGGCTAAGACCTGTGAGTCAATGTACTGCGTGTTGCTAACCTAACCGAATCTAGGAAACTTTTTCATTGACCCTTGAGCTGTCTATGCAAATTCTTAAAACGTGACTGACTGGAAGTGTACAGTTAAGCAAACATGAGAAGATAAATAAATAGATTCTTCAAACAGATAAACACCGTATACAGCATTCATTATTGCAGTACCTAGCAAAGTTTAGAAGTGATGGGCGTTATTTAATAAGCTTCATTGAAATGAAATACTAAAAATTATTCCGTTGTTCATCTCCCAGGTTGGGGCAGCCAGACTTCGAACTCTCTGACCCAGGCCACCCGCACCTCTTCCGGCTCGGGGACCCATCAGCCTCAGCAACCACGGCCTCGACCAACTCCGAGGCTGTCACGGGGGGATTTCGAGCTCCAGGCGCCGCCCCCTAAAGAATGGTGTCGCAACAGCTGGAGGGATCCCAAGAAACCGCTTAATTCCATGCCTGAAACTACAATCATCACCGATGGCCGCGAAATGTGCGTGGTGCCCCTTGACAAAGATGCTGATGTTACGCACGACGAATCTATGGATACCCTGGACAGTCATCCAAACTTGTAATGTTTCTAACGCTAATCTGAGAGCAGTGGTATATCATATCTTCGACACCTTGTGGTTCTTCGGACGAGATCCAAGTGGCGTTTAGCAAACATACTTGGTAGGATGATGGGTTTGAAACCCAACTTAATTCATCTGTCCTTTTTGAAACGACAAGCACTGCAAGAAGTTGTTGGTTCTAGAAGAGGCCTGATTATGTTGAGCCGGCTAAAATTTCTATTTTACGGAATTATCCAATTGCCGAATTAACTCTATTTCCGAACAAACAGTTATTGTTTGATGGGATTATTACTTTCACCTATCAAATACACCTGTTTGTTCGGAAATAGAGTTAGTTCGGCTACTGGGTAATTCCCATAAGTTCATGAAATTGTCACAGGTGACTCATTAAGAGTCAACCCCATAACATGAATCAACAAGTCGAAGCCAGGGCACCTGTCTGAAGTTCCGGACAAATCAAGCCTCAAATGCTTAAGGCTTGTTCGATTGGGCGCCAAAATTAAGCCCCCGAGGCCTTACTTGTCCGAAACTTAGGACAGAAGGTTTGGCCATAACACTTTGACTTGTGTTGCTAGTGTAATTAGCAACGCGATTACGTTGAACCTGCCGAATACTCCAGTTTAAAGTGCAACATTGAGTTTCTGGGAGTCCCAAGAGATACCGATTAGGGATCAATGCCTGAAACTCAATTCAGTAGGTCTAAGCCAGCTCACATCCCTGAAGTATCGAACAACTCAAACCTCGAAGCCTCTATTTTAGGCCCCAATCTGACTTACCCTTAATCCAGCCATCCAACTTGAAAATATCGCGTAATTCACACTTGTGCTTGAATACAAATATGGATAGGCATTCCTAATTGCATAGTTTTTGCAACACACGATATTGATAAATATTATTCTGGACTGCTCGGGAAAGCAATCCAACTATTTGGTCATATTCGAAACTAACACTAAATATCTAGGGCATGTTCGATTAGGCACGAAAATTGAGCCCGCGAGATTTGCCTTGTTCGAGACATCACGCAGATGCGCTGGGTTCGCCCGCTGAATTGACGTTTAAGGCAAAAGCTCAATCTTGTAGTTTTTATAAGGCTCAACGTAATCGCGTTGCCTTTAACACCTGCAAAGCGATTCAAAGCTAAAACTTCCGGGTGAAACTTCGGGTATGTCAAGCCTCGATGGCTTAATTTCTGTGTCCAATCTTAATGTACCCTAAGCTGCAGATTTTCACGAGTCTAACACATATCTATATTGTAGTGTTTCTTCTATAATTTTCTGAGACATTTGTACTGACATTTGTACTGTTATAAGGAAGCCCTTGAAATTGTGCTTAAAAATTCAAGTGATAGAACCACATTTTCGTACTGCCATCAGCCATCTAACCTTCAAAGTCCTCGAAATGGAGAGCGTCTATGAGGCTTTGAATTGTTTGGCCACCGATCCAACTGTATTGCTGTAAATTGGCAACTCGCAGTGCTGGTCAAGAATGCAGTCAAATATTATTTTTTTTTTAATTCGAGCTGCCGACTAGACATTATTGATTGTTGTGGTGAATCACTGGCTCGGAACTTCAGGCGGGAGCGTTGGTTTCGCCACTTTGAAGTATGCTGCAGGTGTTAGCAGCTATCAAATATCGAGTGAGACACCTGAAAAATCTCCTAATGGTAAAGTCAACTTGACCGTACCCCATTCTGAGAAGCCCACATGCACTGGTTTGTGCTACTGATATAGGCCTACAGGTCCCAAAGGAGTATACAGCTGCAGTCGATCACATATCGACCAGTACTTTGGCGCTAGCGGCGGAAGGCCCCATGCAACAATCTGCGCCCTCCGACCCTCCCCATTGCTGGCAAAGGTCAGTAAACCCTCAGCAGTACACAGACCGGACACTGACTGATTACGTCACGTCGCTATACGAGATAGGATCGAATTTTCGAACGTGTCAAAGGTAATCGATTTACGGTAATCCCTGAAATTCGGTCTAGCAGGACAAAGCCAATGTGCCGGTTTTAAGTTTCGGACCACTTAAACTGGGTAGGCATATGGCGCGTTCGCAGCTTAACTTGTCTGAAACTTGAGGCAGAAGCTTTGTTTTTTTTTTTGTCATTTCGAATCGTGTTGCCGGCTATATAAAGACGCTATTTTACAAAGCTAGACTGGTCTCAAGATCAACTGATCAAGAGTCTACGTCCGAACGTCAATTCTACGGGTTGCACCCTTTACACCTATCTAAACTTTTAGCATCCAGTTGAACACCCCATAAGATTAACTCTGATGACCCAACAGGCGACACCCTCAACAGTATTGGTAGAATATCAAATCTTAAGTCTGAGTTAACATTCTAGTCTTCTGTATTGAAACGCGAGCATCTTAAGCGCTTGTGCTCACTCTGGCTTCAGTATTTTATAGAGTAAGAATTATTTATTGTCTTTCTTCGATATAAGTACGATTTAATGAAGATATATATATATGTGGGTTCTCCCCTGGAAACGGGAAAAACATACCGTGTTTGTGTAATAAGTATTTGAAAATGGCTTTTCAATATCGTGGCATAAAAGTGTAGCACTATTTGAACACTGATTATAGAAAATGGTACAAAGAGCAGAAGAGAGAAGTAAACTATAATTTTAGTGATTATCGAGGGTTAAAAATGGGCAATCATGGGAAAATTCGGCAGTTTTGAATGGCTAAAATAAAGTTTTGCCCCCATTTCCATATATACTGCGAAGGAATGGGGTTCTAACTCATTAATATCTATGGTTAGTTATATTAAGAACCCATCTGAATCTGGAAGTATTGCCAAAACTTGCGCAGCAGAGTTGAATAATTCTTATGAACTCAATACCAAATGGTCATAATTTCAGTTTAATAACCACTGTGTGTAATTAACATATAATACTCTGAGTTTAACAGTATTGGCTAAGGTGAAGTTTGATTGACGCGTAAAATACCTCTACTAAATATTTTTTATTATAGGAAAATGTACGCATTTAGAACCTATAGCCCCATCTCTCCTCCACAATAAAAGCACAGTATACCGAGTGAAGCATGAAATACTGGTATGATATAGCGAAATGGCAAAATCATATAATGGTAGAAGTACATCAGTTTAGAATGAGAATAATAACATTTAAAATTACAATGAATAAATATTTTGAAAGGGAGTCTCTTGGCCGTTTTTGTCTTTCATGAAAGACAATTCACGCTACGTCATTCCTTGGCGGTTTCACACATGAACTGGTTTTCTGAGCTCGCGGTCCCAATATGCTGTTCTGTCCGCTTCAGCAGTATAAAGTAAACGGCTGTCCAAGTTCTGGTTTACGTTCTGAGGGTAACTGCACGAACTCTATGTAGTCTAATATAAAACAAGAATTATAAATAAAGTTTTCGAAATGAATTTTAATCCATTGTGGTACTAGTAGTTCATAATTAGCATAATAATCCCTTTTTTCTAGAGTGAGTAAGATTTCACATTATTATCATTTGTTCTGAATGCAAATTGTTCATAACACTTTACCAAAGGTTGAAAAACACTGTCGCATTAATTGCGTTATGGAAGCAACCTTATGTGATTAACTGCGATGTAAAAGATGCCATGGGACATCCATATGTGTAGCAAAACCTGGTGACAATGGTAATAGAAAGATATCAAACTGAACCACAGTCTGGAATTTTATTCCTATCTGGAAATGAGCCTCGTTGTGAGGTTATTGTTCAGGATCTAAGAAATGTCACCCAAAGTTTCAGGAGTAAATTAATAACTGGATCTTATTCACTATTATTACCATCAAATTATATATATATATACCGTACCGCTCTCAGCGGCTTTTCATGCATTAAGACTCCGTTTCATATTTTTCTTGGCGTTTAATAACAGCAGCATTTGCGATATTTTCAGCTGCGTCAAATCTTCGGCCCTTTAAGTAATTTCAGTTTAAGAAACAGGAAAAATGCACGCGGTGCCTGGTCAGGTGAATACGGAGGATGAAGAACAATAATTGTCACTTTGTGCATCGCCAGAAACTTCTGGATGATTATCGCAGTCTGTGTTGGCCGCGCAGTGCTTTCATGCAGCAACCAATCAGCCGTGCACCATTTTACGGCACTTTTTCCTTTCACGTTCTTCCTCATCCGCTTCAGAATGTCACCGTAGATCATTGCATGGACGGTCTGACAAGGAAGCAGCATCATTTGCAAGCTTATAGCTACTGCCGGTCGTCCTGAACGGTTACCACCTTCAACGGATATTCAAATACTTTAAATGTTCCGGACGTTTTACGGTTACCTAAAGCGTCCTCCCCAAAGCTCTGCTTCGACATTCGATGCACTTATGCAACAGTTTTTCAAGTTTGCAACAATATTTTATGCACATGCGCTGCTCTCGAAAATCCACCAGCGGTAATTCCGCACATCACGCGACACAGGGCAGTGGGAATGCTCAGTAATCTGGAATTCAGCCGCCTCAGCCCCTGACGCACGAAGGATGTACATGTATGAGGTACCAACTCACGGTGTTTCATCATATATAAAGACTAGACTTCGCACGCTACTCACACGTTCCGGAAACTTTTGACTATCGCCTCGTAATTAAATTTAACCTAAACTGGTGTCATTGTTCAGATGGAAAGTCGGTTAATTTAAGAACTAAAGGGTTGGTGTTACCCGTCCCAGGTTATGTTATTTTTCTACGTGGGTTTTGTTTCCTGTTGCATTTCCTATGGGAAGAAAGTCGCTCTAGCGTGGAAACAAAGTCTCATACGGGCAGGGTTAAGGATATTCGCTCTTCCTTTTTGCGAAAGTATTGCAAGCTAAACACAGCCAATGTACAAAACACACCCGTACCTTACGGCTCCAACTTGCTTTAGTGTAATTAGTGATTTGGTTAATAAAAGTTTGACCAATGAAGCAACACTTGGGCCACTGCTTTAAAGGATAATCGATCAAACAATCACACTTTCGAATGCCGGAAAGGAGTACGTATAACGAGTTCATATATTATATCCTGAATTTTTTATAGATTTTGATTGCCATAGCAATTCGTTCAACTAATATATCGTTCAAGTAACTTATCATAACTCTAGCAAGCTATACGTAGCACCTGAAATACGCTCACAGATCTCAATTCAGCCCTTTTCTGCATTTAGTTAAAGTGGGTCTATTTTTATAAAAAAAAAAAGAAAAACTCCTGCATTGCCACTGTAAAAAGTTTGGTACCTATGAAGCATTTTCTACATCAAGAAGTCATTTTTTGATGCCCAATATATATTTTCTCAACATATATTTCTGGTGCATCATATGCAGTCATTTACATATAATATGTGGCGTAGTTGAAGCATTTTGTACATAGGGGAGCCATTTTTGGACGCATAGACTCTATTTTCTCTACAATCATTTCTGCTGCAAAAATATACACAATCTAACCGTGTCAAATAGTTTATCTCTAACGTACGAACTGTGTACCTTATCGACTATCTCACTGTGCTAATAGATGTTTGAATAAAGGCTATTATCTAATATTATTTCTTTTTCCAATGACATTGTTAGAGCAACGATCGAGCATGCTACGGACATGTTCAAGCACGAGCTCTAACATATGGAGATGTACGGGGTTGCCATACAGTTTCTTTTTACCATTTAGTTAATTTAAAACCCAACCAAGCACAAAATATGAAAAAATTATTGAAGCTGAGAAATCGAATAAGTTTTTGCTTCATATAATCGACCTCTACATATATAACTATTACTTACCTGGTGGGGAATATATTTTACAAAGGGAAATACTTTAATTTGTCACATTTATTTTAAGGAAATTGAGAATTTAAAAATCATCTGTCATTTGATTTCAGAATGATTCTCTCTATTTTGCCAACGTCCGACTCAACGTGACCACCTTTAGATTAACTACTGTCCGAAGACACTTGAAAAAATGAGCAATAACAATTAATCAGTGCACGTACAGTATGCTGTCGATTTCAGCCCATGCACGTAGATGAGCTGAGGTAAATCATCCTGATCTTTGTGTGTTCTTGCACAATCCTGTGTCTCAAAGATGGACCATAGAGAACAGCCCATAGGGTTGAGGTCGGGCGAAGTTGATGGCCACAAAAAATTTATCAATAAGGAGTGCAAATTATATACTGATGCACCAGCATTGGTTCGTTCATGATCTATGCGAAGTTCCATTATGTTGAAAGGTCCACATAGGGTTTTTTACAGTGCTGTTACGCTTCTACAAGCAAAGGAGTCAGTATTGCGATCAAGTAACTCTCCGTGTTGATTTCTTCATAGTTGTAGACAACTACTTCCAGCTGCGGGCCTCGATTACACTATCTTTGAAACGTCTTCAGGCAGTAGTTAAGGCCCAAGGTGGTCACGTCGAGTAGGCCATCCATCGGAAAATTGGACAGAAATCATTCTAAAGTTAGGTGACTTATAGGATTTTTGAATTTTCATTTTTCGTAATGTTGCAAATTGAGAAATTCTCCGTTGCACAACGTATGCCCCACCCGGTACTTGAAACACATCTATGAAGACGGTACCCAATTTCCTGAATTTCTTGCAACAATATCCACACGCATTGAACGTTCTCTTGAGGATTATGTAGGTATTTCTCAGAGGTCATTCTAGATATTCAAACGCAAGGTGATGAAAAGCTAAGACATCCTCTGAGTATTAAGTGGGAGCCACACTAGACAATCCTATGCGTGCGCAACTTGATGCGACAATGTCCAACTCGCAGGTTGTCCCGATATATATTTAAACTCGGTAGCATAGATACGGTAGTACGAAGAACGTACGAGCTGGATATCCTTTCATCAGTTGTGCGTGCGACTGCATTGTGTGGCCCGGCCATAACAGAACAGATACGGTAGGATTATGAAATGTCATCAATTATATTTCAATAGTTCTTTTAGTAGTGAAAAGATTATGTATGGATATATTCTATACGAATATGTATAGGAACTAGTGAAGAATTTTTGCAAGGCCAACAATAATTTTTGACTCCATATAACATTAGTATAACTATATAGAGCCGACGTACGTCTGGACCTCACAGCTCTAGACCCACCTCAGTGGGCTGGCTGCGACACACGCAAAAATACGTCAAACTGCTGGCCTGCAGCTGCCTCACACGGTCTTCCAGCAAAATCCAGAAGGGTAATTACAACACTAACACACCTCCACCTCTTTACTGGGCAGCCGTCAACCCGCTGCTGAGCGACTTTTAAGGCCGCCATCAGGGCTGCCACTGTGACTTTTAAGAAACCTATGATAATGGGAAAACCCATTCTTTGGCAATCCTGTACGTAAGAGGACAGATATGTATACTGACACGCTGATTGTTGTGCATTGATTATATCGATTAGTGTGCTTTTTCTTTGCTTATTCGTTCATATTCGGTCTTATTTGTAGTACTTTTCGGCCAGGTCTGCATTGCTTTGGAAATTATATTTTTCATGTGTACGGCAAATTGATAAGCAAGTACACAGCTTGATAAACATATACCTACGTATCAAGCAGTATTTATAATAGCATTGGATATTAGGTGTGCCTTAAAATTAAAGAAATATTTTCAATATTACAGAGATTCTGCATTTTCATCGTAATACCTTAAAACGTACACCAAGTAAACTCGTACAACACATACTGCAGACACTGAAAGCAGACACAATTTCATCGAATATCCTATTACCATTCACCTGAGTGATATCAGTATATTATATAACAAGATGTACATGAATATATATAAATACAATTATAATTTCACCGGCACTTATTGCAGGACATTTATATAATCTACACGTGATTAAGTTCAGTGATTGGGATTATATTCCAAATTGTGCAAATATTGAAGGTTCATGGTTTCTAATGGTTATTATCAGCTAGAATTTCGTGGAAACTTCATAGTAGATTACTTCTTTTAATTCGTAATTGAAATTACAAGCAAGCGACTGCTTCTGATACGAAAGATGTGATAAATAAATGAGCAACAACTGTTCTAGGAATCTGCAGTAACAGCCAGAACCGTAGATCGATTTTGTTTTAATAATGAGAAAGGTAAAAACTAAAAAAAAAATATGAACTTTCAATACTTCCCCACTGATGTCTTACCGCAAAGGAAGGCAATAATTACAGGACTACGGCAGCTCTGGTAATAAAGAGATGATATAGCAAACATATGTGAACAAATAGTGGTTTCCCAATGATGTATTCTCCCTAAGATAGGTAAAAACCGTAGAATGGTTACTGCTTTAGAAATACATAATAAAAAATGAACATGTAATGCGTCCCAGTGATGTCTACCCGCAAAATATGCCATTAGAGTGGTAATGTAATACATAAATATTTGATATGAACATCCATTGCTCTTCCCATTGATGGCTCATCGATAAGGTTGGCACTCTGCCTAGGAATGACTCTGCTAGGCAATATAGATACGACAGCCAATACTTTCCCTTAGCTAATGTAGTCTCATACCTAAGCTAGAGCGTTAGCGTAGTACTAGTTTTGCAGATGAAATACAGAGACCAAAAAAAGAAAGGAAAGCCTTAACCATCTAGACTACTCTGCGGAAAACTCATTTGCAGTAAGATGACTTCGTAAGTAATCAGAGCACCGGTGGTCTGTAAAGTAAGAGTAGTATATTAGGCAATGGTTTGATAAATTTATCGATTTATAATACAGACTGAAGACAATCATATAGATTTACCGAAACACTTCACGCCCAGGTTAATATTGTGTTAAAAATAGAGGATATCTGGAGAAATTTATCTAAATATCGGATAACTGCAGTAGAATTAATGACATTAGTATCACTTGTATATACGGTAAATTTTATGACTCAAAGATTTTCATTATCACAATTATCACAACAATCAAAACTTTAGTACTAATATTAATTATAGCTATATAGAGTAAAGGTTAACAATAGAACATAGCTTAATATAACACTGGTCGACAATTTTTTTTAACGCTGTGTGCTTCTTAAATAAGATTCGCTAATTCTTCTGCATATATCACCTCCAAAGAGGTTTTGTAGCTTTACATATACATACGCAATCTATAAACTTTTTCATCTAATTTTAGCATACAGTATGTTGCGCTTTATTTTAAACTTTTATCCACTGCTACTCCCGGCCTGCCCCTTTACTTGGCAGGTATAGCGAGCCAACGAATTATGCCTCGTGCGAGCATTTTTCTGAACCAAAAAGGACTTTTAACGTGTGACATTCCAAGTTCTTCAAAGCCTTGATGATTTTTACACTAATTCTTTATTGTTTCCTTCCCTTCTAGTCCAGTGAAATTCCTTCGCCGCATGAAAGTTTCCCAAATACATAGGTCACCGCTTCTTATGAAGCGCTAATTCAGGATTACTAACTTCAAGAAGTTATCCACTCTCGCATTTGTTGTTTTGCAGCGAGCTGTAACAACATCAACTCACAAAATAGCTGCGACTGCTGTTTTTCATATATAATTAATTTCTCTTAAAATTTCCATGGCTTTCTTCCATTTGTGATACATAGCCATGAGGAATTATTATTATACTGAATTATTAGCCTACTGATCGAACAATACTGGGGGGGGGCGAGAAACGGAGCAGGGTAAGATAAATGTAGTTGATAAAATTAAATCCAGAAATTGCATCAGAATATAGCCAAAATAAGGGTTTTCGTTGAAGAAAAGTTCAAATCTTAATATTTACATTAAAATATATGGTCATATGCTTTTGCGGTACTCACAGCCAAGACGAAGTTTTTGTTGACGAAGAAAAAGCCATAGCCAGACAATCCAACGGTTCTGACCTGTAGCTGCTCCATGAACCTTTGAGTCTCCAGGTTAACACTGCGGTAAAAGCGTACAATTACTGGTGCATAGGCACTCGAAGTCTTACGGCTGAAGATACATACATACCTACATATATAAATTAAGAGAGTCAGCTACGTTATCTATAATTCAACTAAATTGAATTTATTAATTGTTTACTAGGCTTGATTACTGATAAAAATGAGCCAACTAATCAACAACCCCAAACAACAATATTGATAGAAACAGGGTGGGGTTGGCATTGAATAATTTCCTCAAAACTTAATTTTGTTCAATTTATAACATTTTATTTGTTTGCTATAATTAACGATTGGCTTATTTTAGAGATTTTCCAATTAAAATTTTGAAAGCAGCAAATATGATATCGATTTTCATAACGAAAATTTCTAGAATCGAAGCTTGGGAAAATTCTCGAAGATCTGCCACTAATAACAATCCACTATATAATAAAACACAGTTGTTGGTGGCTTGCTTGCTTGCTCCAATGTTGGTCCGTCTCTCCGTCACGTTCTATGGAAATAACATAGGAAAAAATTCGAGAGCTGAAGACAGTATCAATGGAGGGGGGGGGGGGCACTTTATGAAAATAAGACAGGAAGTAATTCGAGTGTTGAAGACGGAACATAATGGGGTATAATGAGGTGGGCCAGCATGACTGTAGTGGGAACACCGTGTGCGGCCAAGGATGTTGATACTTACAAGGTTAGCGCACGCGGAGGGCCTAAGCTGCAGTACACCATGTTTAATGAGCTTGTGACGTCATAAAATCGTAGTCCGTTAATAAGTACCTATTTTACATTGTTTCTTCATCATTTCATTTGGGCCTCCAGAGTGTCCTACGTGTCCTTCGAACTTTATAGTTGCACAAAAATATGTATCAAAGCGTCTGCGAACTTTTTTTTAGCTTTCTGAAGGATAAAATATTGAAAGAACACTGGTTACAAAAAAGAGCAGATGAATTGAACCTGATAAATGCCGCATGTGTTAGAAGCACTTTTGGAGCCAAGTTTATTGTCTTTAAAATACAATAAATCAAGTGAGTTTTATCGAGAGTGTTATGGCATTCTGAAGATGACATCATATAGTTGAAAACCTTTATGTTTTTTCTTTTTATTTAGCTTTGTCTTCTACCATTGACCTGCTATCCTCTATAATTTCAAACCCATGTAACAAAAAAAAAAGATTCAAATGTGTATGATTAAACTCCGAGATAGAACTTTTTACCAAAATTTGTATAAAAAATTTTAAAGCATCAGGGAAATAAGTTTTTTTTTCTTTGCGGCGAAGTAATATTAAAGCAAAAGTCTAAACATAATACGCAGAAGCTATACAATCACTCGGTAAAATCAGAACAAAAAACATCAGCTACTATACGCTGCGCGCGTTACAGCAGTATAACAGTTGGGCCTAAGTGTCGCATCCGACTCGCGTTAACTAACTTGGAAAAAACTCACCTAAAACCGTATTCCCAACACCTAAACCGTCTTACTGAACGATGTTGTAGAAACTGTGAATGCTAAATCGATATTTTTTCCAATTATGCTATAGTTTTTACAATTAGGAGAGGAGAATCTGTTAACGACGCGTACGCGACGGCACAGCTTAGGTTTGCATTTTACAGACACTGTCCGAAATAATAATAATAATAAAATTTTATTTTTCAGAAAGCTAAAAAAAGTTCGGAGATGCTTTGATGCATATCTTTGTGCAACTATACAGATCTTAGGACATGTAGGACACTCTGGAACCCCTATTGAAATGAAGAATAAACAATGCAAAATAGTTACTTAGTAATGTATGCACTACGATTTTATGACGTCACAAGCTCATTACCCATGGTGCACTGCAGCTTGGGCCCTCTGCGTGTGTACCTCGTAAGTCTCGCCATCTTTGGTGTGCGGCTGTCGGTGTGCCTGTATTCTCTTCCCGGGTTATGAATATCCTTCTGGACGTGTGTGTTCAGATGGATTTTATTAAGTCATGCATCTCCCTTTAAATCAATTCCCGCATGTGCATCTGCCTACGTTTCCGTATTTATTTCTCCGGATGATGGTGCACGCCTCAGGGGATTTTATACTCCCGAGAGGATTTTAGTTAAGGAGGAAGGAGAAAGCGGATGGATGGAAGGTAATTTACCTTCAATATAATCGGAATTAGAAATCCGCATAGTAAAGCACTTATTCTAGCCATATCGGCTTGCTGTTACCTTACTTTTTACATATACTTAGATATGAGGGTGTGCCCGGGCTCAAAATATGACGGCATACGAAACCGTATCAACATCGTTTCAGTTTTCACTGTTTGTAGCATTGTGATTAACATTGCTGTCTCGTTACCTCACTAGTGTGCCCAGCCAGCAAAAATGACGGCAAAAAATTGCGATCAAGCTGTTATCTTTATCACTTTCTTTACTAATTCACTACTCAAAATATACAGCTCCCTCTGAGAAACGTAATTCTTCCTTCCATTTGTGACACGCAAAGAAAAATCTTTTCAGCTTCAGCTCGCAATCAAGCATCACTCCTCATGTAAATTGTATCGCAGATACGTTATGTATCACAGATACGTCATGTATCACAGATACGTCACGATATCATATTAATCAAATTTTTTCACTAGAACAGAAAGCTTTCTTGCGAAAGGATAAAATTCAGTTGTAAAAATTTACGGCTGAAATGGAATCGTAAAATTCTTCGCCAGTATACTGTACACTGAAGAATATTTACCCTTCGCTCCGTTGATATAACGGTGCCCTAATAGCAGCTGATGTTTAGATGTTAAAAGATTAGAAAATTAATCAGGATTAAAAAGAGTGCTGACAGAAACTGTAGATATCTTTAAAGCTCGGACTTCAGCAGTACCGGCGGAGCGAGAATGTCATCATCTACAACCTGGTCTGTTTTCCACCTATCGGTTTTTAACAACGAAACGTGACAAGATAGCCAAAGTTTCCAACTTGGCCTAATTTTTGCCTGTTTTCTTTAAGCGAAACGGATATGGACAGATAAAGAAATAAATAAGCAAATAGATATATACACATTGATTTTCATTAGTGTGTAAAAAATTTTTCCAATGGAACATGAAAGCTTCATCACCCATGTATTTCCCGCGCCTCATCCGCACCTAAGACACGTAACCCTCACTTGAGCAAACAAAAAATCGTAAAAAAAAGCGAAAAAATGTCAAACTAGAGCCCTCTGAGAGCGCATACCTCCGCCAAGTGAGGCAACGGTAGCAAAAAATTCAAATTGGTTCTGAAACCATAATTTTCTTTGTATAAACTCCAAACTCTAATCATTTGTGCCTTTTTATATTAATAACAGCTTGTTTAATTTTCTTGAAGATCCGTTCATGACTTTTTGAGTTATAGTGTTAACAAACGTTATGACAAACATAAGTCAAACATACAAAGGAACAAACCGATCTGCACCAAAATTTGATCATTGATGTCTTTCAACATTACTAACAACCCCTATAAATTTCATAAAGATCTATTAATTATTTTTTGAGTTATTGTGCTAACAAGCAGAAAATTAAAAACAGTGACAAGCGAACGAACAAACGAACGGATCACAACCAAAATTTGGTCATATACTCTTTGTTATTTACCTAGCAACTCATGTTAATTTCATCAAAATCCATCTATAACTTTTTGAGTTATAGCATCAGGAAAAATGGGGCAGACAAACAAACAAACAAACGGATGAACATATCTTTGCCAAAAGTTAATCATCTGTTTCTCCTGACATACCTAACAATCTCTGTAAATTTCATCGAAATCGGTTCGTAACTTTTTGAGTTATCTTGGTGACAGACAGACAGACAAACAAACAAACATACAAACAGACAGACAGACAAACACGACGAAAACATAACCTCCTTGGCGGAGGTAAATATCCCACTTACAAATACAAATGTCACATACAGTGTGCATATTATTGTACAACATAGAATAGATAGTTTAGACGTATAGCTGGTACCTCATGGATAAAAAAGATATAAGAAAATATTAAATAGTAGAAAATACACTAAATGAGAAATGAATAACATTGACAATTAAGACTAGAAAACAGTGAATCAACATCATTGACATGTTGATTTTTTTCACTCTCTGCTATTCAACTTGTCAGCAACAGCACAGCATGTAGACTCCCTACTCAACGCGCAATAGATTTTACCCAAAAAACTTGGTCCCAAGACAGACGGATGTAACTTAAAATAGACTGCAAATTTCATGCAAATTCACCTGCTATTTTTATGCAATTCCACACCCAGCTGGAAGCATCGACTTTGAAGTGGCAGTTTCCCAAGATATTTGCCTTCATCTCTAGTTCTCTCAAATGCACCTTCCCGTTTGGGAGTGAGATGCCACTGAAGGTGTTTGGTTTTAGTCTAAAAAAAGCTCCAAAGTAAGGGCAATGCAATTCTCAAGACCAGCATCAAAGTGCTAGAAATATCAAATGCAAGGAAGCAGTCGGATCGAAAAGGTGACTGCTGCGAAGAAGGCAATTTCACCTGTACCTAAGAAGTATTAGCACAATATTTACGGTGCACGCGGGCGAAAACAAAATATTAACTGAGTTGCAGTTGTATATCTTCGAGATGGATAGTATTGTTTTCAAAACTATAAGAGATAATCCTCTACTGTACCATTTTTTTACGAGCTCTCGCTACAGAGCTATTAGGAGCATCCGATAGCATCTTCTGTACATGTTTTCATTAACCTATCGCTTCGGAAACATGAGGGCATATGCAGATATAAGGTATAACCAGAAACATAATGGATATCATATACTGTGGACGTTTTTGTGAACTTTTCACTGCGGAAATATGAGTAGTGGTAGTAGCATTATTAGCGAAGCAATATGAATATAGTGTATGAGTGATACACGCAAATATGAGGGGTATCCGGAAATAAGTTATTAGGAATTGTATCTCCTGCACTCGTTTTCCTTGACTTTTCGTTACGACAGCCTGAGGGATATCCATAAATTTAGGAGATATCCGGAAATATGAGGGATAGCAGCTGCCCGAGCGGCTCAGCGGTTAGGGCTGTTGCCTCATTCGCTGTCAAGGAGCCGGACGTTCTATCCCAGGCCGGGGAGGTAAGGGTTGAAGCTCGGCAATGCAGCGTAAGCATTTCTGTTACTCAGAGTGTACTGAAGGCCCTGACCTTGCGGTAGAGGGGTAGAAGTTGTAATATGAGCCTTTCGTCAAAGACGACAAGACTCAGATAATCGGTGCTCGACTGCAGCCGAACACTCTGCCAAGCCCTGGAGGAGATACGCTTGCAGCATGAAAAAGTGCAAGTAGGTTTTCTAATTGTGGTTTGCAGTCGAGGAGAAATCGCTTACCTTCACTGTATAAATCTTTTCATAGCCCTTTCACTACGGTAGTTCTATCCCTGCAACAGTTTTTTTTTTTTCTATGATCATAAGAAATATTTCTTTGTGATCGTACCACAGCTTGCGCTCTTCTGTGAAAGGTGTGTAATTAATTTTGCACTAGTCAAAGCCATGTCCGTTTCTAAAGAACACGTAGCTGAATTTTAAATAAAAAAATTCACGTTGTCTTGAAAGCTCACTTTCCAGGAAGTTTTCGAGCTACAAAAAAAAAACCATATCCAGTCTTTCTTTCCTGTTTTTTTAGACCCAATGCCATTAGCACTTGATGTGGTTACATGGCGCTGTTACATGATACTTTGTGCGTAAAGAATTTACTGCGAAGCATTTTCAAAACTTGATGTGAGCACACCTGTCGGACGGCAGGGCGAGCAGATGAGGCAGAGGCTGTAGCGTGAGGCTGTGCAGCGAGGCACAAGTGAGGGACACAAGCAGCAGCCGACACAAGAGGTGCAAGAAAGACCAGGCCAAGTAGACCCTCACCAACAGCGACGCCGGCTCCCTGGGTCTGTTGAGTGTCACGAGTGTCGTGAATGTGCGAAATTCGCCAGATTTACAATGGAAATTGGTGCATAAAACGCTCGACACATCTGTTAATGAATTTGAAATACTAGGCGGCGGAGGCTCCAACGGTCTGTTGAGCGTTATCCTTCTGTGGATGTAGCAATTTGATTTTTTCTAATAAAACAAGCATAGTAGCATGATTCAGACGTACCACTCATCTGGTAAAATAAATGATATATAATGAAGAACGACGCAATGCTTTGCCTCAATGGCACGGGGTGACGCCGGTATTGTAAATAGGTGCTGAAACGTCAAGTGTGTACTAGGAATTCTCGCGTGAGACTAATGGCAAGGATACCATTATTTTTATTATAGATCCATTGCCCTTTAATTCTGCAGGGTTTTCAGGGAAGAGAACGAAAAGACGACACGTAGTGCGTAAAGAAAAACAGGAAACCCTTGTAATGAGGAATACTGAGTCTGGGAAGAATAATTGAAGACATAGTGACAATAAAGAATGGGAACTGGAGTAAATACCGTGGACACAAATGATAGATACATGAAGAAAATGAGCACACGAAAGAAAAATAGACGTATGGCAATAAATAAAAATTAGAGAAACACTATAAGAGCGCATACCTCCGTCAATAAACAATGTTACAGACAAATTTAATTTTGTCCAGAAACCAGGATATGCTTTCTATCATCACCAAAATTTTGTTATTTTTTCCTCTTGTCATTTCTAACAGTTCCTGTAATTTTCTTAAAGATTTGTCAACAACTTTTAAACTTATATTCTGACAAACAAAAGAGAAACATAGTGCCAAAACAGACCAACAGATCATCAATAAAATTTGGTCATTGGTGTCTTTCTTATATTTCTAATATTGTCTGCAAATTTTATGAAGATCCGTTCGGACCTTTTTGGGTTATGTGACTGATAAGACATAAAAACAAACATGAAAAAAATGGACAAACGGAATCAGATCAATACAAACATTTGGTCACTTGCTCTTCACAATTTTTCTGACAACCATGCAAATTTCAAGAAGACTCATTTAAAACTGAGTCATGTTCTCAATAAAATCATGTAGACAAACAACCAAATGGCTGAATAATCCCTGTGAATTTCATGACAATTTGTCCCCAATTTTTTCAGTTATCTTGGTGACAAAATAGGCAGACAAACTCTGACAAAGTCCTAACTTCCTGGTGGAGGTAGAAATACGCAACACTGGCTCTCTACACTGAAGAATGTTAAATCTTGATTAACATAAAAACATATTTAAAAAGTATAAATTACTAGATAATATGTACAACCTACTTTGGCTCTAGCATGAGAAGGAATTTTACATCACTTGAAAACATAATGATTAGATCAAGGATGCATGGCCTAATATTAACCGGTTCTGTCCCACGCGATTTATGACGCCTAGTTCAGATTGACACTCTGGCTGCAGAAGGATAAAGGAATGCATGATTACACACATGGATGACACTCAAGACCACTGTAGAGCTGCATGAGCATAAAGAAAAGGATACACATATGACTTCAGAGAATAGAAAGATAACAAAAAGTTTTAGAGTTGCAGTAGACTTAACTTCAGGCTATTGTAGAGCCGGCATTAGGATAAACAAAAGTTTAACACTTGGATTACACTAACTTCAAACCGTTGTACAGCTGCAGGAGGATAAAGAACAGGTTACACACGAAAGATTGCAGCACCAGAGGTCCCAGGACGTCATCGGCAGCCAGCACCAGTTCTTGCAGCTCCAGATGCTGTACCCTCGCAGTTCTCCAATTTATCTTCGGGGTCACAACTTCGCCATCTGTACAAAGCAAAAACCTGAAGCATTTGGCTCCTCTATATCATGCGTTGTGCAAGAAACCTCCTTTGAAACGTTCTGCATTTGAAGCACCATTCCAGCTCCTTAGACTTCCTGGTACTCTATAACACTATAGAGTACTCAAGTTATATAGTGTACCCCATCTACCGTTAATCAAATAATAACCGCATGCAGCTTTTTTCAGTGTCATGAATGGTGAGGAACTTTTGTCGGGTACTCATAGTATTATTCCTTTAATCTGGGACACTAGTGGACTGAAGGTGAATGTTCTAGAGTTAATGAAATTATAGTGTCATACTCAACAAAGTCATAGAGTTTCAGCAAAAATTTTTTTTGCGATATCTTCCGCTGGAGAGATGCAAAATCGCATCGCGACATTTTTATGTACAGATTTTGCTAGAGAGACAACCAGGTTCTGAATTATGGATACGTAATGCAAAAATCGCATTATAAGTGCTAGACAAGTGGTCCTAGTTAGGCATCATAATGAAGAAAAGAAATATACAGTATTTATCTGGTAAGCGGTGTGCTTATCCGTCTTTTTATTATCTTGCACGTTTGAATGACTAACAGAAATCATATTTTCACCCGTGAACAAAGTGAGAGAGGTGATGCTGTTTCCGTTGAAAAAAGATTTAAGTATACTGTATATGTTTGTATGTCTGTCCACCTAAAACGTGGTAGGAGTTGAGCAATGTTTATAATTTTTGGCGGGGAGTCTAGGGGGCTGTCTTCGATGTGACCCATGCCAAACAACGAGGATTCGCTAGCCGTCAGAAATGACAGCGATGATATTTGCCCCTCCCCCCACCGCGGATAACTAGTTGTTTCGCATCATGGATACGCCTGAGGCAGAGGCGTCAAATCAAACGATCTATATTTTGTTATTGTGTTTGTTGTTCCGTTTATCCCTCCATCCAAGTAGTACATTAGTTAAAACTGGAATTGTTCATCCAGCCATTCACGTTGTACATTAGTTGGAACTGGAATTTTCAATCCTGATTTGGGGACTCGATCATGGCTTATTTCCTGGTCCTGACTTTGCGACAGTCAGTGTACGTTTGAGCAAATGTTAGACTCAAACTAGGGTGTCTTCATTAATCTGCGGAATACGTCGAGCGCTTGCGCGTTGTTTATAAAGACATATTCAGTAGATTAATGAATGTGCCCAGGTCACCTAGCTTGAGTCTAACATTTGCTCAAACGTACACTGTCTGTCTCAAAGTCAGGACGAGGAAATGAGCCCTCAGCCTACAAACCACGTAATATACGAGTATCAGAATAATCTTGGAGACTATGGGCTCGAAAATCACTTGTATACTCGCTAATCACTACAACACTTTGTTACAGAATCCATTAAGTCATATACTAGCAATGGCCACGCATCAGCTCTTACATACAGGATAACTATAAGTCTACAGTACAAATATACTGCATTAAAAAACGCAGCTTTAATAGGCTCAAGATTTTGAAACCAATGCTTTTAGAGGAAGACAAACCATCTATGGACGCTCGGTCCACAGGTACAGCAAAGATCCTCAAACTTTTTGGAGAAACTGTACTCCGTGGCATCACTCAGCAGCAGTGGTAGCACCTATAAATACTCCCCTGCTGTACCATCTCCTCCCTGTGATTGGAGGAGCTTAAGGATGCCTCGAAGCATTCATCGAGCGTCTCGTAAAAGACAACAGACGAGGATTCTGCCACAGCAATTTGATTGGCTTGTACCTTGTAGAGTAAGACTCTCGTTCCTAGGACTAAAGCAAATATTATTTTTTTACTGTAATGGTCAGTTTCTCCTAGAGTATTTTTGTCAAGTGCAGCAAGGAGTAACACAGTGTAGTCTACTGCAGTCACTCAAGTCCCTCCTATTTGGTCCCTTCAGGACTTCTGGTCGGACTGAGGCGCGTCCCCAATTCGTAGTGGGAACGTGGACAGGGCTACAGCAGTCGGCTGCAAGATCGAAACGCCTCAACCTAATTCCTCCATGTGGTCAATGAGGATGGCGGTCAAGCTCCACCGAGGCTGCGCAACAACAACATTCTCCTCAGTTCATTTTTAGCAGCCATATCATACGCAACTCTTAAGCTGGCAATAACTTCTTGACTGATATTTATAATGATACCAAACAGTGTTGACGAAACCGGTCGTTGAGTTTTAAATGTGGAGTAACTTTTCTACAGTATATCATAGATAACTATAGTATTGAGAGTTTTAGGAAAATAGAAACAACCGACCAATAAATAAATAATTCTAAAAGTACTCACATTTTAATAAGTTCTACCTGAGAGAGGGATTATATCCAGTATATATTGATAGTTTTGGAGCAGTTTCACAGTTATACAGGCTTTATTAAAAGCGACTGAGAGATCGTTGTTAATAAGACATTTATTTATTAGTCCTAGTTGTCGAAAGCATTTGATGAAGCTGTCGTTGCCAATGCTTCGTAGAAGGTCGCCAATGCTATCCTCGACGTTTTGACTACGACAGTAGTCATCATCGGAGGTGGTGCTGGCAACGGCAGCGCGGCGAAGACGATTGACGACGACGATGCATATATACAAGGTTGTGGCTCGAGCTGAACTTACTGGTGGCAGAAATCTGGAAGAGCCCTCGAGAGCTCAGAAACAGGGTAGCGGTACTGGCGTCCCTTTGCCTGGGTGACAGGGTGCCAGCTGCAGCCAATCAGCGCCGACGATTAACTGGCCATAACGCTGGGCGTTGAAGCTGTTGATCCCGAGTAACTGTAGTATTCTAGAGATGCCGGTCGATTGGTTGTTTGTGGAAGGTTGATTGCGTTTGATGGACACGGCTTCTTCGATTTCCAAGAGGAGTTTGTCGGTGTTCTTGCGTAGAATTTTGGTGAAGTTTACTAAACGTCTCTCATGATAGTCAGGCCGTATTTGTTTCGTGAATGGTTGGCTATGGCGCCCATTCTAAGATGCATTATTAATCTTCTTGATAACGTTGTAGTTCATGCCGATGTATGTATTGGCGTGGGGTTCACGCTAAAACGTTGCAAGTAAGTTCCTACATGACACTAGTTTGCTGCAATTCTTAGACGTGCAAAGTCCATGGAAGTGTAAACACTACATAACGACTGTACGCAAGGAGCCAACTTGCACAGACAACTATCTTAACGCAATCAGAGAGTGTCCCGGATGCTATAGAATAGCAACTGATACAGCTTTCATTCACCGCACCTTCAAGATTTGCTCTACTTGGGAACTATTTCATACAGCCATCATGCAACTTAAAAAAAGACTTATCAACAATGGATATAGCAACTCGTCCGTCGACCACTCCCTCAGAAGTTATCTGCAAAAGATAGAGTCGAGAGAAATAGAAAAGAACCAGAACGCCGTTCTGATCTTCTATAGGAATCAAATTTCTCCAGTTTATAAAATAGGTTAGAGCGTATCCGCTATAAAATTAGCCACAGAAGTATGATTTAGTCAGGCTTCAAACCAAAAAAATATCTCAAGGTATTTCCTTACAACATGCAGAAAAGACACGATCTTTCGACTTCTGATAAACGTATGATAGTTGGCAAAAGTTGGCACAACCTCAAGCTCTAGGAAATGGCATTCTGGCGAATTTGTTTTTTACTAATGAAAAGAAATTCGTCATTCAGCAAACTCGAAAGTACTAGAATACAAAAGTTTGAAGTAAAGATAGATTAGTGGAAGGCAGAAGAGTGGCACGACGCGAGAAACCACTATCTGCAATGATTTGAGCTGTAATCACTGCCACTGAGAGGCCTCCTCTCGTTTTTGTTCCTTTATGAGTTAAACTTAACAGCCAGGGTTAACTTCCGACATATTAGAAGCACAGCTATTTCCCTGAGCGCATTATCCCTCGGTGGTGCATCTTGGACCCTCAGTAAGACTCTGTTCCATCACATGGCTCCAAAATGACTCAACGCTGAATTCAGTAAGACATTCTAACATTTCCCAGCAAAGAAAAATGACCGTCGAATAACGCGGATTTGAACCAGCTGGTTTTCTTTTCGGTGCAGTCTATTTCGGAGAGTAAGATCTGCAGAACTCTACAAGAGTCACTTACTACCTTGAAGTCTAAGCTCCGTGAAGAATGGGCTTTGATTCAACAAAAGTGCGTCGTGTCTCCTGTAAAGCTTTCCAATAATGATTGCAGCCTGTCATTAAAAAAAATTCATACTGAATAAATGCTCTTGATTGTTGTTAAGTGTTTCTGAACTAAATGGTCATTTAATATATTTTCGAAGTCGATACTTTTTATTGAGCCACTTGGTAAAACGCATAATTAGGGTGGATCTGTGGATCTGGTGGTATATACAGTATATAATGGTTTTTATGAATGGCCCTCGTACATAAGTTTCCCCTGGATTTACTACAAGTCTTGCCAAGGTAAGAAATAAAAACTCACTCGATTTCCGTTCTTCGAGCGTGCGGTTGTACGCCCTGAAGTGCCTGGCGAGGACGTACGCCACCGTTGCTATCAAAATGTCGATGAAGTTCCATACAAAAGTCGAGTATTTGTTAATGGCCAACAACAAGATTCCAAAAACTCGTGAGTAGCCCAGTATGCCTGTAGCGTCAGTGTGGCCTTTGGTCAAATACACTTCCAAAAACCTGCACATACATGAGGGAGGTATACAGGGCGCATTTTGCGCTAAAGAAGATGTGCAGGTATAGTAAGTGGCTAACCTGACATTCAAGTGCAATATGTGTGATAATAAGTTAATTTAGCCACCTGTTCTAGCTAAACCAAACTTAGCCTAACCTATTCTTAACTAACCAAACGTATTCCTACCTAACTCAACCACACTTAACCTAGCACTTATCTTAAGGTAGGCCACACAGTACACCGAGACCGAAGAATATCCGGGGCTTAGGGCAAATGAATGATGAAGTTTTTAGCATATGTAATGTAAATGAAAGACCCAGACTCTGTACTTTTTACGAAACATTCAAGATTTGAGCCGAGTAGCCATCTCCTAAGTCCGCTCCGAGTGGTACATACCTATATACTGTATATGTAAAGTGGAGCAGCAGCTTTTCTTTTATGCAATTATGGGTAAAGGCGACAGAAGAAACCTCGTTGCTGATGATATATTTAATTAGTTTTCTGAGTTGTTGAAACATGTCACACGGTTATTGTTGCCAATGCAATGCTGCGTAAAAGCTCGCCGATATTCATTTCAATGTTTCGACTGCTGCTCTGGTCATAATCAGGAGGTGGCGAATGTTTGCGCTGGTACTGTCTGATGTGACCAAGATGGTCCATGAAAGGTCTTCTCTGTGCGCGGCAAGCGGCACTATTCCTAGTCTATGATTGGCCAGGCTGCGCCGACTCCGGTCAATCAGAGATGATAGTTCGCCGCACCACGCTGAGCTGCTGTCTTCACTTGTGTTTTTAATAGAATAAATACAAAGAGCCAAGTCAGGAACTCGAGCTGGGACAAATGTATACAGTTTATGTACAGTTCCAAATAAATTAGAGCCCACGCTAAATATTGAAGGATCGTTTCATACTTCACGACTACATTGACTTTTTTATTACTTTGGTAGTAATGTATACAAATTTACAAGCAGCAATCTTGATTTCCAACATATCTGTGTTTAAAGAAAGTGGACCCTAACTTATTCTGAACAGTTAATAGAACTGGAGAACCTTGTGGCTGAAAGTCATGCTTCTTGCCAAGACAGCCCACAAGACAAAGTGCATTTCGAATAGCATGGGATACAAATTGATTTTTCTATTTCAGAGCAGCATCCGAGCTAACCTAACTAACCTTACTTATCATAATCTAATCTACCCTAAATATATCTATTTAGTTCTGTTGGAGAAGTGGCCGTCTACCGGAAAATACCTTATAGCTGAAACCTAATATTTCAAGCCTGCCGATCTGCTGATTGGTTTCCGCCTTTTGAAATCCTGAGATCTACCTGGAAAGGGGATTTCTTTACTGTTTCAGAACCACAGCTCTAATGTCTCTCACGACCAAAGAGAAGATATCCTCTCCATTCCATTTGCGTTATCAACGTCAACGTGTTCTTGGTTCATGTAATATACGAGGGTTACGGTCACGAAGAAGCTCGTATAAAGCAAATTTCCATATATCAGATTTATCTACATTATATCAGCAGGATTAGGGTCAGTGAACTAATTTTTATCCTTCTCAGCAGAAAATCTAGCACTTTTTCATAATAATACTGTACTAAAGCACCGCTAAAACACAACAATCTATAAGAAGAAAACGTAAGAAAATACACAACATACGGCCGTATTGTGACAGTGCATCTTGTGCACAACTCGCAAACCGCATAAGAGCAAATTTTTTCACATAAAGAGAATTGGTGACAACTGTTCATTCGCATAAGAACGAATTTCACATATAACGAGAACTAGGTGTAGTCACGGCTACAAAGAATATGTCCCACTCCACTTAAGTTGGCATCGCCAAAGTACTCACAGCCAAAAAGAACGCATCCCCTCCACTTGAGTTAGCATCGCCAAGATCGTTTCCACGAAGGCTGACAGGAACATTACCGTCTGGATAAAAAACAGTATCCAACGACTGCCCCAAGTTTCGGCTCCAATGCGCTGTTCCACGGAACTCCACCTGTAGCACGCATGGAGTAGCTTCAAATACTGTCGCAATAGGACTGTTGTGGTCACTTTGCTTCAATTTAGGTGGCAGTTACTGTCTCGACCAGATTTCTGGACCTTATTTTCCCAGACGACAGCAGACTTGACTCTCAAAACTTAGAGGCAAATTGGGTACTCTGATTTTGATTTATGCAGGTCTTTCACTTGAACATTTCTTTTTCCAAGATGAAATAACGAATTGATGTTGATCACGCGAGAAATAAATTGAAGGGGATGTACTAAATGAAATATGTGCATTATAGAGGAAGGTCTACAGTTATAATACCAGGAAACAGTCGCTCCTAGACTAGGAAGAAATCAGAGCAGTGACAGTCAACAAGTTCAAGAAGCGCCTGAACAAACACTGGGAGCAGCACCCTCTACAATTTCAAACTCTTCCTGCAAGATAATTCAACTCCTAACGGCTGCCTTCTTTAGAAGGCCCATTGTCACAATATCTTTCATTTTCCATCAAACTTAACGACTCAGAACTCCAGCCATCTGCTGCAGCTAATCATGCTGGCACACTCACCTCCTCGGCTGCGGTCTTTCCTCAGATATCTGACTATTTTTATCTTAACCTAAAAGTTGCAGCTCATACAGGTCCGCAGCCTGAGTCTATATTCTCTGGGAATAGTCCTATTGGTTCGTGTATTGCTAGTTTCTAGTCTAGTCTAGCCATTTCGTGCAAGTTATAGGGACGAATCGCTGTATGTACTTGGAGGATGAACTTCTGCAAAGATCATTGAAAATACATGCAAGAAAACTCTTTAACAAAACGCGGTAAAGATGCAGCGAATTTTACAGGAATTTTGAAAGGCACATCCTGATAATTTGGGCTTGTAGTTTAACCGCCAAGAAGAAATTTACGCAAATAATTCCTGAAATTATCCTCCTAAAAGTTTAGACATGGACCACACGATACCATGACTATCCACTCCTCACAAATGGAGGCTGATGGCAAATTGATAAGTCCTCGATAAAATTTGTTTCAGTTAATGTACGGACTTGAAGCAAAAATTAACCGTTCTTGGAGACGCAAGGAAAGTATCTATTGGATAGAAACACGCATGCGTGAGCATTGGCCAACGGTAAATTGCAAAATTATATTTTAGCCAATTTTAGTTCATTTTGCTGTCCCAAACTTCAATTATCGTCGACCGCAGTTGGTATATAGCTGCAACTTTATGTTTCTTGCTGATAAACACAGTTCTTGCATCACCGAAAACCGTTAACTTCTTGTTTGAGGTCGTTCTATTGCCAGGAAAAGTGATTATCGAAGTTTAATCTATTTACAATCAACCTCATTTGCAAATTTCAGTGGACGGTCAAAAGTATCGTGTGGTGTATGATTTTGATTCAACAGAGCAACAATTTTTTTCCATATTTTACTGTTACCGCAAGTTTAAGAACTGCCCCCAAGTTACTATTGGAAGCTGGTTTTGAGTATGCAACTGGAATCTAGCTAGCACGTCAGGTATTTTCTTAGGTACTCAAATTTAACATTCTCATAGGAATAGCCTTTTATGACACGTCTCAAAATGGTTCCAGTAGGCGTTCTGCAGGAATAGCATTATATGCCACGTCTCAAAATGGTTCCAGTGGGCGTTCTATAGGAATAGCATTATATGTCACTCCTTAAAATGGTTCCAGTGGGCGTTCTGCAGGAATAGCATTATATGACACGTCTCAAAATGGTTCCAGTGGGCGTTCTGCAGGAATAG
>LQNS02278174.1:18668491-18681694 GCA_001587735.2 Parhyale hawaiensis
AGGAATAGCATTATATGACACGTCTCAAAATGGTTCCAGTGGGCGTTCTGTAAGGATAGCATTATATGACACGTCTCAAAATGGTTCCAGTGGGCGTTCTGCAGGAATAGCATTATATGTCACGTCTCAAAATGGTTCCGATGGGCGTTCTGTAGGAATAGCATTATATGTCACGTCTCAACATGGTTCCAGTGGGCGTTCTGTAAGAATAGCATTATATGACACGTCTCAAAATGGTTCCGTTGGGCGTTCTGCAGGAATAGCATTATATGTCACGTCTCAAAATGGTTCCGGTGGGCGTTCTGTAAGAATAGCATTATATGACACGTCTCAAAATGGTTCCAGTGGGCGTTCTGCAGGAATAGCATTATATGACACGGCTCAAAATGGATCCGGTGGGCGTTCTGCACGAATAGCATTATATGACAAGTCTCAAAATGGTTACGGTGGGAGTTCTGCAGGATTAGCTCTAACGCAAAGCAGGAAACAGGGCGTGATTAATCAATTTGAGATATGATAGACGAAAACAGCCATTCAGATTTGGTGTCACAAAGTGGAACTGATGACTATACAGTTGACGGAATTCCAACAACAAATTGCTTGTTCCCCAGTGTTATCATTGCTTTAAATATAATACAGTTATGGTCTGTACTTCCGATTTGAAAAAAATATTTACAATTGGCAGCATTGGCTTTTGAAGATGATGTGCTCTCACATACGCGCATAATACTTCACTTAGAGACGTTTACCCATCAATACGAAATTTGCGAATACGAAAAGTAACCCTGATGATGCTAGTCTGTGTTGTTTTGCAACTACAGTTCTTCATCTTGCTGTAATCCTAAGAGGAAGAAGCCATTGTAGAAGCAGATGGAGCCAAGGACTAAAATGTTATATATGCACCGTATTTAGCTTCTAAAAGTAACTTACTTGTTCATAAGTTTAGCGAACGCGGGCGATGCCCTCAACATCAGGAGAGCTCCAGAAGCTCCTAGGAAATTGAAGAGTTCCGTCTGTACAACCTGCAACAAGTCTCCGCCATTGCTCTTCTCGATCACTCCATCACAAATCTGCCCGCTAGACTCGTTCTCGGAATAGGAATTGTTGCAGCTAACATTCAGGAATATTTTCTGCAGGGCAGAAGTTTCCCTATTGGAATCCTGACTATCGGTCTTAATTCCAGGCGATGGTTCTACGTCCGAGGTGAAAGACTCCGGTGCAAGAGCGCTCTCAGAGGAGACGACGGTGACTGAAGTTATTAAACTAAAAGTATGCGAAATCATTTTGAAGAGTGCGTAGCTGGAGAGAACTGACGCCACCACAACTGCATAACTCGTGGCGAAGGATGTCCATCGGAATCTGCAGGATGAATAAGAAATGTGTTAGAGAAAAACTTTTAGAAAAGTTATAGGATAAAAGTTTCCACGGATCTGCCATGGACACAAAAAGGTTCACTGATTAGCACGAGAAAGTCGAATTAAGCTAAGCCCACTAGGCCTGGCTTAACCGGGACTTCAGGCGCGAGCGTTTGCTGCGTAGTCGTCAATTGTTAACATCGAAACGATTATCCTTGGAGACCGCGGAAACCTCAATACTGGTAGATAAAATGAAGATTCCTGTCGCTTCCAACGTAATTATGTTGTTCTTAACACATGCAACATGATTCCAAGAGATGACGTCATGCCTAGTTATGCTCCAGTCAGAATTTCAGTAGAACTCAAGTATACCGGACTTAGATTTACTCGGTGCCAATCGAATACATATATGTTTGCTTTCTAATTATAGTAAAGCACCAAATAGTGCGTGTACATGCGTTCCAGTATAACTTGATCAGGACTTGGTATGATCAAGTTATGAGCGCTTCGGGATAATCCATGCAGTCATCTTCTGAAAATTTTTTGACAACGCTAGTGAGAATTAAGAGAAAATAGGAAAGAGGGAAGTTCGATTTTAATTTGACTATTCATAATCAACTATTCTCGAAAATATGTACCCTCGGAAGAAATACACGCACTATATATAATTACATATGATATCATTACTTGTTGATAAGAGCGAATTATGGTATACGGTTATAATACTGGTAAAATATTAGGACAAATTCTTTTATCCTTTGAACGAACTAACTAACTGCATACTACAACATGCAACATTAAAATAACAACTCCAAGATGAAGTACTTCGTTTCTATGAGCAACGGTCTCAATTTCAGAAACTTTAGTTGATGTGGCTTGCAAAGACCAGTGTTGCATAATGGGAGGGGGAGCATTGGGCTATATTAGACACAATAGGCGCAAATTCGGCAAAAATAACTTTTTTATGTTTACATTTTCAGTACTTAATAGCTCCAGTTACAGAGCATATGGAATAATCTAGTTACATTGTGGTGCATACTACACGGCGTATGTAATCATTAATACGTTTAACTATGATCAAACGAGAGTGTTTTTCTTGTCAAACTGCAGTCAAAAATATTATTTTAGTTACGACGTTGAAGAAAGTCTTCTGCTTTCTACGATGCGTAGTTGGACATCTAGAAATTATAGAAGACAGACTAATAAATGTACCAAAAATCAATAGTTCTCGGGGCACATGTCTGGGTTCTTGCAATAATGAATGTTCTGCGAAGATTTTAGTTTTGTGGTTCTCGGTGTTTCGCAATTTGGTGCTTTACTAAACAAGGGTAAGTCCTAGAGATCCATGGATAGGTGCACTGATTGCATTAATAATTAGTCATCCACTGTTTTCGGGAGAAGAAAAATGGGTAACACATTCACACACCAATGGCATACAGTTCTAAAGGCCGCTGTTCGTAAGAAAATAAAATGAGGAAATGTAACAGCAGGATATTGGAGCAAAGATTTCTGGCGCTATATATAAGTACAAAATAACGCGTTTAAATGTCGAGCAAAAAATGATGTTGTAGCAACTTTAACTTTCTTCAAATTAAAAGAGGCAATTGAAACTTAGTAAGTTGCACATGATTTGAAATTCTGAAGTAGCGGCTGAAACTTTAAGCAATTTTTACGCCAGTGTAACAATATATTATGTAACAGCCTAAGTCTTAAACGAGACAACGTAAGAGAAATTCAAATGTTTCGTATTTCGTGCAGCCTAAAAGCAATAGAGTAGAAAAAAGGAAATCAAGTTTTACAATTTGTTGGGTTTTCCTCACACCAGTAGTTATTTTTATTTTTTTTTTTTGTTGATACTTGTTGCTAAAAATTCCTTATAAGTATACACGACTTCATCTCGTGTACGTGACTACCAGATTCACATTCTTGGAAACGTTTTTCTAATATGGCGTCGATATTGAACAACAGTCAATATCTTGCCAACGATAACACACGCGATGGAATTTTATACTCCTGAAGGCGCTGTGCCCTAGACAATTCGGCAGTCGAGTGCTCACTCGAATTCCCAAGTGGCCCGACACCAAATTAATTAAACTTTGAGAAATCTCTTCCAGTCAACAGAGCGCTCGATCTCAAACAAAAATTAAACTGTTCTTGATGTTTATCAATAAAAAACAAACACAAATTCGTAGCTGGATGACGGCAACTGAATTTAAGGACACCAGAATGATTTAAAACTGACTAAAATTAATTTAGCAATTTTCCATTTGTCAGTGTTCATAGATGCGTGCTCCTTTCCAAAAAATAAGTGTTTTTGCATCCCCAAGAACAGTTTATTTTTTGTTTGAGGTCGCTATGTTGATTAAAAAAAATTTTATCGAGATTTGACCAATTAGCCATCAGCCTGACTTAGGAGAAGTGTACAATCAAGTATCGTGTGGTCTATGGCTGCGTCGCCAGCTGATATTGCCTGCGTACGACTTCCGTCACCGCTATCAGTATAGAACCAAGTCAACGCATGCGATTATGTTACCGGACACACGTACGGTTTCAGCTGACACATTATTACACTATCCTAAAATTTTGAAAGCTGCAGCTGGAACTACAGTCATTGTACTTCAGCAAGGGTCAGTTGTGAGATTTGAACTATTCCGCCTAATTCTGAGCAAGGTGAGTTTCACAAGGACTTATATTTTATAAAATTTAGCGGGATGATCAAATGCTTGAGGGCGTACACTGAGAAAAACTTGGATACATACAAGTATTTAACAAAGAAAAATTTGGATGTACATAGGTGTTTCACAGAGAAAAACTTAAATGCACATAGCTATTTTACAGAGAAAAATTTAGAGGCGTTTAGGCGTTTCATGTGTAGTGAGTGTATCATCGCAACTGACACTACCGGTAGAAAATCATCATGAAAACAAAGAAAGTAACAAAAAAATCCTGGTATCTTTGCATGTGTTAAGGTTTCATACTACCATAAAGTTAGCTATTGTATATAAGAAATGTTCGTTTCTTCACTCGGCCAAATTTTGCCTGTTTTTGATGCATCTTGATGCATCACTGACTTGTTCCACGAAAGTATATCATCAGTGTGTCAAGTATGTCATTATACACCTAGGTATATGTATCATCATGACACACTCTAACTAACTTTACTAGATTAATAATATTCATATCTTCATGCAGTGGATACTGCTGACGAAGTGTTCCTTTTGTCGTGATTGTAGAGTTTGGATGATCTGATACTATGAAGAATAGGAAAGTAACTAGTCTGTGCTGAGGAGGAATGAATAATCCCTTGCCGGCCGACTTTGATGCTCACAGTGCTGGCTTCTCATGTTTTTCACTACTAGATCTTTAAAATTCCACAAATAAATTGAAGGAATACCTCGCCAATAAAGTGTATTTACTGAATGCGAGATAATACATGAAGATTAATATCATTGTAACAGAACTAGGCAAAGTGGGTCATGATGATGCTCCTGGCATGCTGATGATGCGCATTTGTGTCCCAGTTTTGGGATAACCGATGGTGAAAATAAGCGAATTAAAAACGAATAATCACATCAGTTGGGTTGGTTCTATGCCGATAGCGTCAATAAAAGTCTTATGTGGCTACCTGGCTTCAAATACTACTATAGGCCTATACAGAAACCATACCGTTGCTGTATTCGCGTAATTTTAATTGTAAAACAGGGATACCCTAATAATCTGTTCATTTTAAGAAAAGGAACAGACTTACCGCATTTTGTTATTGACGATGGAGACTGGCAGCACCCCAAAAAGTTTGGCCAATGATAGCAGGGGACGGAGGCAGGCGATGCAGTCGATCTGCTACAAAAACCAAACTACTATTGTCACTGCACATTAATATTTATTGGCCAAAACAGCAACATAAGTAAATAAATTTGAAGAAAAGAGCAAGGAACTATAGATTCGAATATCGTGAACTATTTAGGAGTATGCCAGATAATTCCAGGGTTCTGTGCGTAACAGTAAAGTCAACCAACTTGACCGTCTGCAGATATATGCAGACTGGCTCAGGAAAAGTGCACGGCTGCAGTCGACCTCAGACCGTCAAAAGCTATTATACCAATGGCAGAATGCTCTTGTGTGACCACCTGCTGCCCCTCGACCATCCCTATTTCTGATTTGGTTTGGGTCAGTACGCCCAAAATAGCATCCTGACACCGAATGCGGACTTAATCAGCCAAGCGCATGGAAGTGTCTGCTGACAACAGTCTCGAACCTATACATTCCGCGTCTGCCAGCAACACTCAAGTATGATATGCCACTGCGAGTAAACGATACATTTAGGGCCTTTGGAGAAATCACAGTTCACGATGACGTCATTGTTAGTGACGTCATGTTGGTGACACTGAGTGAAAAATGACTGGTTTCAGTGTACCTCTTTCCAAATGCACTAGGCAGTAGCGTCGAAAACTGAAAACGACTGTCTCCTGATCAGCCGCAGTACTCGTAGTACTGCACTCCTCTACGGCATTTATTTGAGCAAAACATACTATTCTGTAACCAAAAATGGACACTGAAATTATTGAAGATGATTGTTCTTTTTTCATTAATAAGCAACAATAATTTTGAGGAACTATTGCAGCGATTTTGTCCCACGGACTCTCCTCACTGAAAACAAAATACTGTACTTACAAGAATGTGCAATAAAACTTTGAATATACATCTACAATATACATTCTTATTTCCTGGAAGATTGAACGTCTTGGACCATCGTTGTTTAATGAATTAATGGACATCTTCAAGATCTTAGTTTTTATTGACCCTAAGACATTAAAGATGTCCATTAATTCATAAAACACTAGAGCACTCTGAGAGCACATACCTCCGCCAAGTGAGCCAACGGTAGCAAAAATTCAAATTGGCTCTGAAACCATAATTTTCTTTGCATAAACTCCAAAATCTGATCATTTGTGCCTTTTTATATTAATAACAGCTTGTTCAATTTTTTTGAAGATCCATTCATAACTTTTTGAGTTATACTGTTTACAAACGTTATGACAAATATGAGTCAAACGTACAAACGAACCAACCGATCTGCACCAAAATTTGATCATTTAGGTCTTTTATTATTAGTAACAAATACTATAAATTTCATAAAGATCCATTCATTATTTTTTGAGTTATTGTGCTAAAAAGCATAAAATTAAAAACAGTGACAAACGAACGAACAAACGGACCATTACCAAAATTTTGTAATCTACTCTTTGTTATATACCTAAGAACTCATGTTAATTTCATCAAAATCCATTCATAACTTTTTGAGTTATGGCATCGAGAAAAATGATGCAGACAAACAAACAAAGAAACGGATGGACATATCTTCACCAAAAGTTAATCATCTGTTCCTCCTAACATACTTAAAAATCCCTGTAAATTTCATTCAAATCGGTTCATAACTTTTTGAGTTATCCTGGTGACAGACAAACAGACAGACAAATAGACAGACAAACAAGACGAAAACATAACCACCTTGGCGGAGGTAAACATGAATGTGGCGTAGAATTTAGAAAAAAAAGTCAGCAGCCTGAATTTTAGCAGAAACTGGAAGCGAACTCAGAGTGTAGTAGGAACCAGTGAGAGACAACCCGTCAAAAAAAAAATAGTAGGCAAATTACCGATATTATTCGATGGTCTCTTCACAGACAGTAACTATTTACCAATAAGATTTCTACTGACAAGACTTGTTTACGACCCGAAAGAGAGAGTTGCCAAAACTTTACAGATGGCCTAAGTTCATGACGGCACTTCCACTGTGTCGATATAAAAAGTTGGCCAACGGCTGGATTTCTTTGCGCATGTGATGACATCACCGAAGTTTGATGTGACCCAAGGGGAGCAATGCTTTATTGATAGCTTAAAACAAAAAGCTCCAGCCTTGATCTGCAGTCATTTCAGCGAAACTTACCTAGAAATAAGTAACACAAAAACTAATGCTTAAAACTTACAGCCTGGCTGAAAACAAACTCAAAAATCATTATCGATGTGGCTGAAAGTGCTGAAGAGCAGCTAGCCGTAAGCTAAGTTACAGCAAGTGGGTCAAGAGAACCAGCTGAAGAGCTCCCAAAAAGTTAGGTATAAGCTGGGAACGCTAAATATAAAAAGTTGCTGCCAAATGGCAAGCCCGGACTGGTACGTCAACAAAAGAGGCCATTAGCGACGTTTAGACGAGGGTCAAAAGCCCGTCACAGCCGGTCACCTCGACCAAACATCCATGAAGGCCGTTGCACACAATAACCAAAAGTTTCAACAACAAATGTTCTGCTAGGCTCTGGGAAGAAGCTGCCTGAGAAGCAAATTCGGTAGACTATGTCTGAGACGATTTTCTTCGTCAAGTGCGAACACTTTCCAATACAACTTGCAACCCTGTTTTCCTTTGTTAGCTTTTCACTATTGTCATGCGTGGCTCCTCCGTTATTACCTCCGCCAAGGAGGTTATGTTTTCGTCGGGATTGTCTGTCTGTGTGTTTGTCTGTCTGTCACCAAGATAACTCAAAAAGTTATGGACGCATTTTGACGGAAATCACCGGGATTGTTAGGTGTGTGAAGATGGTGGGTGAAGATCCGTCCATCTGTTTGTTTGTTAGTCTGCCATATTTTTCTCAATGCCATAACTCAAAAAGTTACTGACGGATTTCTATGAAATTCAAATGAGTTGTTAGGTTTATTGCAAAGAGTAAATGACCAAATTTTGGTAATGATCCGTTTGTTCGTTCGTTCGTTTGGCACTGTTTTTAATTTTATGCTTGTTAGCACAATAACTCAAAAAATAACGAATGGGTCTTAATGAAATTTATAGGGGTAGTCAGTGATATTAAAAGACATAAAAGATTAAATTTTGATGCTGATCGGTTCCCTCGTTTGTATGTTTGACTCATGTTTGTTATAAATTTGTTAGCAGCATAACTAAAAAAGTTATGAATGGATTTTCAAGAACTTGCACAAGCTGTAACACTAGCAAAAGGCACGAATGATTAGATTTTGGAGTTGATACAAAGAAAATCATGGTTTCAGAGTCAATTTGAACTTTTTGCTACCCTTGCCTCGCTTGGCGGAGGTATGCGTTCTCAGAATGCTCTTGTTCTTTCCTTGATCTTTCTTCAAACAGCTGCAATTCTAAATTTGAAGTCAAAAGTATTATATAAAGAGTTTTATTTTTAGTGACTATGACTCCATTCACCTCTCTGTTACATTAATTATTACATTAATTATTGTACTCTGCGCATGCATTAAAGTCTCGCGGCAAGTTCAGCGCTCTGGCTCTTCCGTCCCTACAAAATCAGAGAAGATGTCGCTCGTCTGCGTACGTCTGTTTTATCCTCTTAGTGACCAAAATCAGAATTCATTCCATTTTGCTACATCTCTCACCAGCTGCTCTCTCTCCTAGTTTACCAAGATTTACGGAGGCTCCAGTTGGTTAACTCTTAAGGCAAAAAATCTCACTGGTAATCAAACCCTTCTGTCGAGGACTTCAACTTCTGCCGGCTTTACCTCGCTTGAGTATTCAACAGAGCCGGGCGGTAGAGACAGTCGTCAGTCACTCCCATGTGCCTTCGCTACCACTAATTGCAGCACTGACAGCTCTAATGACAGCACTGATGGCGCCCTTCACTTACCCATCGCACCAATTATCGTTTGGGAAACGCACTATCAATGGGTAGAGAAATTGCACTTCAAATGCAGATGATATTCTCATGGCTGAAAATGGACTGACAGATTCGAACTGTAGCTGCGATTGTTAACACAATTTCGATTCTATTTCTATACGACGCTGAAGTGCTAGAATATAATAACTTTGGAACGGGTTTGTTAACATACGCTGAAACCGGTTTGACGCAACAGGTAACATCGATGATCTCAACACACCAACTTACTCAGTCGTACTCCAGCTGTTATTCCCTTGAGACGTACTTACCTGAGGAAAGCTTTTAGCAGCATTAAAAAGCGCGATTTCAAAGTTATAGCAAATGTTAAACTCGTAAGCCTCCTAAGACAACTGGGGTAAAATTAAATCAATCTAGATGATAAATTTATTACAGAAGTTTATGCAGCTGCTACAGTTCACAAAATAACAGCAAATGTTGTGGATATATAAACCGATTTAAGAAATAGAAGATCTCACTATTAACTTATAAAAGGGATGACCATCAGCCTCAGCAAGTGAAGGAATAGTGGACTATGATACTGTTTTTACTAAATATATATTGTTGTTGTTATTATTATTAAATAACTTTATAATCCTTGTCAAAACTTCACGCAAAGGTGCCAAGAGATGGTTAACTAAACCCAATGAAGCAATGAACGCAACCCGAAGTCACCTAAAACGCTCCCATAATAAAAAATATCTCTAAAACCATTCACAGCTGACTTAAATGCCTGCAGCTTCAAATGTCTGAACGTAGATCCCGTCAAGTCATGTTATTCAAGATAGTTCTGGGTATAAAGCATCGATGCTACGGACTAGTTCGGCACTTACATAACAGCCTTCAAAATCAGTGAATGTATTTCCGCCACAGCTCATGTGCTTCTTCCAAAGACTGTAAGCAGGTTGAGTGGAATGTAACTGTCTTTCATGCCGCTACGAGAAAGGCAAATTAATTAATAAGAGAAATGGTTAACTACCTTGTAAAACATACAGAAGCAAGCAACACTAAGTCTATGGAACAGATTTAAGAGATTTAATATTGCGGGCACACAACTGACTATCTGAACTGACTAGTCTGGTCAACGAACGAACATAACTTGCTACAGCCAATCTCCAGACAGAGGGACAAAACTTCAAAAGAAGCAGCAAGAAGGCATAGAAGCATTTATTGTTTATCTCATTGTCACCAAAGACAACGTGCCATACACAGAAACCCAACCCTATTCGGGCATATGACACCAGACCCCTAAGGCCGTGTTCACACTTCCCTCATCGTAACGCGTTCAGTCAAAGCGATGGACGCGGCGCGTTGACTTGATAGAAGCAGCTGCAACAAACGCGGGAAACGAAAAAATGAAGCATGTCCCATTTTTGAACACGCTACGTCATTCAAGTTCACTAAACAGAACCTACAAATACTGAATTTATCCCTTATGCGTTCTCAAAACATGAATAAATTGATAAAAATGTTTTTTTATCGTCACTTTAACAATCGGAGTCACTGTACTCCCGCTTAAGGCAAGAAAACTAGGTGACCTGAAAATGTTGTAGGAACACAGAAGCCATCTTCGATTTGGAAGCCCAGTACATTGCTCTGTGCTGATTTCCCTTCTACCGGTTTATGAGGCTATAAATATTTTAAAAATAGGCCGTACCAATCAAAATCAAGCTATAGGATCATGGGATGCGAATGCCACTTCAAACCGATACGAAATATAAGCGAATATGTAAAGAAACTACACCATTTATAACTGAACGCGCGGCGTCATTCATTTGAAAGGACACTTTTACCTGTGAATAGAGACAAAAAAAAGTTGACGCACAGCTCATGCTGATTTCCGTGATTGAACGCTTAATGATGAGGGACGTGTGAACTCGCCCTAACATGTGCCTTTAACTTGTTCTTCTCATCAAAATGACCGTTAAATATTTCAAGAGAGCTTAACTCCTGCAGCACAGTCATCTATTTTCTGTAGATAGTGCTGGGGTAAAGGCGTAAGAGACCTAGTTTTTCCTCAATTCTGCTTCATACTCCGGGATGAACACCAAGCGCTAATCTAAGACAAATCCCTGTTTAAAGACTGAGCTGTAATCTCACGGTTATATTTAGAGGTTTGAAATTTAAATCACTGCTGACAAAGTGGAATCATCCTCATAGTTGATCACAATGTTTTCCAGGGCAGCAAGCATGTCATTAGAATACATAGCCAGTAGTATGGGGCGCTAAACAATACCCTAGGCTACAATTAAAACCACCCTGACAGATGCGCTCAAGCAACCGTCCAAGAACACACTCAAAGTGTACGCATATTGCTAGCGCACTACCACCCCCACCGAATGGTTCTCATTTATACACGAAAAACTCTCGTGGTTGACCCAATCGAAAGTGGCACCAGAGTCCAACTGAACCAGGATCCTTAGAACGACGATCCAACTCAGACTACTTGCAGTGTGACACCAACAACAAAGCGTCACAACAACCCAAATTCTTCCTGTATGCAAATTGATCTTGTGGCTGCATTCCAAAAGTTTTAACAAAACGACTTAGCTTCAATGCCACCAGTTTTTCAAAACACTTTTGACGAAATGAGTGACAAGGTCATAGGTCGGCAATTGCTTACAGTACGGGACCCTTGAGAGTGGGTGTACCTTTTTCAGAACGTCAACAACGAGAAAAATATGTCAATTTCAAATATTACACTGAGCTAAGGAGCAAGAATGTCAGCAAGACATTGGTGAAAGCAGACCGTCAAATTTCAATTGAACCTGTAGAAAAGCAGCTTGAAATGCCTCATGGACAGGCAGTCTTCATTTTGCGCCAAGAGCTTGCACTCCATAAGATCTCTGCTCTCTAGGTGCCCAAAGCGTTATGTGCTACCCAGCAGGCTCACTAACCTGGCATGTCACACTGAGCCTTTTCGCCCAGACCAAGGTTAATGAAAATGATTTTCTGGAATGACTCGTAACTGAAAGCGAGACCTGGATTCATCAGTACCGTCCCGAGACTAAGATCTACATGAATCAGCAGCTTCCTAGCGGTTTTGCTAAACCCCACAAATTCTAGGGGAGGAGGTCAGCTGAAAAGGTGATAGACATCACTCACTACGATGCAAAAGGGATGCTAATTCTGATAGACTTCCTAAAAATTCAGAAAATTATAGCGTGAGTTTATTATGAAAGGGCTTTAAGGAATATGGCGATATCACTGGTGAACTAGAGCACTCTGAGAGTGCATATCTCCGTCAAGCAAAGCAATATTAAAGAAAAATTCAAATTGGTCCTGAAACTACGATTTCCTTTTTATCATCACTAAAATTTGATCAATCATGCCTTTAGACAGTAATAACAGTTTCTGTAATTATCTTGAAAATACGTCTCTCATATTTTGCGTTATGTTCTGACAAACGTAATGTCTGCCAAACATTAGTCATGCACACAAACGGACTAACCGATCATCACCAAAATTTTGGCATTTGTGTTTTTCCACATTTCTAATGATTCCTACGAATTTCATGAAAATTCATTCACAACTTTTTGAGTTATGTTACTGACAAGCATTTTGACAAACAGTTAACACACAAACGAACAAACCGGTCATCATCAAAATTTGCTGATTTGTGGCTTCAGCATTTCAGTTAATTCCTAAAAGTTTCATGAAGAACCATTCATAACTTTTTAATTGCATTATGTTACTGATGAACATGGAAGTAAACACAGAGACAAATGAACAGATCAATATAAAAATTTGGTCATTTGTTCCTAGTAACTACCCCAACAATTCCTGCAAATTTTATAAAGATCCATCCGTAATCTTTTGAGTACTCTTAGTGACAGACTGACAAACAGACAGGCAAATAAACAAATCCAACAAAAACATAACCTTTTTGGGGGGGAGGTTTTAAAGCTGCTCATTAAAAGTAAAGGTAGAGGTGTCTTAGCTGCATACCCTTCCTGGGAAATCCGCTTGCAGTTGTGCGCTACCTTACCTTGAGTTACCTTAAGAGTCTTCGGAAGAAGTCCAGGTGACGTTGCTCACGTCACCCCACGTTGTAGCAGAGCAGAATTGGCCCTGCTTTTGCGTTCTTCTCTGAACCGTTCTCGCCGGAGTTTTCCTCGTAACCCACCCATATGGCAACGCTCATTCACGACTTAAAACAATGGCGACAA
>LQNS02278174.1:18695710-18711804 GCA_001587735.2 Parhyale hawaiensis
TATTACGGCTGCAGCGACGGAATGAACGCTCAATTTATCTCAGCGGGCTCTTTTATTAACTCTCAGCGGAAGTCGGAGGCTGTGCTTGCTGCACATAATGTGCTGGCGGCACACCGTACTACACCTAATTCTGCAGTTCTACTTATTCTGAGCATACCGCTTGTTTCCACACAATCTTCATTAAATATTTATGCTGCCGATACAACGATCAATAATCGATGTAAACAAAGCGTAACACATTTACAGAAGATACCAAAGCTTACCGACTTCATAGCCTTTTGTCTTACGAATATAGAGAAAATGTTGTAGGGTTCCTATAAGAATTACCTACGTAACATTAGTGACGGTGCTGCTAAAAGAAACATCACTGCCCCATGGTATTGAATATCAGCACAATGACAAGCCATTAGTATCCTGTCGAACTCAACGCTCGTTACTATGGAGATGAGTAATTGAAAATTAGGTTAATTTCGATGCATGAGACGGGTCATTTCATGCCTGTATTGACGGAAATCCTACATGTCCCTTTGCAGAGAAAATATTTTATGGATGCGGTGTTGCGCAAGTTTTTCTCAACACTTTACCTCCCGAAAATTTTTTCACTTCTACTTGTGCAAAGTTTGGGAGCATTTTATGTAGTTAGCCGTCATTGCAAGAGGTAGGAGCAGCAAGCAGATGACACCTGGTCGAATAGTTGCAGCCGTGCAGTTAACTACTCGTACTAAGGTAGGTACAATCTTAACCGACAGCACAGACGGGTCAATGAAAATAAAAATAGAGTGGTGGCTGGTCAGACTATCTCTAACAAAATATTCGGCCTCCCTGGAAGCTGATCTACGGTTTTAGCAACCGGGACGGCCCAGAAAAATCTGTTTGGGCACAAAATGACAAGACAAGGGGTGTCAAAGACCAAACTAGGCATGATTGATGTTCCACGCTCTGATTCATAAAATTATCTTAGAATATTTCATTCACATAAATGCCTTACGTACGGAAGACTATTCGCGGGGACTTGAAATGTGAATTTATAAAAAAGAAGCACAAATTTATCAAAGAGGCCTTTGGCAGAGTCAGTTTGTCACTCACCGATCATCTTTATATTATAGATACTGTACATTCTTTTACATTTCTTTGATTCTTGAATCCTCAAGAAAATTTTGCTCCTTGTTTGAGACTCGTATAGTAAAAAGAATTTATTTAATAAAAAAATTATCCATCAGTAATAGCAATTTTTCATTCGTGATTTTGAGTGAGAAGCCAACTATAATGTACTTTTTGGGTTTGACACATACATTCATTTTAAAATATCGATTGTTGAGCAAGGAGTACCAGTAGCCACATTATCCTAATTTACCTAAGAGGAGCTGAGGTCGTCCAGGACTCGGGTGGCTCGTTCCAGTGTTCCAGGAGGCCTATCAGAAACTTACTTGTTTAATGTTATGGTCCAGGAAACTTTAGCTAAGTTCGGCTGCAGTGCACTGTATTGGAAGCTACTCTTATTGGAAAATAAGCTAAGTTCGGGAAGTTTGTAAAACCGATCCATACCTGCTCGTCCTCCAGTGGGGTACTGGACGACTGCCATGCGCCGGAGAAGGTGGTTGTTTTGAACCTCCGTGGCAGCGACAGCAATGGTTTGATCCGGTTCATCTTGGCTTTTTTTCTGAAGCGTAACTTTGAACCTCTGGCCGTGGGATAACACGAAACATTATTCATCAACACCAGCTAAAAAGCTACGTTAACCCTTTACATGATTTTTGTTTACTTCCATGGTCCTATTTCCATGAGACCAGGGTTCTTAGCCGCCTCGTAAGAAGTTGACCCTTCACTGCATGTTTTAATTATACTTGTCCGTAAAAACTATTAAATGCGCATTGTATATGATACACCATGCAGTGTAGGATTAAACAGAATTTTTATGTCCCGTTTAAAGTTGCTCTCTGAACAAATTTTTTACGAGGCAGTGGCGAAATAAGTTAGTTGCGCTTCTTTGCTAGTTTTTGGACACATACTTTTCCTGCTAACTGACCTTATTATGACCGAATTAAAAGAACAAAATGCCTTAACCAACTATAAATAAATAGCTAACTTCTTGTAACACAGTAAACTGAAGGCTAGTTGCCACTATAATAATTTGGTCCCAATACGCAACACTCAGGATGAGAATGTTTTCTTGTGTCCCTGCGTCTTAACCGAAAGATTAAAAAAATGTTCTCCGTCGAGCTTAGCAAAGGTCAGTAATGGAGTTTTGGGTACCTAATTTTAATTTTGAGTAAATTAAAACTTTGAAAGCTGTCCTATTTTCAGACGCCTAAATGAACGCAGCAATAATTTCTTACACTGAGTTATAAGTTTGGGGAAAACTCCCACCCTACCCAATAGCACAGGTTCAGGGTCACTGTTGACTGGCGCTCATGAACGACGAGGCGGATGTTCGAGCCCACACAACGGAAGGTCTGACGCTCGGCAGTGCTGCAGCATCAGCAATTCTTTCAATTATAATCAAGGGGAAGGGAGCACTGGCCCTAGGGCCAGGGGGTGGTACAGTTGTCTATCGGGTATTTCGTCAGTGATAAGTCATAAACCGGACAATTTGTGATCGACCGCAGCCGTACACTCCTCTGGGCCCAAGTGGGCAATTGCCTGCATCACAAACCAGTGTAAGTGGGTTTCCTAGTGTGAGGGTTGATGGGCAAAACGAATTTACCTTTACAAGAGGAATGTCAATTGACCTGTCTTCGTGACAAACAATGCAAGCAAATTACATCTGAACACTCGTATTCTTCATTTTTAAAACATTTTTTCCAACAGATTGTATTAGCATTTAGGTCACTTTTTCTCAGTGGGTATCGCACGTTGGCCACAGGCAATCTCTGCAATGCTAATTTTATATTCTATTAACTTTTTCGTACCGCAAAGACAGGCGTCAGCTACAGACCATTATAAAAATCAATTGCATTTTCAATAACTTACTCGTCAAAACCCACTTTGACTAAAAAATTATAATGACATATTGCATGTTTATGCTTTCCTGCTGTCGCGAAGGAAATTCAACCATTAATTTTGAAACAAATGTATTCGAAAACGTGACATTAAGCATGCATTTCAAAAATAAATAGAGGTAGAAGTCATTACTTAAGTAAGTTTTGAATAGAGAGTCAATGAATTAGATAAGCTAAATTGGACTACAGATGAAACTAGAGGCTAATACTCTACCGTTTCATCACATATCCATATCGGTGCCAGAAGAAGGCTGCAGAAGCCATCGTACCATTGTTGTTATCACTTCATTAAAATGTAAAAATATCATTGTTATCTCCTAAAAGTTTGACGAACATACGATAACGATAGCCTAGATTTTTTCTCTTTATCTCGATAGAATTTGGTAATTTGTGGTGAATATAATAATTATGTACTTCGTTTTAAGCTAGTCCATAGAATACAATCTAATTGTAGCTAATTTTTTTATTTGCCCACATACGAAACTAGAGCACACTGAGAGCGCATACCTCCGCCAAGCGAGGCAACGGTAGCAAAAAATTCAAATTGGCCCTGAAACCATAATTTTCTTTGTTTAAACTCTAAAATCTAATCATTTGGGCCTTTTGATAGTAATAACAACTTGTGCAATTTTCTTGAAGATCCGTTCATAACTTTTTGAGTTATACTGCTAACAAATGTTAAGACAAACATTGGTCAAATATACAAACGAACACACCGATCTGCACCATAATGTGATCATTAATGTCTTTTAGCATTACTAATAACCCCTATAAATTTCATAAAGATCCATTCATCATTTTTTTAATTATTTTGCTAACAAGCATAAAATTAAAAACAGTGGCAATTGTAACGAACGAAGCAACGGATCATTACCAAAATTTGGTCGTTTACTCTTTGTTATATACCCAACAACTCATATTAATTTCATCAACATCCATTCATAACTTTTTGAGTTGTGGCATCGAGAAAAATGAGGCAGACAAACAAACAAACGGATGGACATATCTTCACCAAAAGTTAATCATTAGTTTCTCTTAACATACCTAACACTCCCTGTAAATTTCGTCCAAATCGGTTTAAACTTCTTTGAGTTATCTTGGTGACAGACAGACAGACAAACAAAGCGACAGACAAACACGACGAAAACATAACCTCCTTGGCGGAGATAATAATTCGTTCGTACTAATTTTGGTCTACTTACTATCTCTATTAAATTTCTGAATGCTTCATACACATATATCACGGTTAGCCCAAGTGTAGATAGTGTTTCAGGTGATGCTCTTGTTAAGATAAATTGTCTTTGGTTCATCCTTTTAACGCTTAATACATTCTCATATCCATCGCAAAAGTAACTTAGAGTTAAATTGGCCTACTTAATGATGTTCAAATTAGCAACTGGCAACATATACCGCGCTCTCATTCCATTGTTATGTCAATACACTCTACAACAAATCTTCTAAAAATATCTGCCAAGCTTTATCTACGAGCAGTTCTAAAAAAAAAGTCTAAGAACAAATAGACAGCTCACCCTAGGAGGATAACAATAGAAATGCCAGCGCGTCTGCCGAGGACACAGAGTGCAATGAAGTTATATGCAGAACATCATCAGCCAGGGGGCGCAACAGCCACTCCTCGGCTGTCGACCAATAGGCACAGCCTTCTACTTCACGTCACTGAAGCGCGTAATGATTTTGGCTCGATTGACCAATTTGCATGGCCTACACAATCTCATCGTCCTCTCTCAGTAATATAATATACACTGAAGGTTTGCCTTATACCCTCGTATATCGTCCGCTTCGCACAGCTGTCACCTTCATGTCACTGAAGCTTGTATTGATTTTGTGCTATTGTTTGTTCGTGTGCAGCTCCTTTCTCTCTTCCAGCACACTATATTCCAGGCATCATTATTCAAGACTTGCATTCCCCTCACCGACGCCCCATTATCGCAGCCTTCATCTTCACGTCACTGAAGCTAGTAATGGTTTTGGTGCGGTGGACCAAGTTACTTTTGTTTGCTGACAACATCTTTTTGTGAGTTCTAGGCAAAGTCCGCACTACAGGCGGGAAGGCGAGTTTCCAGGAGTGCCTTGGTCCCGAAACTTTTATATTAAACGTCTGAATATTTTGCTGTGTCCTTGCAGCAACAACTGCGAGTCTGCCAATAAACTTAAGGCCAATTGATGCGTTAGTCTTTTGCACGTGTTCGCTCCTCCACTTGTCCGAATGTGCTACTGTGCCCTAGAAACGGCAGAGAAGTACACTGTTTCTGCATTTTATTTCGTTTCAAGCTTGAAGAGATTTGAAGAGAGAGCACGGATACTCAGTCAGCGTTTGTTTTTGCTGGGGATGTTAACGCGCACCACAGGGACTGCTTGGGATCTGTATCACCAGCTGATGGCCATGGCGAGGCCACGTTGGACTTTTGCACCTTATCTAGTTGTGTGTAGGTTGGCCTTGGGTCCACGTATATTGCTGGCAATTGTTTCGACCTCGTCATGGCTGTTGTCCCTGACTTGGTGACTGTGTCAGTTAGCTCTCCTACTGACACTTCAAACCACTCACATCTTGTTGTATCCTTGGACCTGAACCAGATTCTTCCTGATGGTCGACACCAAGAGAGTAGTGTACGTTAAGAGCAGAGCTAACTGGGATGATATACCTGCAGCAGATGGGACGTTACCTTGGCGTCAGATCATTTACTGTGAGGCTCCTAGCTCTGAACTCAATGACTTGACGTTGTCTGTTTTGTAGAGGTTTGTCCCAAAGATGATTATTCATGTGAAGTCTCAGGACAAACCGTTGTTTGACGATCAGTGTCGGTTAACTTTCGAACGTGAATAAGCGACTTCTCGGGCTTGGCGGCGTTCGCGTGAACGCACGTACGTCGAGGGAGACCTGTGTAGATTGTAGGCGCCGCGGCTAAGCGTGTATATGAGAGGGCACTGCATCGTCAGAGGCAGGGTGTCAGGGAATCTCTGTTGTGTATTGAAAGGCTTCATTGGGGTTGTACTACATGTCCGTGGTAGCCCGTTACCTTCCCTTGTTCGCCCCGGTGATAGTATCGTTATTGATCCCTTGGCTAAAGCGGAGCTCTTAGCGGCTCACTTTGACAGGAAGCAGAGCAGAGATGTGTTGTTATTGCCTCATGGTTGTCAGTCTGAATCCCATTTAGCCTCTGTGGCGTTCAGGTCTAGTACTTTCAAAGTACTTCTTGAGGACGTTGATTCTTATGGAGGTGTGGACCCGGTAATCATATTTCCTATATATTATAAGCATCTTGCCGACGTTCTCGCCCCGATGTTGGAGTAGTCTTTCGGCGCCTGATACGATCGGGAAGTTTTCCCCCGTTTTTGGCATACTGGGAATGTTACTGCCATCCCAAAGGCTCAGTGTCGCCAACTACCGACCTATTACGCTGACGCCCATTTTATCGAGGTGTTCGAGAACCTGGTGAATTGTGAGATCGGTCGTTTTGTTGAGGCTACAGGATTGTTACTTGCTGATCAGCTTACGTACAGAACTGGTTTGGGTTGTTGTGACGCATTACTGTTGGCGTCACACCATTCACAGTCTACACTGAATTCACAAAGGATTTAATAGTTTTCTCCACGTTTCTAAAAACACATTTCTCTTCATTACTGATTTTAAAAAGAACAATTCTGGAGTAAAAGTAAGTGCATGCTATATAAAGTACAACGTTTCGGCCATCTACAACTGGGGCCATCATCAGGTATGTATCTGGTCTGAAATAAAAGGAAGCACAATAAGTAAGGTACATGGTTACGTTCTTTGGTAAGTTTAAGGTACGTAGGTAACAGCTAAGACTAAAGCGTGAGGGAGCGCTGTTGCTGCTAGCATGATCGGTCTAGCACGGACACACCCACCTGGACTACTTCGGCATCAACCACCGGCCCGTTCCACCAGTCACACACCGATCATGCTAGCAGCAACAGCGCTCCCTCACGCTTTAGTCTTAGCTGTTACCTACGTACCTTAAACTTACCAAAGAATGTAACCATGTACCTTACTTATTNCCTACTTTTACTCCAGAATTGTTCTTTTTAAAATCAGTAATGAAGAGAAATGTGTTTTTAGAAACGTGGAGAAAACTATTAAATCCTTTGTGAAATTAAATGCCGATTTGAAATACACTGAATTGTAGTTTTAAGGCACGCCTTTTACAGTTGGACTTTAGTGCGGCGTTTGACAGGATCAACCACAGGGGTCCATTTTAAAGTTACAGTCGTTTGGGGTAAGTGGTAAGGTTCTGTTAATCAGTCGTGCTTTTATTTCTGAGCGAACGCAGAGTGTGTTTGATGACGGTTTTTTGAGTGCCTCAGTCGTGGTGGAGTCTAGAGTCCTTCAGGGTAGCGTACTTGCCCCGCTGCTGCTGCTGCTTGTTCTGTGAACTAATCACATGCTCTCTTTACTAGAGAACACGATGATCAATATGCTGAAGATTGCACTTTGATAGCAGTGATGCCTATCCTCAGCATGCGTAATGTTGTCGCCCAGTCTCTAAATAGGGAGCTGTCGCACGTTCGCGCATGGTGCTCGACCTGGAGAGTTAACTTGAATGCCGGTAAGACTATACCTATTTAATTAGTGTTAGTTGGCTTTGGACGCTTTTACTGCAGCATCCACCTCTGAAGACAGATGCCACTTTGCCTCAGCGATCTTGGTCCTTGCAGATTCTCGATGTTGTGTTTGGTGAGAAGTTTATTTGTGTGTTGTATAGTAGGCGGCTCGTGTCACGCGCTTCCAGTAAAATTGGGCTCCTCCGTAAGGTGTATTCTTGTTTGGCTTCCTGGTGTTGTATTTTCAAATGCTTCATTTGGGTTGTACTACATGTCCGTGGTAGCCCGAGCGTAACTTTTTAATAATAATATCCGTAACTTGCCTAGCGACACCTACCAAGAGAATTGATTTAACGATTAATATTTTAATACGACCTGCAAAAAGTTGTTTAGACAGCGACGCTACAAAACACTCGGCAGAGTGAAGGAGTGAACGCGTTGAAAAGACTAACGTGTAGTTCGCCCATCGCAAAACGCAAGCTGCCAAGGCAGCTGTTTAGGTCAGGATGGGCGGCTTAGCAAGTGTTGCTCGTAATGTTTCTGATATTTCTGTAAAATTAGCATCAGTTAGCTCAGAAAACTACACACTTTACTGCTGTTGCAACGGAGGCTACAATTCACTCGGACTACTAGTAGCTACTACATGTTAAACGAAATAGATCTGACTTATTAGATATAGCCGGCTGCTGCGTTGGCTCTATTCAGTTGATTAGCGCGTTTCCGACTATAATCCTAACGGACTACTCTTAGACATTACGAACAGTCAATCTTGTTCCGTACAATGAAGTTATGAGGCGTCTCACGCCCATTCGGGTTGCTTCTGACACTTGCCATGCAATTCAAAGGGACGAAACCAGCGCTCTGCTCTGCAGTCCCAGGCTAGTCAAACCTTGTGTGCTTCACTTAACTAGGCTATGAAGCACCAGTCGATTTCACCTCTAGGTTACTTAAACTTAGAGTTGTAATTTCCATACGAATAATGCTTTTTGCACACGTCATATACATTCAAAGTGCACTATAATTGAAGAGTTAACAGTTGATTTGCTCATTGTCTCCATACAATGTAATAAACTCAGCCGATTCATCTTTGTTTTCTTATGCTCTGTACTGACAAATTCACTCAAGTGTTTGATGATTTTATCTTCGGTGCTGCCTCAGTGTCGATGAAACTGCCATTTCTATTGTCATCGGATTCCTAATTTAAAACACCCTATCTCCCTCGTACACTGTTATCCAACAAGAGGAAAAGGAGATGTATAGTATGTCGAGATATTACTAAGGTCACTAGTATCAGCTTACCTAGAAGTAACCATTGACGCTCTAGAGGGGGAAGGATGGGACGCAAGGTATGTCGACATGAACGTGGGTCCAACGTACGATGCCGTTCTCATACTGGATCAACACGCATGCGAACATCAAGTCAAGAAAGAAGAAAAAGAAGCATCATTAGCAAAGGCGTGAAAATAGAACGAAGCAAAGTGGCATAGAAGCAGAGAACTTTCCACCAGCCTATCAAGAGACAATTTCTGCCCGTAAGCCCCAACGGAAACTTCTGAAGGAAAATAAAACTAAAGCGAATTTTGGGGTCGACTTTATCATACCGTAATGGGCAGGGTGGAAAAGCAACTAAACTTTCCAGTCCCGCAAAAACACCAGCCAAATTTTTCTTAAGCGGAAGCTTAGTAAGTTTATAAAGCGCCATGCTTTAGCCCAAAGAACTGGTCAACAGCCTAACACCCTCTTCAAAAGTGCGTTTTGATCTACAAACTCCTTACCATCCTCAAGAGTCATTGTACACTGAAGCGTGCGTGCGCAGTGTATGGTTCCACCGCTTTGAAGAAAGTAATGGAAACAATCAGACGTGACCTCGAGTTCATTTTTTATTCAATGTAAATCAACTAGCTAAGAACTCTACATGTAGTGGCTATGTAAGAAATTAAATTCGCTCTAATCACAACTTGCTTGTACAAATTCCTATACAGTTAATTTTGACAATAAATTACAATCATAAATTGTTAACATTAATTTATTATTCATTCATTAAATTTAATTATTAATTAAATACAATAATTATAAACTCATTATCTGTTAGCTACATTATTGCAAATTGCTGGGAGATGAAAAAATACATACGAGATTTCACCTAGAACTACATGAAAAAAAAATTGCCGAAATGATGCCCTTCTTATTTCTTCTAGGACTCCAGGTCAAGATCTTAACCGGATAGTAATGCTCAAAAAAATAGTTGAATTCTACAAAATAAACATCTAGGCCAAGCGCAGGCTTGAAATCTATACAAATAGGCACCTGACCCAGCGCACACTTCATGTGTATGTCTAAAGATAGCCCCCGAATTACAAGTCTGATGTTCGAAATCTGCTGCAGTCACCGCAAAATTGTGAGATTAAAGCCAATCACTGCTAACGGTTCGCCCTTACCTCTCTGCATGCATGCGTGTAACGAAGTGAGTGTGACTGCACAAGCAACGATTCATTTGATTGCTGCTGCCGGCATGCTCTGCCACGCGAACACTGAGGTGCTTCATAGCCCTGCATACCTACGCTGATGTGCAATAATTGTTGAAATGAGTCTCAAAGACTAAAAATAATGGAACCATTTTTTTTTTTTTTGTGACTGACTGCCCTGAATCTGATGCATGATGAGCTTATTAGAGTTACTGCGGGTAAAAAAAAAATAATGTTAACTTTGCTTTGGTAGAGTAGAAATTCGTCAAACCACCAATTCACTTGTTCAGCTTTTTGCTTTAAGTTGATGCTTCAGAACATTTGAATAGTTTGTTGTGTCATTACAAGCCCAACTCCGGGCATACCATAAGGTTTGCTAAAATACATATTAACCGTCATGTCAATTTGCCTATCAAGCTAACCAATAAAATTTTGGATATCTTGACAAATTTGCAGTGAATATGAATACAAACGCTACACACGGTTTCTGCTGTTTACGCAAATACGACAACGCATTCTGTCGGTGTGAAGAATGAACGCAGGACGAAAGACTGACGTATGAAGAGGCCCCAAAAGTTAAAATGCATATTAAATCTAAATGATCGCCTGCTATCTGTTTTATACAGAATAACGTGCAGTAGAAGACTCAATTATTATGTAAATTATTGTTCTAATAGGACATACATTTTATTTATAAGCCTTCCTGGCCACTGCTACTCTAATGCAGCGGGGGAGAATGAAGACAGTTGCAGCATATCAATAAAAAAGTGATAATATTGGCGCAACGGGCACTCTAATGCAGCGGGGGAGAATGAAGACAGTCGCAGCATATCAATGAAAAAGTGATAATATTGGCGCAACGGGCACTCTAATGCAGCGGGGGAGAATGAAGACAGTCGCAGCATATCAATAAAAAAGTGATAATATTGGCGCAACGGGCACTGATCACAGAAACAGCAGCAAATTATCAATAGAAATATAAAAAAGTAGGGGAGTGAGATGAGTCCAGTCACAATAGATCGCCAAAAGCTCAACTATTGGAATTAATAACCTATCGACTCGGGGCTCCCTGAGGCGCACGTTTCCCAGTAAAATGGAATAATTATGTATATAAAACTGATTTTATATAAGGTCAGTTCCTTACCATATTGAGCTGGTAAGGTATTCAAAAAATTTTGGCAGCAATATCTAGTCGATGACACGGCTCCATGCTCCATAATTAACTACGTAAACCTTGGAGAGGAATATTTTGAAAGAGAATAAATCTTAAAAATGTTTCTCAATTGATTTATTTTTGTTACTCTGTTGTCAAAACTTCCTGAATACCTTTTGTATAACTTAATGGATTCCTCTGGGAAGCGGCACCGGATAGCCGCCTAAAAACATTTGATCGGGTGCTGACAGAACGGCAGAAAGAGAACAGTACTTAAGCTACCTTCTTTATATACGCACCAGAGGTGGGTTACCGGACTAATGAAGCAGTAAAGCTGTAATCCGGTAATACCGCTTCACCCGAAACCGTTACCGCATCGACGAAAAAAATTACCGCTACCCACCTCTGATACGCACAACTGAAGACCTGCGCTGTATTAAGGGCAGGCGGGTTGGACTCCACTGAGGGTTCCCGAGCGCTGGTCGCGAGCCTCTGGAGGCTGCGATTCATTGGGAGAGGATCGGGCGGCCTCGCTGTAGTAGAGGTGACTTAAACTTTGGAACAGAACTTTCTCTAGACATATCTTCCCCTCTTATTGATAGAAAAAAAAAGTGTAAATCAACCAACTGATAGCGAGGGTCGCTCGAGCTCAAACTTTTGGGTAGGTGGTCGAGAGCGTAGAAACATTGAATACAGGTAAGCTAAAAAATATTGTCCCGTCTGCAACACGTTCTAGCGCTGTTTGCACACCATGAGCATGTTCGATTGCGCATCAAAATTAAGCCTTCAAGGCTTGACTTGTTCTGAACTTGACGCAGGTGCGCCGTCATCGACCCGCTGAAATGGGTTTCAAGTATTGACCATCAATTGGCTTCCTCTGAGACTTCCAGAAACTCAATCTTACTCCGTAAAATGGAGTTTTCAGGAGGCTCAACGTAATCGGGTTGCTTCTAACACTTGGAATACGATTCAAAGTGCCGAAGTCACAGCTTCTGCTTAAGGTTTCGGACAAGCCAAGCCTCGATGGTTTATGTTTCCCTGATAATCAAACGCGTCCTAACATATCTTTCCCCAGCCGGCAGCCTTGAGTAGTACAGGAGAAATTGGAAAAATCTTATGTCCTACTCTCGTGGTAATTAATCAAGGTACTCTCATGTGATCCATAAGCATCGGCTTCGGCACCGCAGCCGAGCAGTGAGATGCGCGGTGAGTGTATTGATATTTAAAGGGCCTGGAATAACATGGCAGTTCCCAACTCAAGACAGTTATGGCGCAGAGTCTAACTGCAGGGTTTGGCAACAGATATTAAAGTATCTTGTATGTGGCGCAGTATTTTATATGAACTGCAGTAACTAACATAACCTTTTTGGCCCATTTTGAGTTTGCACGATTTATCATTCAAGGAAACCACCCATTATCATGAGGATTGATTTAGGCAAAAGTGGGCACGCGTTTTTTTTTATGAGGGGGGTTCCAAACCCGAATCTTTGCAGGTTTGGGGTTCTGAACCTCCGAATAACGAACCTGATTTTCAAAATTTCGATCCGAACATTTATTCTGAACATTTTTTCGCAAACCTCCAAATCTTTAAAGATAGTAAAGTGATTCCAATACCTTCCGAACATTTTCCAAATTAAAATTATACTCATTACGAATCTAAATTTAACGCTTCCCGATTATAAATGATTTTTTTAAGATTTCTACATTATTGAGAGCAACGGTTTAAGAATGTCTGATTATTGTAGCCACCGGTGGCGATGCGTCACTAAGGCCGTGTTCACACGCACCTCAACGAAACGCGTTCAATCACGAAAATGAACACGAGCTGCGCGTCAACTTTTTCTGTCGCTGTCCACACGTGAAAGCGACTTTCATTCAAATGAATGACGCCACACGTTCACTTATGATATAGTTTCCTTATACATTTGCTTAGCCTATATATCGTGTCGGTTTGCAGTTACATTCGTATCCCACGATCTTATAGCCTGAATTGGATAGGAACAGCCTGTTCAAAACAAAAATTATGGCCTCATAAACTGATATAAGCGAAATCTGCACTCTGCAATCCGCTTCGTTGTCAAATCAAAGATGGCGTCAGTATTCTTACAACATTTTCAGCATAATTATAGTTTTCTTGGGTTAAACGAAAATACAGTGATTTTTATAGTTAAAGTGATGGTAAAAAAAAGCATTTTTATTGGCCTACTCATCATTTGAAACCGCTCTAGAGGATAAATCAAGCATTTATAGGTTCTGTTTAGTGAATTTGAACGACGCGATGCGTTCAAGAATAGAACGTGCTTCATCCCTATATCTCTCGCGTTTGCTGCGGCTGCTTCCATCACATCAACGCGCCGCGTCCCTCATCGTAACGCGTTCAGTCAAACTAATGGACGTGGTGCGTTGATATGGTTGAAAAAGTAACACAAACTACGGGAGACTGAAGAATGAAGTAGATACGTCTTTTTTTTTTTTTTTTGAACGAGCCGCGTCATTCAAGTTCACTATACAGAACCTATAAATACGGAAATTATCCTCCATAGTGTTTTCAAATCATGAACAAGTTGACAAAAATGCTTTTTACCATCACTCTAACGATCAGAATCACTGTATTTTTGTTCAACTTAAGAAAACTAGATGACCAGAAAATGTTATAGGAACACTGACGCTATCTTTGATATGACAACGAAGCAAATTGTTGCGTGCTAATCTCACTTTTATCGGCTTATGAGGCTATAACGATTTCGAAGAAAGGCTGTTCCTATCAAAATAAATCTTGAAGATCTTGGTATACGAATGTGACTTCCAGCTAAGGCAAAATATAAGTGAAATGTTAAGAAACGGGACCATAACTGAACGCACCGCGTCATTCATTTGAATGAAGGTCCCCTCTACGAGTGGACAGCGACAGAAAATAATTACACACAGCTCGTTTTCATTTTCGTGATTGAGCGCGTTACGATGAGGGACGTATGAACTCGCCGTAACCAGCATTCTGACTGGTTGGAAGCCAGCTGCGGTCACAACATAACGAGTCTGTGTGTTACAGATATAGCAAGGAGGTAACGAGGGTAAAACCGCGAGTTTATTTCCAAGGTCAAAGAAGGGTCGTCCAGGCAGCAGCTACTACTAGTCATTGTTTCACATTACTACACACAGTCACACAGGCTTGCATATAGAATACATTTCAACCAGTGGTCATTTGAGACATATACACTCATTAAGGCCTTGTTCACACATCTCTCATCGTGACGCGTTCAATCACGAAACGGAACACGAGCTGTTTGTCAACTTTTTCTGTCGCTGTCCACGCTTAGAAGCAATTTTCATTCAAATGAATGACGCCGCGCGTTCTGTTGTGACTTCGTTCCTTTAAATGTTTGCTTATATTTTGCGTCGGTCTGAAGTCACTTTCGTATCCCATGATCTTTTAGCCTGAATTTGATACGAACTGCCTATTTTCCAAATACCTATAGCCAGATAAATCGATAAAAGTGATTCCAGCACACAGCAAAGCGCTTCGTCGTCAAATCATAGATGGTGTATGTGTTCTTGTAACATTTGCAGCTCAACTAGCTTTCTTGTGTTGAACAGGAATACAGTGATTCTGATTTTTAAAGTGACGTTAAGAACAAAATTCTTTTGTGAGTTAGTTGGGAATTTGAAACCGCTATAGAGGATAAATTAGGCATTTATTGGTTCTGTTTACTGATCTTCAATTACGCGACGTGTTGAAAAATAGACATGTTTCATCTTTCAGTCTCCCGCGTTTGCTGCAACTGTTTCTATCAAATCAACGCGCCTCGTCCGTCAGTTTCACTCAACGCGTTAAGATGAGGAACGTGTGAACACGGCCTTACACGCCCATACTGGAATAGAAGTGGCGAAAAGTGATAAAGTAAAGCACGATGCTAATGGTCATAAGCGTCTCTATTTGCTACATAAACATAGGCGTCACCACATCTGTGTGCCGCGGAAAGGTTGCAAACCAATGTTTGGCCGTCTTTATTTTAGAATTTTTCTCGGGATTCGGAGGTTCGGATTCGCGAAAAAAAGACGTTCCGAACCCGGAAGTCCGTATTTTTTTTTTTTGACATCGGTCCGAATCCGAACCGTCGAACCCAAATCCGGGATTTGGCCGGTCCGAACAATTTCGCGAATAAAGGTTCGCGAACATTTGTGCGGAACGCCCACCTCTGGATTTAGGTATATAAAAGTATCACCTATCTAGAGAAGCACTCTAAGAACATATACCTCCGCAAAAAGGCAATATTAACGATAAATTCAAATAGGTCCTGAAACCAGGATTTATTTTCATCAACACCAAAATAAATTTGGTCCTTTATGCCTCTTGACATTTCTAACAGTTTTTGTAATTTCACTGAAGATCCGTCGGTAGCTTTTCGATTATGTTCTGACTTAGACGAACCAGGTGTTACCAAAATTGCATCACTTGTATCTTTTAACGTTTCTAATAGTTCCTGTAAATTTTTATTATTTTACTGAAAGTCTAAAAAAAACACTGAGACGAACGGACCAACAGATCATTATAGCAATTTGGCCAGTTCCTCCTAGTAATATTCCCAATAATTCAAGCAAATTTCACACAGTTCCGTTATAACTGAGTTATAATACCAAAGACAAAACAGGCAGACAAACCAACAAATCGTTGAACAGATCTTCACCGAAAGTAAATTATCGGTTTCTTCTACATACTGAACTCTCTGTAGATATCATGAAGATAAGTCCATATTTTTCTTTGATTTTTTATTACAGACAAAGTGACAAACAGCCAATGGATACACGTACAAACAGGCAGACAAATTCTGACAGAAACATAACCTCTTTGGCGGAGGTAATGAAAATCAATCAAAAGTCTCGTTTAGAGGAAAGCGAGAG
>LQNS02278174.1:18723625-18790098 GCA_001587735.2 Parhyale hawaiensis
TAAACGATCTGTACACAGAGCTATTCTGTGATCTCGGATCTTCTTTTTTTTTCATTCTTTTGTTTTCTCCACCCGCTGGGCTGGTTGCGTGGGGGTTTGTTAACCTCATGGATTTTCTCCGTTCCTACGTCGCCAGTCTGTTGTGATTTAATAATAATAATAATCTCAGTTTTTATTGACCCTAAGATCTTGAAGATGTCCATTAATTCATTAAACAATATGCAGTCTTTCTAAAAAGTCAATCAGCTATATTGGGGAGACTCCCGCAACACGAATAAACTATTGCCACTGAAATTATATATAAAACATGAATGTGGCGTAGAATTTAGAAGAAAAAGTCAGCAGCCTGAACCTTAGCAGAAACTAGAAGCGAACTCAGAGTGTAGTAGAAACCAATGAAAGACAACCCGATAAAAAAAAAATAGTAGGCAAATTATCGATATTATTTGAGGCTCTCTTCATAGACAGTAACTATTAACCAATAAGATTTCGACTGACAAGACTTCTTTACGACCCGAAAGAGAGAGTTACCGAAACTTTACAGGTGGCCTAAGTTCATGACGGCACTTCCACTGTGTCGATATAAAAAGTTGACCAACGGTTGGACTTCTTTGCATATGTGATGACATCATGTTTGACGTGACCCCAGGGGAGCAATGCTTTATTGGTAGCTTAAAACAAAAAGCTCCAGCCTTGACCTGCAAACTTCTTAGCTAAAATTGCTTTGAAACAAGTAACACAGAAGCTAGTAATCAAAACTCACAGCCTGGCTGAAAAACAAACTCAAAAAATCATTATCGATGTGGCTGAAAGTGCTAAAGAGCAGCTAGCCGTATGCTAAGTTACAGCAAATGGGACAGGAGAACAAGCCGAAGAGCTCCCAAAAAGTTGGGTATAAGCTGGGAACGCTAAATATAAAAAGTTGCTGCCAAATGGCAAGCCCGGACTGGTACGTCAACAAAAGAGGCCATTAGCGACGTGTAGACGAGGGCCAAAAGCCCGTCACAGCCGGTCACCTCGACCAAACATCCATGAAGGCCGATGCACACAATAACCAAAAGTTGCTTGGAGTGGCAATTCAACAACAAATGTTCTGCTAGACTCTGGGAAGAAGCTGCCTGAGAAGCAAATTCGGTAAACTATGTCTGAGACCATTTTGTTCGTCGAGTGCGAACACTTTCAATACAACTTGCAACCCTGTTTTCCTTTGTTAGCTTTTCACTATCGTCCTGCGTAACTCCTCCGTTATTACCTCCGCCAAGGAGGTTATGTTTTCGTCAGGTTTGTCTGTCTGTGTGTTTGTCTGTCTGTCTGTCAACAAGATAACTCAAAAAGTTATGAACGGATTTTGACGAAAATCACAGGGAATGTTAGGTATGTTAGGAGGAACAGATGATTAACTTTTGGTGAAGATCCGTCCATCTGTTTGTTTGTTTGTCTGCCTTATTTTTCTCAATGCCATAACTCAAAAAGTTATGGGCAGATTTTTTATGAAATTCATATGAGTTGTTAGGTTTATTGCAAAGAGTAAATGACCAGATTTTTGTGATGATCCGTTTGTTCGTTCGTTCGTTTGTCACTGTTTTTAGTTATATGCTTGTTAGCACAATAATTCAAAACATAATGAATGGATCTTTATGAAATATATAGGGGTTGTTAGTAATGTTAAAAGACATAAATGATTAAATTTTGGTGCAGATCGGTTACCTCGTTTGTATGTTTGACTCATGTTTGTCATAACGTTTGTTAGCACCATAACTCAAAAAGTTAGGAATGGATCTTCACGAAACTTGCACAAACTGTTATTAATATCAAAAGGCACGAATGATTAGATTTTGGAGTTTATACAAAGAAAATCATGGTTTCAGAGCCAATTTGAATTTTTTGCTACCCTTGCCTCGCTTAGCGGAGGTATGCGCTCTCAGAATGCTCTAGTTCTTTCTTTGATCTCTTCAAACAGCTGCAATTCTAAATTTGAAGTCAAAAGTATAATATAAAGTGTTTTATTTTTAATGACTATGACTCAATTCCCCTCTCTGTTGCATTAGTTATTACATTAATTATTGTACTCTGAGCAAGCATTAAAGTCTCGCGGCAAGCTTAGCGCTCTGGCACTTCCGTCCCTACAAAATCAGAGAAGATGTCGCTCGTCTGTGTACGTCTGTTTTATCCTCTAACCGACCGAAATCATAATTCATTCCGTTTTGCTACATCTCTCACCAGCTGCTCTCTCTCTCTCCTAGTTTATCAAGATTTACGGAGGCTTCAGGTGTTAACTTTTCAGGTAAAAAATCTCACTGGTAACCAAACCCTGCTGTCGAAGACTTCAACTTCAGCCGGCCATACCTCGCTTGAGTATTCAACAGAGCCGGGCGGTAGAGACAGTCGTCAGTCACTCCCATGTGCCTTCGCTGCCGCTAATTGCAGCACTGACAGCTCTAATGACAGCACTGATGGCGCCCTTCACTTACCGATCGCACCAATTATCGTTTGGGAAACGCACTATCAATGGGTAGAGAAAGGGCACTTCAAATGCAGATGATATTCTCATGGCTGAAAATGGACTGACAGCTTCGAACTGTAGCTGCGATTGTTAACACAATTTCGATTCTATTTCTATACGACGCTGAAGTGCTAGAATATAATAACTTTGGAACGGGTTTGTTAACACACGCTGAAACCGGTTTGACGCAACAGGTAACATCGATGATCTCAACCCACCAACTTACTCAGTCGTACTAAAGCTGTTATTCCCTTGAGACGTACTTACCTGAGGAAAGCTTTTAGCAACATGAAAAAGCGCGATTTCAAAGTTATAGCAAATGTTAAACTCGTAAGCCCCCTAAGACTACTGGGGTAAAAATTAAATTAGTCTAGATGATAGATTTATTACATAAGTTTATGCAGCTGCTACAGTTCACAAAATAATAGTAAATGTTGTGGATATATAAACCGATTTAAGAAATAGAAGATCTCACTATTAACTTAAAAAAGGGATGACTATCAGCCTCAGCAAGTGAAGGAATATTGGACCATGATATTGTTTTTACTAAATATATATTGTTGTTGTTATTATTATTAAATAACTTTATAATCATAGTCAAAACTTCACGCTAAGGTGCCAAGAGATGGTTAACTAAACCTAATGAAGCAATGAACGCAACCCGAAGTCACCTAAAACGCTCCTATTATAAAAAATCCCTCTAAAACCATTTACAGCTGACTTATGAATGGTTTTAGAAGAGTGTGCTCTCGCAAAGCCTAGAGGAGTGCGAGCTGCAGTCAAACGTAGATCATCGGAGCTACAGCGTTAAAGACGGAAGACTTATATGACACCTGCAACCCTCTGGCAATTCCCATTGCGAGCTAGGTCAGTGCACTCGCAATGGACCTCAAATTCAAAAGTCCTAATGCTACACTTCATAGTATTTCTCTCATACGTTTAGTACCTTGCTGTCTCGGACCTCGAGACAATGAACTCAGCGCTCTATTCATACATACTTTCTGTCACTGCTAATATATAAAATTTGCCTCGGTTGATCTTCGGACGAGGCCTGAGTGGTGCTATGCACTCCACCTGTTGTTTGAAGAATTATTTTAACAGCATTCCGAGGTATTTAAAAGGTCCAGGTAGGACTTGCTTCCTATGTAGAGTTGCGGAACCGTTAGACTCACGCTCGTGTACTCATCATCTTGAAATATTCAACAATAATTAAAGATGCACACTTCAGGCCGGCACTGAAAGTGCTTATCATCAAGTGAAATTATAAAAACATAGCTACATATTACCTACAACGAAGTCCACGTCTCAACGCACCTCATTCACACCTGAAAATGATTCTTGAAAAAAATGACACATTGATATGAGAACGATTTTTCCCTAGCAATGCATACTAGCAATTTATGACGTCTTTAGAAGATAAGGTTCATTACGTAAGCAGAGATTATATTCACAAGCAGGAAGAGTTTAAATGTATAGAAACATCGAATTAAATCGTGTTATCCCAAACCAAGACCATTGTATTCTTTTATACGTTCAAGTATTATTTATAAATATGTCACTGCTGTAGCGTTGCCAGTTAGGTGAAACTGCAAGGCTAACGAACAAACCAACAGTGTCTAAAGGTACGTGTATGTATATGAAGATGATCCGTACATGTTCTCTCTGAACTCAAGGAACCGTTTTTCATGTTCTTTGGCAGGTGTAATTACCATCAATCAAACGGCTCCCTGATGACTGCATGCCGACTATTATGTTCCACACGCTTGCTATCGATGAGAGACAATTCACTCACTCAGAAGTACTAATGGCTGAACGTAACATGCAATCGATGCGATGAAGGCCTGTCATAAACAGTAATTGGTGCTTTCGTGTATCCATTACCTGTTATTGAAACATGCACATTGTGGTCGATGTTGTCATGTTCTGGACCCTACGTTACCTGCCTACGGTCGACAGTTTTTTTTTTTTTCATAGAAGTACAATAGAATGTGTCGTGTTGCACGGTGTAGGACAATTTTATTTTAGTTTTATTTACCTAAGCAGCCTTCACCCTACAGTAAAGCAAGTACCAATGGGGAGGTTCGGACTATATTTCTTTATTTCGATCGAGTATAAATTCTGAAAGACTTCTAAGTTCTAAGCAGGTTAAATGGTCGCCATGGTCAAGCAAATTTATGTTCTAATTAGGGCTGAAGAGTTTCATATGTTCCGCCTTCGGGAGATGCGGCCTTAGCTCAGCATTATTATTTAGATCTCTTCAACAGAACTCACCGGATATGACCATGAGAATTATAAGGTAATAAGAATTATAATGAAAAAGTAATTCATTGTGGCACTATCAGATTCGTTTGTATAATCGTGGCTTATGTTACATAACTTTTCGAGAGCAACAACAATGCGACTAAAACAATACTAACTAGAGCACTCTGAGAGCGCATATCTCCGCAAAGTAAGGCACGGTAACGAAACATGCAAATTGATTCTGAAACTATGATTTCCTTTGTATCAACACCAAACTTTAATCATTTGTGCCTATTGCCGGTGATAACAACTTCTGTAATTTTCTTGAAGATCCGCACATAATTTTTCGAGTTATACAGCTATCAAATATTCTGAAAAACATAAGTCAAACACACATAAACAAACTAACTGATCGTAACCAAAATTTTGACGATTGTTGTCTTCCATCACTCTTATTAAATCTTGTAAATTTCATAATGATCCGTTCATTACTTTTTAAGTTATATTGCTAACAAGAGTAAAATCAAACCCACAGACAAACAAAGTAACGAACAAACATATTATCACAAAAATTCGGTCCTTTACTCTTCGTGATATGCCTAACCACTCATGAAACTTTCATAAAAATATTTCCGTAACTTCTTGAGTTATGATACTACAAAACAATGTACGTAGTCCACTATTAGCAAGATAATATTTGCTTCGACATCGAGACACACTTCTAATTACTAAAGTTAGTATTTAGCGTACCGAAAGTTGTTCTTCAAGAGAGTCATGCGTGTATTTCTTGTCATAATAAACCCTAATCTTTCTCTAGACAACCTACTGAGTGTAGTACTACACCTAATTCTGCAGTTCTACTATTCTGAGTATACCGCTTGTTTCCACACAATCTTCATTAAATATCTATGCTGCCGATACAACGATCAATAATCGATGTAAACGAAGCGTAACTCATTTACAGAAGATACCAAAGACCGACTTCACAGCCTTTTGTCTTACGAATGTAGAGAAAATGTTGTAGGTCTTCTATAAGAATTACCTACGTAACATTAGTGACGGTGCTGCTAAAAGAAATATCACTGCCCCATGGTATTGAATATCAGCACAATGACAAGCCATTAGTATCCTGTCGAACTCAACGCTCGTTACTATGGAGATGTGTAATTGAAAATTAGGTTCATTTCGATGCATGAGGCGCGTCATTTCATGCCTGTATTGACAGAAATCCCGCATGTCCCTTTTGCAGAGAAAACATTTTATGGATGCGGTGTTGCGCAAGTTTTTCTCAACACTTTATCTCCCAAAATTTTTTTCACTTCTACGTGCGCAAAGTTTGGGTGCAGTTTATGTAGTTAGCCGTCATTGCAAGAGGGAGGAGCAGCAAGCAGATGACAGCTGGCCGTGCAGTTAACTACTCGTACTAAAGTAAGTACAATTTTAACCGACAGCACAGACGGGTCAATGAAAATAAAAATAGAGTGGTGGCTGGTCAGACTATCTCTAACAAAATTTTCGGCCTCCCTGGAAGCTGATCTACGGTTTTAGCTACCGGGACGGCCCAGAAAAAGCTGTTAGGGCACAAAATGACAGGGCAAGGTGTGTCTAAGACTAAACTATGCATGACTGACGTTCCACTCTCTTAGTCATAAAACTACCTTAGAATATTTCATTTAAGTGTTATCCAATTGGCTCCTTGTTTGAGGCCCTTATAGTAAATAGAAAATATTTAATAAAAAATTATCCATCTGTAATAGCAATTCTTCATTTGTGATTTTGAGTGGGAAGTCAACTAAATACACTGTACTTTTTGGGTGTGACATAAACATTCATTTTAAAATATCGATTGTTGAGTAAGGAGTAACAGTAGCCACATTATCCTAATTTACCTAAGAGGAGCTGAGGTCCTCCAGGACTCGGTGGCTCGTTCCAGTGTTCCAGGAGGCCTATCAGAAACTTGCTTGTTTAATGTTGTGGTCCAGGAAACTTTAGCGAAGTTCGGCTGCAGTGCACTGTACTGGAAGCTACTCTTATTGGAAAATAAGCAAAGTTCGGAAAGTTTGTAAAACCGATCCATACCTGCTCGTCCTCCAGTGGGGTACTGGACGACTGCCATAGGCCGGACAAGGTGTTTGTTTGGGACTTCCGTGGCAGCGACAGCAATGGTTTGATGCGGTTCATCTTGACTTTTTTCTGATGCGTAAGTTTGAGCCTCTGGCCGTGGGATAAAACGAAACATTATTCATCAACACCAGCTTAAAAGCTACGTTAACCCTTTAGATAATTTTTGTTTACTTCCATGGTCCTAGTTCCATGAGACCAGGGTTCTTAGCCGCCTCGTAAGAGGTTGACCTTTCACTGCATATTTTAGTCATACTTGTCCCGTAAAAATAAAGTTATTAAGTGCGCATTGTATATGATAAACCATGCAGTGTAGGATTAAAGAGAATTTTTATCTCACGTCTAAAACTGTTCTCTGAGAAAATTTACAAGGGACTAGCGAAATAGGTTAGTTGTGCTTCTTTGCTAGTTTTTCGATACATACTTTTCCTGCCAACTGAGCTTATTATGACCGAATTAAAGAAACAGAAGGCCTAAACTAACTATAAATAAATAGCTAACGTCTTGTAACACAGTAAACTAAAGGCTAGTTGACACTATAATAATTTGGTCCCAATACGCACCACTCAAGGTGAGGATGTTTTGTTGCATGCCTGCGTCTTAACCGAAATATTAAAAACATGCTTTCCGTCGAGCTAAGCAAAGGTCAATAATGGAGTTTCGGGTACCTAATTTTAATTTTAGAAGAAATTATAACTTTGAAAGCTGTCCTATTTTCAGATGCCTAAGTGGACGCAACAATAATTTCTTACACTGAGTTATACGTTTAGGGAGAACTCCCACCCTACCCCAGTAGCACAGGTTCAGAGTGGCTGTTGACTCGCGCTCATAAATGACAAGACGGATGTTCGAGCCCACACAACGGAAGGTCTTGACCCTCGGCAGTGCTGCAGCATCAGCAATTCTTTCAATTATAGTCAAGGGGGAAGGGAGCACTGGCCCTAGGGCCAGGGGGAAGTACAGTTGTCTATCGGGTATTCCGTCAGTGAGAAGTCATAAACCGAACAATCTGTGGTCGACCGCAGCCGTACACTCCTCTGGGCCCAAGTGGGCAATTACCTGCATCACGAACCAGTGTAAGTGGGTTTCCAAGTGTGGGGGTGGGTGGGTAAAGCGACGTTACTTTTACAAGAGGAATGTCAATTAAACCTGTCTTTGTGACAAACAATGCAAGTAAATAACATCTGAATACTCGTATTCTTCATTTTTAAATCATTTCTCCAACAGATTGCATTAGCATTTAGGTCACTTTTTCTCAGTGGATACGGTATCGCACGTTGGCCACAGGCAATCTCTGAAATGCTAATTTTATATTTTATTAACTTTTTCGTACCGCAAAGACAGGCGTCAGCAACAGACCTTTGTAAAAATCAATTGCATTTTTGATAATTTACTCGTCAAAAACCCACTTTGACTACAACAAAATTATAATGACATATTGCATTCCCTGCTGTCGCAAAAGAAATTCAATGATCAATTTTCAAACAAATGGATACAAAAATGTGACGTTAATCATGAATTACAAAATAAATAGAGGTAGAAATCATTACTTAGGTAAGTTTTGGATAGAGAGTCAATGATTTAGAAAAGCTAAGTTAGACTACAGATGAAACAAGAGGCTAATTAACACTCTACCGTTTCATCACACTGGGTTCCATATCGGTGCCAGAAGAAGGCTGCAGAAGCCATCGTACCATTGCTGTTATCACTTCATTAAAATGTAAAAATATCATTGTTATCTCCTAAAAGTTTAACGAACATACGATAACGATAGCCTATATTTTTTTCACTTTAACTTGACAGAATTTTGTAATTTGTAGTGAATATAATAATTTTGTACTTTGTTTTATGCTAGTAAATAGAATACAATCTAATTTTAGCTTGAATTGTACGCTACTAATTTTTTATTTACCCACGTACGAAATAATTCATTTCTAATAATTTTAGTCCACTTGCTAACTCTGTTAAATTTTTGAATGCTACATACATATACAGCACGGTTAGCCCAACAGTAGATAGTGTTTCAGGTGATGCTCTTGCTAAGAAAAATTGTCTTTGGTTCAGCTTTTTACCGCTAATGCAAGCTCATCTCCGTCGCAAAGGTAACTTAGAGTTAAATAGGCCTACTTAAGGATACTCAAATCAGCAACTGGCAACATATACCATGCTCTCATTCCAATGTTATGTCAACACACTATACAACAAATCTTCTAAAAATATCTGCCAAGCTTTATCTACGAGCAGTTCCAAAAAAAAGTGTAAGAACAAATAGACAGCTCACCCTAGGAGGATAACAATAGAAATGCCAGCGCGTCTGCCGAGGACACAGAGTGCAATGGAGTTATATGCAGAACATCATCAGCTAGGGGCGCAACAGCCACTCCTCGGCTGTCGACCAATAGGCACAGCCTTCTCCTTCACGTCACTAAAGCGCGTAATGATTTTGGCTCGATGGACCAATTTGCATGTCCTACACAACCTCACCGTCCTCTCTCAGTAATATAATATACAATGAAGGTTTGCCTTATACCCTCGTATATCGTCCGCTTCGCACGGCTGTCATCTTCATGTCACTGTAGCTGGTATTGATTTTGTGCTAGAGACCAAATCGCTATTGTTTGTTCGTGTGCAGCCTTTTTCTCTCTTCCAGCACACTATATTCCAGGCATTATTCAAGACTTGCATTCCCCTCACCGACACCCCATTATCGCAACCTTCATCTTCACGTCACTGAAGCTAGTAATGGTTTTGGTGCGGTGGACCAAATTACTTTTGTTTGCTGAACATATCTTCTTGTGAGTTATACATAGGCGAAGTCCGCACTACAGGCGGGAAGGCGTGTTTCCAGGAGTGTCTTGGTCCCGATACTTTTATATTAAACGTCTCAATATTTTGCTGTGCCCTTGCAGCTACTACTGCGTGTCTGCCAAATACTTAAGGCCAATTGATGCGTTAGTCTTTTGCACGTGTTCGCTCCTCCACTTGTCCGAATGTGTTACTGTGCCCTAGAAACAGCAGAGAAGTACACTGTTTCTGCATTTTATTTCGTTCCAAACTTGAAGAGATTTGAAGAGAGAGCACGGATACTCAGTCAGCGTTTGTTTCTGCTGGGGATGTTAACGCGCACCACAGGGACTGCTTGGGATCTGTATCACCAGCTGATGGCCATGGCGAGGCCGCGTTGGACTTTTGCACCTTATCTAGTTGTGTGTAGGTTGACCTTGGGCCCACGTATATTGCTTGCAATTGTCTCGACCTCGTCATGGCTGTTGTCCCTGACTTGGTGACTGTGTCAGTTAACTCCCCTATTGGCACTTCAAACCACTCACATCTTGTTGTCTCCTTGGACCTGAACCAGATTCTTCCTGTGGTCGACACCAGGAGAGTAGTGTCCGTTAAGAGCAGAGCTAACTGGGATGATATACCTGCAGAAGATAGGGCGTTACCTTGGCGTCAGATCATTTACAGTGAGGCTCCTAGCTCTGAACTCAATGACTTGACGTTGTCTGTTTTGTAGAGGTTTGTCCCAAAGGTGATTATTCATCTGAAGTCTCAGGACAAACCGTTGTTCGACGATCAGTTTCGGTTAACTTTCGAACGTGAATAAGCGACTTCTCGGGCTTGGCGGCGTTCGCGTGAACGCACGTAGGTTGAGGGAGACCTGTGTAGATTGTAGGCGCCGCGGCTAAGCGTGTATATGAGAGGGCACTGTATCGTCAGAGGCAGGGTGTCAGGGAATCTCTGTTGTGTATTGAAAGGCTTCATTAGGGTTGTACTACATGTCCGTGGTAGCCCGTTACCGTCCCTTGTTCGCCCCGGTGATAGTATCGTTATTGATCCCTTGGCTAAGGCGGAGCTCTTATCGGCTCACTTTGACGGGAAGCAGAGCAGAGATGTGTTGCTATTGCCTCATAGTTTTCTCTCTGAACCCCGTTTAGCCTCTGTGGCGTTCAGGTCTAGTACTTTCAAAGTACTTCTTGAGGACGTGGATTCTTATGGAGGTATGGACCCGATAATCAAATTTCCTCTATATTATAAACATCGTGCCGCCGTTCTCGCCCCAAGCTTGGAGTAGTCTTTCGGCGCCTGATACGGTCGGGAAATTTTCCCCCGTTTTTGGCATACTGGGAATGTTACTGTCATTCCCAAACTCTCAGTGTCGCCCACTGTCGCCAACTACCGACCTATTACGCTGACGCCCATTTTATCGAAGGTGTTCGAGAAATTGGTGGGTTGTGAAATTGGTCGTTTTATTGGGGCCACAGGATTGTTACTTGCTGGTCAGCTTACGTACAGAACTGGTTTGGGTTGTTGTGACACATTGTTGTCGGTGTCACACCATTCACAGTCTACACTGAATTGTAGTTTTAAGGCACTCCTTTTATAGTTGGACTTTAGTGCGGCGTTTGACAGGATTAACCACAGGGGTCTATTGTACACGTTAAAGTCGTTTGGAGTGGGTGGGAAGGTTCTGTTAATCATTCGTGCTTTTGTTTCTGAGCGAATGCAGAGTGTGTCTGGTGACGGTTTTTTGAGTGCCTCAGTCGCAGTGGAGTCTAGCATCCTTCAGGGTAGCGTACTTGCCCCGCTGCTGCTTGTTCTGTGAACTAGTCATATGCTCTCTTTACTAGAGAACACGATGATCAAATATGCTGAAGATTGCACTTTGATAGCAGTGATGCCTATCCTCAGCATGCGTAATGTTGTCGCCTAGTCTCTAAATAGGGAGCTGTCGCACGTTCGTGCATGGTGCTCGACCTGGAGAGTTAACTTGAATGCCGGTAAGACTAAATCTATTTAATTAGTGTTAGTTGGCTTCGGACGCTTTTACTGCAGCATCCATCTCTGAAGACAGATGCCACTTTGCCTCAGCGATCTTGGTCCTTGCAGATTCTCGATGTTGTCTTTGATGAGAAGTTTATTTGTGTGTCGCATAGTAGGCGGCTCGTGTCACGCGCTTCCAGTAAGATTGGGCTCCTCCGTAAGGTGTATTCTGGTTTGGCTTCCTGGTGTTGTATTATCAAATGCTTCATTTGGGTTTTACTATATGTCCGTGGTAACCCGAACGTAAATTTTTTAATAATAATATCCGTAACTTGCCTAGCGACACCTACCAAGAGAATTGGTTTAACGATTAATATTTTAATACGGCGTGCACAAAGTTCTTTAGACAGTGACGCTACAAAACCCTCGGGCGAGTGGAGGAGTAAACGCGTGAAAAGACTAACGTGTAGTTCGGCCCATCGCAAAACGCTAGCTGACACGGCAGCTGTAAATATTAAATAGGTCAGAATGGGCGGCTGAGCAAGTGTTGCTCGTAATGTTTCTGATATTTCTGTAAATTTAGCATCAGTTAGCTCAGAAAACTGCACACTCTTCTGCTGCTGCAACGGAGGCTACAATTCACTCGGACTACTGGTACCTACTACAAGTTAAGCGTAATAGATTTGACTTTTAAGATGTTGTCGGCTAGCTGCTGCGCTGGCTCTATTCAGTTGATTAGCGCGCTTCAGACTATAATCCTAACGGACTACTCTTAGACCTTCCGAACAGTCAGCCTTGTTCCGTACAATGAAGTTTTGAGGCGTCTCACGCCCAGTCAGGTTGCTTCTGACACTTGTCATGCAATTCAAAGGGACGAAACCAGCGCTCTGCTCTGCAGTCCCAGGCTAGCCAAACCTTGCGTGCTTCACTTAACTCGGCTTGAAGCACCAATCGATTTCACCTCTAGGTTACTCAAATTTGAAGTAGTAGTAATTTCCATACGAATAATGCTTTTTGTACGCGTCATATACATTCAAAGTGCACTATAATTGAAGAGTTAACTGTTGATTTGCTCATTGTCTCTCCATACAATGTAATGAACTCAGGCAATTCAAATTTGTTATCTTATACTGTGTGCTAACAAAATTACTCAAGTATTTGATGATTTTATCTTCGGTGCTGCCTAAGTGTCGATGAAACTGTCGTTTCTAATACCATCGGATTCCTAGTTTACAACACCCTATCTCCCTCGTACTCTGTAATCCAACAAGATGAAAAAGGGATGTATAGTATGTCGAGATATAACCAGAATGACTGGCATCAGCTTGCCTCGACGTAACAGTTGACGGTCTAGAGAGGGAAGGATGGGACACAGAGTAAGTCGACAAGAACGTGGAGCAGCGGCAGAGCCCACATAATTCTCCTAGATAGCTCAGTGAATAAAAATCGCATGCGGCCCAGTCCGGCAACTACCAACGCGCTTTACTGAAGAGGAACAAAAGACAGCTACACCAACTGAATATTTAGTTTAATAACTGGACAAGCAAGTGCCCGTCGAAATTACATCCGCGCTCATCGTAAAGACACCAAACAACGACGAAAAATTTAACTACCGTGCAACTACAATAAGCTGCCCACGGCATCACACGCCAGACATATGAACGGACCAACCACAACCCGCAAAGTAAAGGACAGCGTTCGCCACGTTCAAAGGGAACGGAGAACAAATAACAAATACGTCAATGGGGAAAAGAACAAACATAATTGAGTCACAACGTCGTCATTAAATAATTCATCAGCAGCTTAGGAAAACCGTTACAAACTGCATTGCACAGATGTATAGGTTGACGTCTAGGATCGTATTCTTCTTCTGTCAACGCTGATCCGCTCCAAATATTATGATAAACTTCTAGTGGTCCCTGCGTTGGACCTCTAGACGGGTGTCAGCGAGAGTCCCCGCTGCTAGGGCGACTGCAGGAAGAGGATGCCTTAACTAAGTCATGGAACGAAGTGGTGGGTTTCTGTCAGTTTAGTTTGTCAGGCAGTAATTCATCAGAAGGCCGCAAGGTGTTGTAACTCTCCGGTACACCAGATAAGACGACAGGAAAGCATTTCAAGAATGCGCCCGTCCACGCGCAATTCTCAGTACGGTGACAATAATAGGCGTCAGAAGAAGAAGCTAGTACAATAAACACTAAAATTAGCTTGCCAGCAGTTTTCCAGTCAAAACAAATAGCTGCCACTGCCGTGACGCAGCGAGAAACTAACGAACGATGAAGCCAATTTAATTTTCCAAGAATTAAACTAAAGTCAAGATGTTAGAATACTGAAAGAGAAATAAAAGAAATAAATTATTCAAAGCTTCGGTAATGAACCTATAATATGAATTGCTGTATTCAGCTGCCGCTGATTTCAGTGAATGTGAAAGTTTCTTTTGGGAAGAGACTGAGCGGTGGCCAACGCATATCACAACCATCCTGTAGGGCTTCCGGGAACCATCTGCCTTGAGTCACAGAACAGCACAAAAGGATGCTCCGACAGCATTGGTTTAGAAGAGATCAAGAAAAGGGAGCTCCCGCGCCCTGTTACAGTGGGACCCACGTACGATGGCGTTCCCATACTTGATCAGAGCCCTTGGGAACATAAAGTCAAGAAATAAGAAAAAGCATCTTTAGCAAAGGCATGAAAATAGAACGAAGCAAAGTGGCATAGAAGCTGAGAACTTTCCACCAGCCTATCGAGAGACAATTTCTGCCCGTAAGCCCCAACGGAAACTTCTGAAGGAAAATAAAACTAATGCGAATTTTGGGGTCGACTTTATCATCCGGTAATGGGCAGGGTGGAAAAGCAACAAAACTTTCCGGTCCCGCAAAAACACCAGCCAAATTTTTCTTAAGCAGAAGCTTAGTAAGTTTATAAAGCGCCATGCTTTAGCCCAAAGAACTGGTCAACAGCCTAACACCCTCTTCAAAAGTGCGTTTTGATCTACTAACTTCTTACCATCCACAGGAGTTATTGTAAACTGAAGCGTGCGTGCGCAGTATATGGTTCCACCGCTTCGAAGACAGTAATGGAAACAATCAGACGTGACCTCGTGTTGATTTTTTTATTCAATGTAAATCAACTAGCTAAGAACTCTACATGTAGTGGCTATGTAAGAAGTTAAATTCGCTCTAATCACAACTTGCTTGTACAAATTCCTATACAGTTAATTTTGACAAAAAATTACAATCATAAATTGTTAACATTAATTTATTATTCGTTCATTAAATTTAATTATTAAATAAATACAATAATTATAAACTAATTATCTATTAGCTACATTATTGCAAATTGCTGGGAGATGAAAAAATACATACGAGATTTTACCTAGAACTACATGAAAAAAAATTGCCGAAATGATGCCCTTCTTATTTCTTCTAGGACTCAAGGTCAAGATCAAGATCTTTACCGGATAGCAATGCTCAAAGAAATAGTTAAATTCTACAAAATAAACACCTAGGCCAAGCGCAGGCTTGAAACCTATACAAATAGGCACCTGACCCAGTGTACACTTCATGTCTATGTCTAAAGATAGCCCCGAATTACAAGTCTGATGTTCGAAATCTGCTGCAGTCACCGGAAAATTGTGAGATTAAAGCCAATCACTGCTAACGGTTCGGCCTTACCTCTCTGCATGCACGCGTGTAACGAAGTGAGAGTGACTGCAAAAGCAACGATTCATATGATTGCTGCTGCCGGCATGCTCTGCCACGCGAACACTGAGGTGCTTGATAGCCCTGCATACCTACGCTGATGCGCAACAGATTCTGAAATGAGTCTCAAAGACTAAAAATAGATGGAACCATTTTTATTTAATGACTGACTGCGCTGAATATGATGCATGATGAGCTTATTACAGTTACTACGGGTAAAAAAAATAATGTTAACTTTACTTTGGTAGAGTAGAAAGTCATCAAACCCCCAATTCACTTGTTCGGCTTTTTGCTCTAAGTTGACGCTTCAGAACATTTGAATAGTTTTTTTGTGTCAGTACAAGCCTAACTGCTGGTATACCATAAGGTTTGCTTAAATATATATTAGCCGCCTTGTCAATTTGCCTAGCAAGCGGTGTGAAGAATGAACGTAGGACAAAAGACTGCCGTATGAAGCGGCCCGAAGAATTAAAATACGTATTACATCTAAATGATCGCCTGGTATCTGTTGTATACAGATTAACGAGTGCAGTAGAAGACTCAATTATTATTTAAATTATTGTTCTTATAGGACATACGTTGTATGTATAAGCCTTCCTGGCCACTGCTACTCTAATGCGGCGGGGGGAAATGGAGAAAGTTGCATCATGTCAATAAAAAGTGATAATATTGGCGCAAAGTGATAATATTGGCGCAAAGTGATAATATTGGCGCAACGGGCACTGATCACAGAAACAGCAGCAAATTATCATCAGAAATATAAAAAAGTAGGGGAGTATGATGGGTCCAGTCACAATAGATCCCTAAAGGCTCAACTATTGGAATTAATAACCTATCGACCCGGGCTCCCTGAGGCGCACGTTTCCCAGGAACATGAAATAATTATGTATATAAAACCGATTTTATATAAGGTCATTTCCTTACCATATTGAGCTGGTCAGCCACGTAAGGTATTCAAAAAGTTTTGGCAGCAATGTCTTGTCGATGACACGGCTCCACGCTCCATAAGTACGTAAACCTTGGAGAGGAATATGTTGAAGGAGCATAAATCTTAAAAAAATGTTTCTCAATTGATTTGTTTTTTGTTACTTTGTTGTCAAAACTTCCTGAATACCTTTTGTATAACTTAATGGATTCCTCTGGGAAGCGGCACCGGATAGCCGCCTAAAAACATTTGATCGGGTGCTGACAGAAAGGCAGAAAGAGAACAGCACTTAAGCTACCTTCTTTATATACGCACCAGAGGTGGGTTACCGGACTAATGAAGCGGTAAAGCTGTAATCCGGTAATACCGCTTCACCCGAAACCGTTACTGCTGTACCGTTACCGCTTCAACGAAAAAAAAATTACCGCTACCCACCTCTGAGACGCACAACTGGAGACCTGCGCTGTATTAACGCAGGCGGGTTGGACTCCACTGAGGGGTCCCGGGCGCTGGTCGCGAGCCTCTGGAGGCTGCGAATCATTGGGAGGGGATCGGGTGGCCTCGCTGTCGCAGAGGTGACTTAAATTTTCGAACAAAACTTTCTCTAGGTATTTCTTTCCCTCTTCTTGATAGAAAAAAAGGGTAAGTCAACCTACTGATAGCGAGGGTCGCTCGAGCTCAAACGTTTGGGTAGATGGTCGAGAGCGTAGAAACATTGAATACAGGTAAGCTAAAAGATTGTCCCATCTTGAACACGTTCTAGCGTTGTTTGCACACCATGAGCATGTTCGATTGCGTACCAAAATCAGGCCTCCAACGCTTGACTTGTTCGGAACTTCAGGCAGGTGCACCGTCATCGACCAGCTGAACTGAGTTTCAAGTATTGACCTTCAATAGGCTTCTTTTGAGTCTTTTGTTTTCTTGACCCGCTGGGCTGGTTGCGAGGGGTTTTGTTAACCTCATGGAGTTTCGCCGTTCCTACGTCGCCAGTCTGGTGTGATTTAATAATAATAATCGTGTCGGTTTGCAGTAACATTCGTATCCCATGATCTTATAGCCTGAATTTGATAGGAACAGCCTGTTTAAAAAAAATTGTAGCCTCATAAACTGATAAAAGTGAAATCTGCACGCAGCAATCCGCTTCGTTGTCAAATCAAAGATGGCGTCAGTGTTCTTACAACATTTTTAGCTTAATTAGTTTTCTATAGTTAAATGAAAATACAGTGATTCTAATCGTTAAAGTGAGGGTAAAAAAAAACATTTTTATTGGCCTATTCATCATTTGAAACCGCTTTGGAGGATAAATCAAGCATTTATGGATTCTGTTTACTGAATTTGAACGACACGATGCGTTCAAGAAAAGGACATGCTTCATCCCTATGTCTCTCGCATTTGCTGCAGCTGGTTCTATCACATCAACGCGCCGCGTCCCTCATTGTAACGCGTTCAGTCAAACTAATAGACGTGGTGCGTTGCTTTGGTAGAAAAAGTAGCACAAACTGCGGGAGACCGAAGAATGAAGTAGGTACGTCCCTTTTGTTTGAACGAGCCGCGTCATTCAAGTTCAGTAAACAGAACCTATAAATACGGAAATTATCCTCCACAGCGTTTTCAAATCATGAACAAGTTGACAAAAATGCTTTTTACCGTCACTTTAACGATCAAAATCACCGTATTTTCGTTTAACTCAAGAAAACTAGACGACCAGAAAATGCTATGCGAACACTGGCTCCATCTTTGATATGATAACGAAGCGAATTGTTGCGTGCTAATTTCACTATCATCGGTTTAAGAGGCTATAAAGATTTTGAAAATAGGCTGTTCCTATCAAAATATATCTTTACGATCTTGGTATACGAATGTGACTTCCAGCTAAGGCAAAATATTAGCGAAATGTTAAGAAACGGGACCATAACTTAACGCACGGCGTCATTTATTTGAATGAAGGTCCCCTCTACGAGTGGACAGCGACAGAAAAAAAAAACTCACAGCTCTTATTCATTTTCGTGATTGAACGCGTTACGATGAGGGACGTGTGAACTCACCCTAACCAACATTCTGACTGGTTGGCAGCCAGCTGCAGTCACAGCATAATGAGTCTATGTGTTACAGATAAAGCAACGAGGTAACGAGGTTAACATCACGAGTTTATTTCCAAGTTCAAAGAAGGGTAGCCCAGGCAGAAGCTAGTACTAGTCATTGTTTCACATGACTACACACAGGCTTGCATATCGAATAAATTTCAAGCAGTGGTCATTTGAGACACATACACTCACTAAGGCCGTGTCACACATTCCTCATCGTAACGCGTTCAATTACGAAAATGAACACGAGCTGTTCGTCAACTTTTTCTGTCGCTGCATGTCAGATGCAACTTTCATTCAAATGAATGACGCCGCGCGTTCTGTTATGATTGCGTTCCTTTAAATTTTTGCTTATATTTTGCGTCGGTCTGAAGTCACTTTCGTATCCCATGATCTTTTCGCCTGAATTTGATACGAACTGCCTATTTTCTAAATATCTATAGCCTGATAAATCGATAAAAGTGATACCAGCACGCAGCAATGCGCTTCGTTGTCAAATCAAAGCTGGCGTAAGTGCTCTTGCAACATTTACAGCTCAACTAGTTTTCCTGTGTTAAACGGGAATATAGTGATTCTGATCGTTGAAGTGACGGTAAAAAAAAAACATTTTTGTGGGCTGTTTCAGGATTTGAAACCTCTATAGAGGATAATTTACGCATTTATAGGTTCTGTTTACTAATTTTAAATTACGCGACTCGTTGAATAAAATAGGCATTTTTCATCTTTCAGTCTCCCGCGTTTGCTGCAACTGTTTCTATCAAATCAACGCGCCTCGTCCATCAGTTTCACTCAACGCGTTACGATGAAGAACGTGTGAACACGGCCTTACTCGACCATACTGGAATAGAAGTAGAAAAAAGTGATAAACTAAAGCAAGATGCTAATGGTCATAAGCGACTGCGACTACACTTGCTCATCTGGGTCCAGTGGGCCTATACCCGCAGCACAAACCAGTGCACGTGGGTTTCCCAGGTGAGGGTGTGGTCTAAGTTGACTTTACCTTTACCTTTACAGAAACATAGACGTCACCACATCTGTGTGCCGCGGAAGGGTTGAAAACCAATGTTTGGTCGTCTTTTTTTTAGAATTTTTTCGGGTTTCGGACGTTGATCCGAATCCGAACCTCCGAACCCAAATCCGGGATTCGGCCGGTCCGAACATATTCGCGAATAAAGGTTGGCGAACATTGTTCGGGACGCCCACCTCTGGATTTAGGTATATAAAAATATCACATATCTAGAGAAGCCCTCTAAGAACATATACCTCCGCAAAAAGGCAATATTAACGATAAATTCAAATAGGTGCTTAAACCAAGATTTATTTTCTTTAATACCAAAACAAATTTGGTCCCTTATGCCTCTTGACATTTCTAACAGATTTCGTAATTTCACTGAAGATCCATCTGTAACTATTGGAATATGTTTTGACTTAGACGAACCGAGTGCAACCAAAATTTTCTCACTTGTGTCTTTTAACATTTCTAATAGTCCCTGGAAATTTTGTTATTTTACTGACAGTCTAAAAAACAAACACTGATATGAACGGATCGACAGATCAATATAGAAATTTGACCAGTTCCTCCTAGTAATATTCCCAACAATTCCAGCAAATTTCATACAGTTCCGTTCATTACTGTCTGAGTTATAAATACCACAGACAAACAGGCAGACAAACCAACAAATCGTTGAACGGATCTTTACCAAAAGTAAATTATCGGTTTCTTCTACATACTGAACTCTCTGCAGATTTCATGATGATCCGTCCATAAATTTTTTATTTATTTTGATTACAGACAAAGTGACAAACAGCCAATGGATACACGTACAAACAGGCAGACAAATTCTGACAGAAACATAACCTCTTTGGCGGAGGTAATGAAAATCAATCAAAAGTCTCGTTTAGAGTAAACCGAGAGACTCTGGCGTGATGAGGTTTCGGTAACAGGAGCCAAAATAATATTGCACCAAATAAAAAAAAATTAAGCAAAAAAAAAAACTGTTATGCAGGGTAGACTGAGTGACTTCCGCTTGATAAGAACTTTGAACACAGGTACGGAAGAAACTGCCATTGAATGGCTCCAATGACGTACCTACAACGGGACTCTTTGAGAAAACGTTAATGTCTGCTTGGGAAGCGACGGTCAAAACTTATACATAATGCTAGAAGAACTACCTTAAACCAGCAGTTCTGTCCGTATTTCATAGTGTAGATCTTGAAATACTCCCTTCCGAAGCTGTGGGTGCGAAGACAATCAACGCGTTTAAAGATTGTCTTGATAAACATTGGGAGAGACACCCTCCATAGCTACGAACACCTCCTCAGAGAATCACAAACTTTTAATTTTGGAGGCCACCTTAACCCATAATATTTTCTTTTGCTCTCAAATTAACTTAACGTCTCCACGCTCCGCGAATCTCCAGTAATAATAAATCGTGTTTGCGATATCGTCACGTTGGCTGAGATTTTTGTTCCCCTTTTTCCTCAGACATGTAAATGATACTGATAGGTGTAATGACATAAGCTAATAAAGGGCCGAGGCGCAAGCCTCGGTGGTTCTTTGGGAATGAGGCAGTTGGTCCTTCTACTGCCAGCAGTTAATCTAATAAAAAAAGATAAGATAAGTCAAAATGTATACAGTTGACCAAGGGTCTTCAGCTCGACAAGGCTTCCGGACCAGCATGAGGAAGGTTCAGCTGCAGGAGGATGACTTCGTAAGTGATGAGAGCTCCAGTGGTCTGCCAGAAAATAACAAAGCATTAATTAGGCAGTGGTAAAATGAACTGTTTTGAGACCAATTCAAGGCTTTCCCGCAAATGAATGCAGTGGTGGCCATTAGTTTGCCTGAAGAATTAGCAACCATTAAAAGATAATATGAAGCTGCTTGCCGCCGGTCTATGTTAATTTTCTCGAGAGAGGGATTCGGCCTCAAGGTTAATGGACTTCATTACTGGAATATTTATTTCTGCATAACCTATAATTATTGAAAGTATGACGAATTGAATCACAGAATCCAGAATAAAAAGATGGTTCGTTGTATTTTAGTGGAATCGATAGGAAATTTACTAAATAAAAAAAGTTGTTGATCTGTGAACGTCGCTTACAGGAGAGAAAGTTTCGGGCTAAATACAATTGCACTTCCTGTTGAATACTTAATTAATATTTTAAATTTCAACCTGGCGTGCTACAGACTATTGCATAGTGACAGAATCTTGGCCGCCCCAGAAGCTAGTATTGTAAACCATCTTCTGAGACAGCCAAAAATTCTCCTAGGGTATAAGAATCGTACCACTAGCCTTTAAAGGAGTGGTTGAAAGTTTTTAGTTAATAAAAAATTGTGTAACTTTGAACGAGTGGTCTTATGCCTACAAACTTTGTACTTTCGTACTTTAAATTATGTTGTAACAAATACGTAAATAAAATCTGGAAATATCATATCTTTTAAATCAGCTTTTAAATGGTTCATTCTGATACCTAAGAGCTTTTTCATCGCAAAGTAATACAGCTCGTCCAGAGGCTGAGATAGCGTTGTTGTTACTATTTATTATTACTTCCTTTCTGCTACAAGAGGTGCGCCGAAACGATTCTCAGGTAGTTCCGAAATGGTAATTCCATTGAAAAAGAAAAACAAAGGGAAGAGACTCAAAACATTTCTCGGCACAGACTAGAGGATAAATTTTATAAAGCGCTGGACTAAAGTGTGCTCGCCGGAAGAGTTTCAGTCCCGAAATAATATGCAATTAGATTTATTGCGCCTAGCCCCAGGATGCGTTGTTTCCTGCAGTGCATGCTTGCAGCACAGCCTTCTGTTCATGCTTTACCAATTCCTGCTTTTTCTCGCTTTTTGTATTTTTGTTTCCAGCATTTCTATCATTTTTTTTCGTATTAGTTTTTTTCCAGCGGGTCCTCGAATAAAAGAAAGTTGTATTGGGTTAAAATGGTTATTAAAATTTTCGATTGAAATTCTTTTAACTGAAAAAGCTAACGTAAATAAATCAAGATCTAATATAAAGAGAAAAAAATGACTGAGAATTGGAAAAATTCCGAACGAAATTTCTGGATGTGGAAGAACTGGTTAGGAAAAGATAGCGTATTTATTAATATTAGTAGAATGTAATATTATTTTTATTACATTCCTAGTATATATATATTTCTATACCCACAGAGTATATTGCGATCCTAAAAGAGGATGAAGGAAGAGACGTGCAGTATGTCGAGTAAAGCAAACGAAAATATATTTTTATATGAAACCAGATAAACGGGAAGAGCTGCAAGGAAGGTAACAAGTATAGGAGCATAATGAGCAAGACAATAAAGTTGCCACGCACGAAAGCAGAGAAGACCTAAAGGCCGAACTAAGGGTAAAGTGATCCAAAATGAATGGAGTAGAGAAAATGAAACCATTCAGTGACCAAGTCAAAGCCACTCCTGACGTCACACGCAACCAATCAGAGGAGTGGATCTCTCATCTCTCTCTCATACAGCAGCGCGATGCGTGTAACGTCAGGCGTAGCTTTGTTTTGCGCAAGGGAATATAGACTGTTCTTTGTTCCTAATGAATGTGACCAGTGGAGCCTCATTTTTAAAATATCAAATTATCACCACAACAATGTTCATCAATATTAACAAAAACATATCAGCAATATGAGCATCACGCGCATATCCGGAGAATATCATGCAAAGGGTCAATATGGAGTGTCGTGTGCAATAAAAGCTATCTCAAGTGTTTATGGCGTCATATCCGCCCCCAGAGCAGTAATTGTCCCTGAGATCGACTTTGAGCTCGGCAGGGTGTTTTGACCTATTCTTAGAATATAATATTTATTTGCGCCTTGCGTGTCAAAGATGACCTAAAACAGATTTGTTTGCCGATCTAAAAATAGAGTACAGTTGGATGTCATCTATGTTAGCATGTTTTGGCAAACAAAAATGACAGCATTCCCTTTTGTGAGGGACGGTGACACTAGATTTTTCTAGCAACATGTAAGTTGTCTTGTAAAATTGGCAAGTATGTTATGTAGTAAACCCAGATGTCGTGTATTAAACTGCGTGCGTGGGTACTTGTTGAGTTCATCCTCGTATACTTGCTTGTGGGGTTGATTTCAATGCCCAGTAAATAGGTTCTGGCTACGGAACAGAGCGGTACGTGAAAGAACGTCGTCAAGATCTTCAGCTTTATTTACGTCTAATGAACAAAGGCCTACAAGATAGAAACCAAGTTTAAGCAGCGGGGTATTGCTACTTAAAAGAAGATTAAGTAATGCTCCTATGTGCAGACAATAAGGTATATACGATGTTTCCATAGGTAATGCTGGGTTGCTTCTTGAGTAGGGTATTTTCATACACATGACTTACGGAAATCATCCCCAATTTTTGGAAAGTCGCCATACTGCTTGGGTCCGTGTGACCTTGAATCAAAGTTACATTTAGTTCACCGGCAAGTTATCTGTTTGTTTACAAGCCTAGCGAAACTCAAAGCCTCTGGTTACTGTAGTTGAGCGACAGCTTTAACCGATAGCTTTACCGGAAAGTCTTGAACAGTACTGCCTCTGCATGGCTGCAAGTTTACGAGAATGGAAGGCTAGTGAATTAGATATGGCCAATGCATCCGATCTTTTACCTCCGTTATCTGGGACGACCTTACAAAAGTCCGTTTACATGAAAATACATAAATGTAGCCGCAAATGTGTTTGAGGATTTGAATATTGAGCTTGCACATTAAAATATTTTATGTGCAAAAAGCATATATAACAATGTATAAGACAATTAAAAAATAGGCATGGCGTCCGTAAAGTGGTAGTGTAGCATTCATGATTTTCTTAAGCTGTTTACCGAAGAATCAAATATTCTTTTGTTGCAATCTGCATTTCTCATTTTCAATTTAGTTTTAGTTTAGCGCTAACGAATTAACTTAACATTTCAAAGCGTTCACAAAATAAAAATATACATGTCGCTTTTCACTAGTTATTTGCTATGAACTTTTCTTCAGTATTGTCCTATTACTGAAACAACACGAAAGTATATTATACATCTTGAATTGATATCCCATTTGTAGTCAAGTTTACTTATTACTTCGTAGCAAAAATTCACTGGATTCTCATTTAAGAAGAATACCAGATAGACCAGCGGTTACGTGCACGGTGGAGATAATTCGCTGCTGGCTCTCTCGTTGGTCGCTCACTGCGGCCCCACAGAAGATGCCCAGCAGCGTGGCTCCACGCACGTGGGGTGACGTGAGGAACGTCACGTGGTCTTCCTCCGAAGACCCACAAGCTTAGGTACGAGCATGATGTCGCGCCCATTTACTGTATGCCTTACTAATGCCAGTGCCCCGTGATATTTCATCTGTAGAGCTAGACTGATACTTAGCAGCAGCATGAATTTTGTTTGGCATTCTTTTCCAATATATACGACCAGCTGATCACAAATACTGACACAGGTACAGCTGAAACTTAAAAAATTGAACAAAATTTGCCAGACTCTTGAATCGACATTGGGAATGACGTCAGACCTAAGAAAGATAAAAAGAAATTTAATGCTTTCGAAAAATAAATATATATATACATATAATGGTGCCTATTGGTCGACAACACTTTACTAATCTTTTCAGCACGATTCATATACAAATATTGATTAGCTATAAAGCTGGCTAATTTAGAACATATATTGCCTACAGGACTTACAGCCAAGACAAAGCTCTTGTTGATGAAGAAGAAACCACAGCCTGAGAGACCAATACTCCGTGCCTGAATCTGTTCGACAAAGCGTTGAGTTTCCAGGTTGACCCTGTTGTGAAAAAGTAACCGCATTATTAATTGAATTTATATCAGCGTTTTAATTCTTGACTAAAGTTACCGAGCACACAAATATCGCTACAATCCAAAGACAGGAAGAAGAAGAGACAATTTGTGGATAGAGTAAATCAAAAACCCTTGCATTAAAACAGCAGGAAAAAAACGGGAAGAGTTGCAAGAAAAATTTATCAGTAGAAGTACGAACAGGACATGAACAGCGAGACGTTTCACAAACCTAACTAAGGGGACCGTGGGGTGGCGAGTTCCCGTAAGTGTACACATAACCCATTCTACCACTTCACGACCCATCCCATCTGTGAGTTACCTTATTTACGAACGCCCCCCCCCTCCCACGATCGCCCTCCTAGTAGAAAGGTCTTCCCCTCAAGAGCATCTCCCCGCACTAGCATCTCCCCTATCGAGTTAGTATATCTCCTCATGGACATCTTCCCACGAATATCTCCTCTCATAAACTTGTTTACACATATAATGGGTCAGTTACTGTTGTCAGTTAAGTCAGTCAGTCAGTTAAGTCCAATAGGTTTGACTCATTACTTTAGACCAGTTGCTGGCTTCGACCCTTTCAATAGAGTTTCAGGCCTTAGCCCTCAATTGATTCGCCAAGAGACTTTCGACAACAAAATTATAATCCATACAATGAAGTTTGAAGCCGTTTCAAGAGTAACTGCGTTGCTTATGACAACTTTTACACAATTCAAAGAAGCTAAGCCAACGCTGATCTCTGAAGTTCAAGGTTAGTCAAGCCTAGTGGTTCACCTAATCAAAAGCATCTTTAGAACGCATACGTTACCTACACTGAGCAACGTGTGGTTCTAAAACCAGCACGCTTTCCAGTGCACCGAGCGTCAAAACACATTTTTGTGCTATTCGAGCACGCTAAGGTGATATATCCCGCCAGTACGCGGGAAGGTGTGCAGCTTTTAGGAGGGTACGTTTCTCAGTGTAGTGAAGACAGTTGAGAGCTATAAAATAAGTCGACAGTGACATCATTCCCAACTTTCTTGGTTTGCCTCACCTCTCACTGCGACCTACTAATTACCCCAGTTTAGGGTAATAATTTCACTGCGACCCACTAATTACCCCAGTTTAGGGTAATATAAAGTTGGCGTAAGCCGACTGAAAAGCACTGCAACAAGTTGAGCACAATATTCCGCAAGAAATGAGGGCATTGGAGCGAGAGAATTAACGAGCAGTCCGGGGAAATAGCTTCGAGAAGGTGTGGGCGAAACCTGCGAGCAATCGCAGTCTATTGAGCTTATGAAGTAATTTTCTTTCAAGCAAAAGTGAATGGGGTAATGTTTTGCTTTCTTTTCGTGCTTTTTGAAGTCGATGTTACAGTCCTCAACACAGTAAAGGTAAAGTCAGTTTTGACTTCCCCCTCGCCTGGGAAACACACACTCCCTGGTTCGTGCTTCAGATATAGGGGAAAGTTCAACAACCCGCACCCCATATCCTCACTTTTCTGTGAGAAGGTAAGTGCCCCCACGGTAGCTCTGTACACCAAGCAAATTTACTGACTCAATGCACCGCGCGCCACAAAGATCGCTTGCCTGGCTCGGGGCTCGTTCTAGGCACCTATAGCACAACTGGGCAGCACGGAAGGCCCACTGATACGGTGGCTGTGAATGATTGTTGGACACATTTTTTTCAGTTATTCAGCACACTGTAAGAGCTCCTTGAATATCTTACTTTCGTTTGAGAATGCTGTGTGAGTCATTGTTGCATTATTTATTATTATTATGTACACAGTGGGAGCCTTTTCAATATGTTATTACATCCTTCAATGTGATGTGGGTCCTTACTAAATGCTGTTTTTTTTATGTTCAATACAGTGAGACAGTTCCTAGAATGTTACTGAAGTGTTCAGTGCAATTTGAAGCTTCGATAAGATGCCTTATATTATTCATAGCTGTTTAATCAAATACTGTACTTCTAGAATTTACTATATTGGTCACTAAGTGAAATGTGAAAATGTTGTAAAGATGCGAACTGCTGATTTCACTTTCAGCATCCACAAAACGGCTCTTGATAGGTGAAATAATAATTATGTATGCTTTAACAATAGGTATATTTTTTAACTTGATAACCATTTTAAGCATAATGATGCGCCTGTTTTCTCAACGTACTGTTTATTAAAGCTGACAATTTTGCGCTATATAGATTCCATATTAACAGAACCCAATGGAAGTTTAAAGTTCGTACGTCAATTGCCGATGCAAAGCAGTTTAACTAAAAAAAACTTTACGCTGGGCTCATTACAATAAAATATCTGGCTTGACGAAAGAGCTAGCCTAGATTCACATACTCACTTCGGAGGAGATGGGAAATTCCAAGCAACAATTCCTAATCTAATAGGAACGTTCAAGCACAATGGCGAGCAAATCTTTTATCATCGCTGAAAACGCAAGCATTTCTTTCTGGCGTATAGTTCACTAAACTTTATGACGTGTTTGTAATGATATCGAACTGGCGGCAGTTCTCCACCTGTCGGAAGGCAGGGCGAGCAGATGAGGCAGAGGCTGTAGCGTGAGGCTGTGCAGCGAGGCACAAGTGAGGGACACAAGCAGCAGCCGACACAAGAGGTGCAAGAAAGACCAGGCCAAGTAGACCCTCACCAGCAGCGACGCCGGCTCCCTGGGTCTGTTGAGTGTTGTGAAAAAAAAAAGTCATATTTACCATAGAGATTTGTATATAAAACATACGGCATATATGAACATAAAATACGAAGCGACGTAGACTCTCTAGGGCTGTTAAGCGATGTAGTCATTTGACTGGTAGGATAAATATACCAACTAGAGCACTCTGAGAGCGCATGCCTCCGCCAAGTAAGGCAACGGTAACGAAGAATTCAAATTGGCTCTGAAACCATTATTTCTTTTGTATCAACTCTAAAATCTAACCATTTGTGAGTTTTAATTATATTAACAGCTTTTGCAACTTTTTTGAAGATCCTTTGATGACTGTTTGAGTTATGCTGCAAATAAATATTATGACGAACACAACTCAAACATAGAAACGAATCCGCCGATCTGCACCTAAATTTAACCATTTATGTCTTTTAATATTAATAACAATTCCTGCATGTTTCATAAATATTCACATAAAACTTTTTTACTTTTTGCGATAACAAACATAAAATCAAACACAGCAACAAACATTCGAGCAAACAAACAGATCATCACAAAATTTTGTCATTTACTCTTTTTCATATACCTCACAACTCATGTAAATTTCATAAGAATCCACCCATAAGTTTTAATTTATGGCATTGAGAAAAATGAAGCAGACAAACGAACAAACAAAGGGATGCCCGGATCTTCACCAAAAAGCAATCATCTATTTTTCCTAACATACCTAACAATCTCTGTAAATTTCGTCAAGATCCGTCCATAACTTTTGAGTTATCTTGGTGACAGACAGAAAGAGAGACAGATAGACAAACGGACTGACAGGCAAACGCGACGAAAACATAACCTCCTTGGCAAAGGTAACTAGAGCACTCTGACAGCGCATACCTCTGCCAAGCAAAGCAACAGTAACGCAAATTCAATTTGACTTTGAAACCATATTTTTTTTGTATCTACTCCAAAATCTAATCATTTGTGCCCTTTGATGGTATTAACAGCTTGTGCAATTTTCGTGAAGATCCGTAGATAACTTTTTGAGTTATGCTGCTGACAAACATTGTGACAAACATGAGTCAAGCATACAAACGAAAATACCGCCCCAAAATATAATCATTTATGTCTTTTAACAATACTAACAACTCCTATGCATTTCATAAAGATCCATTCATAATTTTATGAGTTATTGTGCTAATAAGCATAAAATTAAGAACAAACAAAAGAACGAACATATCACTCCAAAAATTTGGTCATTTACTCTTCGAAATATACCTAACTCAAGTTAGTTTCATCAAAATCCCTCCTTAACTTTTTAAGTTATGGCATTGAGAAAAATGAGGCAGACAGACAAACAAACAAACAAACAGATTAACAGATCTTCACCAAAAGTTAATCATCTGTTCCTCCTAACATCCCAACAGTCCCTGTAAATTTCATTTAAATCCGTCCATAACTTTTTGAGTTATCTTGGTGACAAACAGACACAGCCGATTAAAACGTTACCTCCTTGGCTGAGGTAATAAACTCTGACATATCATAAACTAGAGCACTCTATGAGCGCATACCTCCGCCAAGCGAGGTAACGGCAGCAAAAAATTCAAATTGGCTCTGAAACCATAATTTTCTTTGTATAAACTCAAAAATTTATTCATTCGTGCCTTTTGATAGTAATAATAGCTTGTGCAATTTTCTTGAAGATCCGTTCATATTTTTTAATTATACTGGTAACAAACGTTATGACAAATATGAGTCAAGCATAAAAACGAACAAACCGATCTGCAACAAAATTTAATCATTTATGTCTTCTAACATAACTAGCAATTGCTATAAGTTTCATAAAGATTTATTCATTATTTTTTAGTTATTGTGCTAACAAGCATAAAATTAAAAGCAGTGACAAACGAACGAACGAACATAGATCATTACCAAAATTTTGTTGTTTACTCTTTGTCATATACCTAACAACTCATGTTGTTTTCGTAAAAATCCATCCATAACTTTTTGAATTATAGCATTGAGAAAAATGAGGCAGACTAATAAACAAACGGATCGACATATCTTCACCAAAAGTTAAACATCTGTTTCTCCTAACATACCTAACAATCCCTGTAAATTTCATTTGAATCCGTCCATAACTTTTTGAGTTATCTTGGTGACAGACACAGCCGACGAAAACATAACCTCCTTGGCTGAGGTAATAAACTCTGACATATCATAAATAAACGAGTCAATCGTATGACAGGCGTAATGTTAATTCCTTAAAAATATAACAACGTTGAGCTCCGAGGTCTGGAAGACACTAACGTCTGACGACGGTGAGAAAGCGACGTGAGGCTCGCCTTTAAAAATTTAATAATAGTCATAACAAAGATGAGGAACAGATTATCCGGGTCTGAGAAAATGTAACGGAGTAATTGTGATTAAGGAGAACATTTAATCAATTCTACTGTAGGGATAAGCTAGTGCGCGAGACCTGCATTTAATAATTGAATACAATGGTAGGTACGTCATCGGGATTTGGGGAAATTCTTATACAAGTATAAATCTGAGAAATTCATCAAGATCAACTACGAATTATTGTACGAGACACCCATACTACTCTCCGAAAACTGAGCGTTTAAATGATCTACTTAAATGGTAACTTTCAAGGTAGCATTCTCAGTAGCGACCACATGGTATCGGTCCGCAATGGTCTCTTAAACATTTGCTCGGGACATTTTGTCACCGGCTTATGGTGTAGTATTAGTGAAAGGTAATGAAGTTCCTTGATTAGGCTTTAAGTTTTGAAAAGTGAGAAGTTGTATTTACTGTCTTTCGCTATTATTAGAACGCTTTAGCAAAGCTAAATTGAGACCGCGGTAGAGCTGCATGAGGATAAAGAAAAGGTTGCACACATGGTTGACCCTAAAGGCCACTGCATAGAGTTGCTTGGCAAAGGAAAATATACACGCACAGATGAAACTAACTTCAAGCCGTTGTAGAGCTGGTAGTAGGTTAAAGAAAAGGTTTCCTCTTGGATTACACTAACTTCAGGCCGTTGTAGAGCTGCAGAAGGATGAAGAACAGGTTACACACGAAGGACTGCAGCACCAGAGGTCCTAAGACCTCATCTGCAGCCAGCACCAGTTCTTGCAGCGCCAGATGTTGCACCCTCGCAGTTCTCCAGTAGATCTTAGGTGAGTCTACACCACCCTCTGTATATGCAAAACTTACTTTATGCTTAACTGTAGCAAAGAAGAGTATTGCATAACTTCGGTTTGAACAGCAAGTGATATTTACAAGTGTAGTTTGTAAGTAGACATATCATTACAATCGATTCGATATTATTGCATCAAATAACAATGATGACAGTATGGGCACTTATCTTTAGAACCACTTACTTATGACATAGGAATATCTTTAAAGTCGACTAAGTATTACAACGTACTGTAGGTATAAAACATTACATGCAATTTGTACCTTAAGTGAATGAAATGATCTACCAGACCTTACCCATTATATAAAATATCAAGTGTTAATAGTTTTCCGGCCGTTTACAGGTAAGAACAAACAACCAATTTTTACTGAATACTTATCGAGTGGCTTCTTAGGTATGTCAATTTGTATTATACTAAAGAAATATTTTCTCCTAAGCAGTGAGTTTAGCCAACGCAAAATATGTGATGGCCTGCGAAATAACGCGGTAGTCGAGCGTCATCAAAAATGTATCGAGTGCTTGTGGTCGAGAGATATTTTATCTATTATATCTTTGAGATATCTGACTTTTTTGCTACACAGTTTTTTGCTTCTTTATAACGGCAGTAATAATAAACTAGACGGGGGCTGCCTGTGGCTCGCTGCAGCTTGTTTTATAAACTTATTCTGCACAGTTTTTAGTTTATTTCTACTTTCATGCCCTGCTTAAAAAACTGCAAAAACACCGTAAGTTAACTTCCAGTAATGTTTCTCTTGCTAGGTGCTGCGTAAACTTTGTAAAAAGTAACGTATATTAATACAGACATAGTTTTTTTTTAACACGGTGTTTACAAATTAATATGAGCAAACTTCAAAATAAGGCTAGGGATGTGGAAATGAGCAGCTTTACTCCAAAACGATTTTGTGGAAAATGCTTTGTGAAGGCGTGTGGAAAAGAACGACATTTTTGCTGAAGCCGCCAGACTCAAATTTCCGGACTGCCGAGGTATTTTAATGCGCGGTCTGCATGCAAGATTAGATGAAAGGGTCTAGGAGTTGCAATCTTTTGGGGTAAAGTTATTGACAAACTGCATTGAATCGAAATATGAAAAGTCGAAATTTTGTGAGCCTTTATGCTGACTGGCAGTTAATTTATTATTTGGCATACATAGCGCTTAGCGACCGAATGTTTGCTACCTTTTCGTGTCCTTGAAAACTCAGCTTTACGTCTATTAAAAAATTGCTAAAATATTAGCCGTAAAGTTTAGGAAAACTGTTCAAACTAAGAGCACCCTAAAAATGGAAAATCTGTGCACTTTGCTTTATAAACGGGTGCACCAACTCATTCAAACGCTAAAACTATGCATATTTGAAATAAGATACTGTTGTGTGAGCCCTCTTTGATTTAGCTACTTACGTTTTCTGTTAGTAATCACGTTCTATTTACACCTGACTCATTTTATGCATCTCACATAACACTGGAATGGCAACCACTTGATGTAAAACGTAATTTAAGATACATGAAAAAGTTCCTTACAGTAGTAGTGAAAAGCTCATAGGGTAAAACTGGACGGCTAGTTGTCTTGTAGCTACTCGAACTCGACGAAAAAATTGCCTTGAAATCATCCTGCAGAACTCGTTCCTCAGGTAATGCTTTCCAGAGTTCTAGAGCATTTGCGGGCGAATTGCCAATCCCATCTGCATTTGGCTCTCACGTGCCTTGGTGTTTAATGATCTACAAGGAATTGAAGTTTTAAACCTATTGTGTACTTGTCTGGTTGTTTGAGAGTTGCACTGCATCGGAGAATAAGATGTTTTTTGTAAGTTCATATTAATCGACACGGGAGCGGATATTCAAAGCTGAGTTAGCAGAGAAGCACCTGGCTTACGGTGCAGCAAATGACACGTCTAGACATTCTACCAACATTTACGCCGTAAGATATCCTACCAGACGTATTCCAACTCACCAGCCAGCTACCAAGAAATGTGGCACTAAGAGGACGATCATATTTTCACACTTCACAATTGCAACGAAGCAGTTGTTGGAAATCCTACTTAAAACCCCAGGATGATTAACGGGGGTTAGCGTTAATCATCCTTGCCTATAAACTATAGGCTTATCCAACTCGCTGAACTAGTCGATTGGTAGAGGCGGTCCCAGCGAGTGGTCACCATGGCCCCCCCCCCCCCGATGTGAGGCCCCCAAATTCCCACTTTTAGGGACCTTTGAAAAGTTTTGTTTGTGAAGAGCAAATTCAGTCTATGAAAAACCTCACCAGTAGAATTGCTTAAGTCTTTAAATGGAGAGTAAAACTAGACCCTGCATGGTGTCATCGAACTAGACCCTGCATGGTGTCATCGAACTAGACCCTGCATGGTGTCATCGAACAAGTCAGACGGTCATTGCACCAGGGTCTGACTGCATTTCGAACAAGTTTTGTACCTACCGAACCTAATTTCAAACTATATATCTGCGTTAATAAGCATGCTATTCTAACTTCAAGGTTTCACTTCCCGCTAACTCTCAAAGCATGAATTTCATTCCAATAACTTTTGAATTTCAAGTCCTGATAGCTCTTATGCTAAACAAAATTGTTATGGAGTAAAAAAATTGTTTATAGCAGCGCTCCTAACCTCCAATGGAAACACATATTGCAGTAAGTTCAAGACTCAACTTAGGGCTAAAGGGGCCAAAGTTATGGCCGAACTTGGATGGCTCTGAACTATGTACAAACAACATCAGCGTACTCGTGGCATGTTCCTCCAGCTTGCGGTTGTACGCCCTGAAGTGCCTGGAGAGGACGTACGCCACTGAAGCTATCAAAATATCAATGAAGTTCCAGATGAAAGTAGCGTACTTGTTGATGGCCAGTAACATGATGCCAACAAACCGAGAGTAGCCCAGTACGGCAATGGCGTCGATGTGGCCTTTCCTTATGTAGATCTCCAGAAAACTGTAAAGATATACCTTATAAGTATCAGTCTATTAACCACTCAATTGTAAATATATGGATGAGCACAGAAGAAGGGAAAAGCGAGTCTGAATTAAGTATAAAAGGTAATCTGCGCACATGAAACTCTAGCAGTCTTTCAGTTTGTTCCCGATGTGATCGTGCAAAATAAACTGTACAAATTTGAGGAGCTCTCAAAGTTACGTTTTTCTAGATTAATCAGCGTCTGCAATTTTAATACCTTTGCAATCTATGCTCAAAACAGTTTTCTGTCTTATGGCCTCATAACCCAAAAAGCGACAAATAAAACGTTTCTTCTCACAGAAATACCATTCGTGGGAAGCGCAGTAGATGAATTCGATCGTCCTCACGCGGTTAATTCTTCAATTGGTCTTAGATTCCCTATAAAATTAATACTATTTGGAACATTGTGAGAGAAAGAATTGCATCTACGGCGCTTGCAGCTTACTAGGAAGCATTTTGCAGACGATTTGCCAAGTTAATTGCAAGTCTTAGGCTAAATTTCAAGATCTCGGGCAGGCAAACAAAATTAAGAACTGTACTCTTTGGGGCATTGAGACTCGATTTTCTGCGTAAGCACACAACCAAACTCAGAAGTCCTCATGTACTTGTTCCAGCAGCAGATAAATGTCCGCTCGGCTCCAGGGGAGAGCACAGTTTCAGTCGATCACAGATTATTAAATACATGGTAAGCGAAGACGGAAGGCTCATGTGGAAACGTTAACAAACCGACAGACCCCTTTCTGGTTAGCTCAGTGCCCTCGTAGTGAACTGTGAATGTCAGAAGCGCAGACGCTGCAATAGAAAAAATTTACCTCTGTGCCGAAGAGGCGAACATACGCCCTGACTTTACCACTCAACTGCAAGCATGTTAGGGGAGAGCTAACGTCTAGGCTGTTTTTCATTCAATACTTTATGCCTCTCTAACCAGCGTTTCAACAATGAAAGAGTAGAATACATAGAGCATGCCGACAAAAACAGAGAATATGTGCACGGGGACTGAACAAAGACTGAGAGAGGGAGAACGAACAAGGAAGGAAGTCAAGTGAGCAGGGAAGTGAGCCGTTCCGATAGCCTGGACAACACGAATGTTGCCAATAAATCTAGATTCCCCTGAGGATGTGACTCCTCATTACGTAAGATGGGCGAACCTTTAATCTAACTTCACCTCCTGCAGTAAACGTCCCGTATTGGTTAGGACACATTAGTAATACCGAAGGCAGTAATTCATGCAATATTTAAAATATAGGGAGTTACAAGAACTTGTTAATATTTTTTCAATTTCCTCGAAGTTATATGAAAATTACTTACAATCAAACTATAGGAAGCTCGGCGAATTGCTCAAGGGCAAAATGTACAGTAAGTACTTAAATGAATTGCAGCGAAACTGTAGGTAGTCACTGAAACTGTTTACAGCTGAACGGAAGGCAAATGTAGGGATAACTTACGGCCAGAAGGAAGGCAGCTCTTCCATTTGGGTTATCATAGACATAGTAGTTTCGCCAAAGGCTGAGAGAAACATGACCGTTTGAGGAAGAAAGAGCGCCCACCGCCGACCCAGCGTCTCTGTTCCCAAATGTTCTTCAGCAGCGCACCATCTGGGAATGGGAACACGAGTCTTGAAAATTGTAATCATAAAAATAGCGAAAAGTAGTTTAGTCTACTCACGTGTACTAATTATAGTCATTACCAATATCAGTAAGCGAACAAAGTACACCACAATTTATCAAATTTTTCTCTGAATACCTAGATGTACAATTGGACTAAAAACATTGGAAAGAATTTGATAGCTCAGTAAAACAAAAAAAAATCCAAATCAGCATAACGTCGATTTTTGCCTGCTAATTTCAACGGCTGATTCTTGAAAGCCGAGTTGCTTAAGTTTATAGGGATTTCGGATACCTGGCTTTTCCATCGTTTGTTTGAGTTTTCTTATATTCCTATTTTTTAAGATTATGTGTACCCTGGTTCCTCTTGCATTAGTTCCCGCATACCTGTCCATGAGCTTGGCGAACAATGGAGAAGCCCTGAGCAGAAGCAGAGCTCCAGAGGCGCCAAGAAAGTAAAATATTCCAGTTTGTATGACGACCACCATGTCCCTGTCAACACACTCGTCTGCCCCTTCATTAGTTGATGGCCATCCGGCCACCTCGTTTTCATTTGTACAATTGCTGCAGCTTAGTCCTTCCAGTTGTTTTTCCATATCAGGCCACAGCGGCAACTGTTTTCCAGTTTGTGTGCTTCTATCCTTGATTGCACTCTCTGTTTTTGTCTCATCTAACTCTTGTAAATTTAGTTCTCCGATGCAAGTGGTTGTAGTATTCGTCGCACAAGAACAATGGTTAAATGCAAAGGCCACAACCTTGAAGAGTATGTAGCTCGAAAGAAGCGAGGCCACGACGAGAGCATATGTCGCTGACAGTGACGTCCAGCGGAACCTGCTCAGTATTATGATACTGTAATACAGATTAATGTATATTTTTTTGTAGGCGCAGCACAATAATTTGCCAAAATCGAAATTTTAGTCGTTTTAGTTGCATGTTGTAAGGCTTTTAGCGCACATCCAGTGTTTGCTACGAGATGAATAAACATTTCACTAAACTAGGTACACATGAACGGGACCACAACATGGGGGCAGACGACGAAGAACAGCAGAAACAAATCATCGGGAGAAGCAGGAAGAACGAAAGCAGTTACTTGGGGACGAAGGGAAATATAATGAAACGGGTAGATCTGAAACTGCTATATACAATATCTTAATTCATCCTAAAATAGGAGGTCAGATTTCAAACACACTCAATACGGTAGAGATTCTTAACTTGGGTTTTTTGATTGTTCACAGTCATGCGAGGTTCCTCGAGAGTCCAAAGTACTGTTCGGCGATGTATAACATATTTCTGTAGTTTAAAATGCTCTGTGAACATTTCATTCTTGCTAAGGTATATTGACTAAACTTAAGACTTCTTCTCAGTTTAGCTTTTGCCTTTCCATTTGACTGAATTGTCATTTCGAAATTTCTAACACGTTTAACAGTATTACCCAGGAACCACACGATACCTTACCTTCACTGTCCACTCCTGGCAAATGAGGCTGAAGGCGAATTGATAAATCCTCGATAAAATTTGTTTCCTTCAACGTCCCGACTTTAATAAAAAAACTTTTTTGAAGACACAAGCAATGTATCTATTGGAAAGAAACACGCATGCGTGAGCACTGGCCAACGGTAAATTGCATAATGTATTTCGCCAATTTTAGGTCGTTTTGCCGTCCCAAGATTCAACTCTCGTAGCCCACGTTTGGCATATGGCTACGAATTTGTGTTTCTTGCTGATAAACACGTTTCTTACATCCATGAGAACCGCTTGCTTTTCTGTTGCCTGGAAAAATTTTTATCGAAGTTTAATCTATTTACAATCAGCTTCATTTACAAAATTCCATTTCTGTACAAAGTCGAGGTACCGTGTGATCCATGTATTGCCCTAAATAGACTTGGGAGGTCTTAGGAAAATACTAAGAAGCGCTAACTTATGCACGTTGGAAAATTCCAAGCCTCAACGCATACACTATACTGTACACGTTGCATAGTCTTTAACGCACCTTATTCTCTTCCCATAATGGGAGACAGGAAGGACTCCAAAAATTCTCGCCAGCACCACCAGGGGACGCATGCAAGCAATACAGTCTCTTGGTTCCTGAAAAATCACACGCTTCGTAATTGTTTAGTCTGAAACCGAAGCCTGGATCCCTAACCATGAAACCGAAGCCTGGATCCCTAACCATGAAACCGAAGCCTGGATCCCTAATCATGAAACCGAAGCCTGGATCCCTAATCATGAAACCGAAGCCTGGATCCCTAACCATGAAACCGAAGCCTGGATCCCTAACCATGAAACTGAAGCCTGGATCCCTAACCATGAAACCGAAGCCTGGATCCCTAATCATGAAACCGAAGCCTGGATCCCTAATCATGAAGCCGAAGCCTGGATCCCTAATCATGAAACCGAAACTTGGATCCCTAACCAGGAAAACGGTCTGCAGAGTTTGCGATCTGTAGCTGTGGTGTGGTGAGGAGCCGAGCATAGCCTAATAGGGTGCTTGCCAGCCTAAGAAGCCAAATCGTAAAAACCGCTTCTTGGAAGGGCAAAATTTCTGTGGGATTAATTAACTCGCATTTGTGACCGATGTGCCACATCTTGAAGCAAGTGAGCGATACTGAAAATAATTCTCTAATTATGAACACTATGACATTACAAGCACAGGTTCATATAACTATGCGTTTTTTATGCCCACACTGTAATCGAGTTAGTCTAGTGCGCTTGGTTTTAAAGTGACTGGAATTTCAGCTGCGGGTTATGGTTGGCAGTTTTGGAACGACTTCCATGGGCGGTAATAACAAAGCGATTGTGCTTGAGTGTGTCAAGGAAACATGAAATCCATTCTAGGAAATTAATGACTGTCGACAAACAAAATGTAATGCAAGAACCAGAAGTGTAGTTTTTCGTAGATTTTCCATCAAAAAAGGAAGATGTGACCGATAAATAGTCAAGCATAGGAGCACACTGGACGGCTTCCCTCTCTTTTCCATGAAGGTCCTTTCCATTTCAAATACTTTCCAGTCAGCTCTCTCCCATTTCTGCTCCTCTGCACGTTCTTCACATCAGTCGTACGATACGCGTTTAAAGTTTTATTCTTGTGTGATTTGTGGAAACTTAAGTGCAGAAAAACGCGTTACTCGTTCCGGCAGTTAAACCTTCATGGCCGTAGCTCTTCTTTCTACTGCAAGGTGATGAATTCGACGGCAGTTTGATTGGAGGTACTAAATCCTTCATTCATGCCTTAAGGGGATCGTTTAGGCGAAAATGGTCAAAATTATCAATTTTGTTTTTTGCTCAAAAAGTGTCTTCAGGTATGGGGGCATTACGTCCTAAATTTTTAGGGGGCTAGCGGCACTAGAACCCCCCCAAAATGGAGGGGAAATGGGTCCACAGGGGGTCCAAATTTGCCTTTTTTTATTTTTTTGCTGCAAAATCATCAGTATACCAAAGGCTATTGCATACCAAATTTCTAGGGGGCTAGCGGCACTATAAATGAAACATGCCAAGGGCATTTCCTTTGGAAATACTGCATTTNTTGCCTCTATTGAAAAATCTACATTTTCAGACTAAAAAAAGAATAGAACTGCCTCAGTTTTTGTGCTAGAATAAAAACAAAGACAGTTTTGGAATCCTTGAAAGATTTCCTACAACAATTACGTAATATAATTTTTTCTTTCTTTTTCGTTTTCTATTGACGTGAGATTTTAGATGGGTGACTGAAAGAGTTCAGTCACGTTCAGTCACCCATCTAAAATCTCACGTCAATAGAAAACGAAAAAGAAAAAAAAAATTATGAAACCTACTTGTTGTAGGGAATCTTTCAAGGATTCCAAAACTGTCTTTGTTTTTATTCTAGCATAAAAATTGAGGCAGTTCTGTTGTTTTAAAATATATATATTATATATATACATATACATAAAAAACTAAGGCCTAAATGGAAAAAGTTACGCGAAAAAAAGTGTTTTTTTTTTAATTTTACATATTATGTGAAAATTTAAGTAAGATCAGACCACTAATAAAGAAAATTCCAAAATTTGTAAACGATCCACTTAAGGGAGAAATATGGTGCAGACGCTCTGAAGACGAAAATTCAAATTGGCTGAAAGACAAATTTTCAGGCAATATAAGCGCATCCAGCAAACTTCCACTGGTAAGTAATGATAAATATGTAGACATCAGCCAAAACAAAATTATTTCTCGGTGCAAATTAGGAATAATGCCATTGTTCACTCTACGGATACTTAACTAGGCAATAATCACTCATTGCAGTAGTTGGTGATTACTACTCGTATTATGTTCAAAAATCAACACGCACAAAATTATTTTGTTTTAAGGATAAAAAATTAATTTGTGGAAAGATAGTTAAGAATGATATGAATAAGATCGGTTAATGATGCAAAGTTTTCATACTTGAAAGTGACACTGACGGAGCTATACACATCTGAATATTCGATTTTTATCTATTTCAGTTGCCCTGAAGAGGCTGTAAATTTCTTAAAATTTGAATTTCATCTATGACAGTTACACTATTGGACCTTTACGCCACTGACTATCGGAATTTCACCTTTCATTACGACAAAGACACACTCGAACGTCGCAGAATATCTTATTTCGTCGCCAGCTCCCTACGCTGCATTTTTCTCTTCGTTAGCGTCAATAATTTCATCAGTAACGAACGACACAATAGGACTCGGACATGCTGTGGACGCGCTTCAGTCCTGATATTTCTGCTCTGGCCCCGCGTAATTCCATCAGTGACGGACACACGGACAAGATTTCGCCGCGACTGAAACTCCATCATTGATTTTGCTTCATTTTAACGTTGCAGTAATATTGAGGGAGATCGTTGTCTGACAGGTCCCATGATGTCGATTAGTTGCATTACCTGCTGTCAATGACGTGCCATAAAGAATGAATAGAAGACAGGAATGCCGTAAAGAGAAAACTGTAAATGCTTACGCAGTTACATGGATGCAAGTTGTCAGGCACGTTATATAAAGAATAAGTTGAAGACTGTAGTGTTCTAAAGAGAAAACTAGAAAAACTAGAGCACTTCGAGAACTTATGCATCCGCCAAGCACGGAAAGGTAATCAAAAATTTAAAATTGTTCTGAAGCTATGATTTCCTTCGTATCAACACTAATATCTAATCATTTGTGCCTTTCGACGGTAATAACGGTAATAACATCTCTGTAATTTTGTTGAAGACACGTTCATAACTTTTCGAGTTATGCTGCTAACAAACATTCTGACGTACAGATCATCACCATAATTTAATCCTTTATGTATACTATCATAACAAACAGTTCCCACAAATTTGATAAAGATCTGTTCGTAACATTTTGAGTTTTTTGCTAACGAGTATAAAATCAAACAAACAAACAAACCAATTTACCGATCGTAGCAAAAATGTGTTCATTTATTCTTCGTCAATCTAAATATTAAATTAAGAATATTCAAACTAACAGAAGTGTCGACTTAAAAAAAGTTGACGTTTCGGGATTAGATTCCCTTCTTCAGAACTAAGAAACTAAAAAACTAAATGCAAGGATGCGAAAGTTTAAAACTAGAAATTTATTTGATAGACTAGCTGGGAACAGAGGTGTTATCATGTGGGAGTGTAAAAGGTGAATGACTGAAGTAAGCTCGAGGGTTCCTAATATCAGTGCTGGTGCAGTCGGGCAGTCAGGGAACGTCGTTCGCGGCAGGGGTTTACAGTCGGGGGAAAAACGTCCGTTGTGAATTTAAGTGAGAAGAGCTGCTTCAATCCTCCCGCCGTTGGCGAGAGGAGTGTACAGCCAGGAAATAAGGTCAGTTGGGAATTGTAGTGAGGGAAGCAGTTGAAGTCATTATGTTGAGGCTCGGATTAGCTTTATGGATGTAAAGAGATTCTAAAGTTGTGAGTTTTATTGAATTGGAGAAGTCTTTCCTACTAATGGGATGGTTGTTTTGTTGTGCATGAAGAAGAAAAAAAGTCTAATTTACGAACTGTAGGTTTAGCAATGTCGTGATCGAATAGTTTATCAAGAAACAGTTTGCAATAATGGTCTAATAGATGGTGCGGATAACCGGTATTCTTAAAGAAAGTTTGAAGAAAGTCTAGTTCGTTTGAAAATGCTATGTAAGAGGGAGATAAGTGATATGCCGTGAACAGTAAAGTTTTGATTGCATTTACTTTAAATTGGTCACAGCAGTGGCTGAGGAGCTGGTTCTGAGACCCGAAAAGGTTGGTTTCCTGTAGATTCTAGTAGTTAGTGTTGAGTCCTCACTTGTGACTAGGATGTCTAAAAATGCTATGGAATTATTAGTTTGCTGTCCGGTGTTGTCTACAGGCACAATTGCAGAAGTTGCCAAGCTTCGTACGTGGGCAGCATTGGACAGCATTACAAAGCCCGCATCGACCAACATTTAGGTATATCCAGTAGAACAGGTTTACCACTAGCAAAACCTTCACATTCAGCTCCCCGTCTTTATGCACAACAAAAACAACTATCCCATTAGTAGGAAAGATTTCTCCATTATCGACATCTCCAATTCAATAGAACAAACAACTTTAAAATCTCTTTACATCCATAAAACTAATTACCCGAGCCTCAACATAATGATTTCAGCTGTTCCCCTCACTACAATTCCCAACTGACCTTTTTTCCTGGCTGTACACTCGTCTCGCCAACGGCGGGAGGATTGAAGCAGTTCTTCTCACTTAAATTCACAACGGACGTTTTTCCCCCGACTGTAAACCCCTACCGCGAACGACGTTCCCTGACTGCCCGACTTCACCAGCACTGATATTAGGAACCCTCGAGCTTACTTCAGTCATTCACCTTTTACACTCCCGCATGATAACACCTCTGTCCCCAGCTAGTCTATCAAATAAATTTCTAGTTTTAAACTTTCACATTCTTGTATTTAGTTTTTTAGTTTCCTAGTTCTGAAGAAGGGAATCTAATCCCGAAACGTCAACTTTTTTTAAGTCGACACTTTTGTTAGTTTCAATGTTCTTCGTCATATACCTAAAAATTCATGAAAATTTCATAAAAATCCGTCCATAACTTTTTGAGTTATGGTATTAAGAAAAATGAGGCACACAAAGAGACAAACGGATGAAAGGATCATCAGCAAAAGTTAATCATCTGTTCTGCCTAACATACCTAGCAAGCTCTGTAAATTTCATTGAATCGATATCCGTCCATAACTTTTTGCAATATCTTTGTGACAAACAAACCGATAAACTCAATGAAAACATAACCTCTTTGGAGGAGGTAATGAAGACATTCAGTATGTGTTCACGTACCTCCATCAATACAAACTCACTGCATGATTCACCGGCAGATTTTTGAAATACTTTAGAAACCAGCACGGGTTCATGCAATTTAATTGTGTTAAATCGTTATACGCTCTAGAAAAGTGTGAATACGTGACTAGTATGTAGGGTTCAAGCCATTACATCAACGCACTTTCTATACTTTGACAGCTCAGTGAAATAATTTCAGTTTTAATGCTTTTTACTAAACATTCCACAAGCTATCACTCAAAGCAATACCGACAAAATACAACAAATGCCATTCTCTTCGTGTTCCTATATACAGGCGCATCGCAGCACTTTCCTTAATTTTCTGCTGAGATACAACGGAGACACTTCGCTGTCAAGCTTCCAATTGCGCACTTCACGGGGTGTCGCTTGCCGGAAAACATCTTCAAAAGAATGAAAAAATAAACAACAGACAGTCTTCACTGAATGGCATGATCGAAGACTGCGATAAATAGATGTCCTCTCTAGTTCATTCAACTGCAGTCCCGTACTTTTTTCCACCTTTGAGACACAGCTCGTCCTAGACAAATCGTTGACAACTCTCCCCCTGTCAATTAGACCTATCAACAGCTGTCACTCATTCGAAAATATGAACGTAAGAGTGTAATTAATAGATAACTCTAAGGGCTCATCACCACTTCGATCGATGCGTCTAGCAAGTTTACAGAGGCCTTTAATGAGGGCGAAATGGAGCTTTAGGGCGTCTTTAATCGACCTATAGGATCCGGTTTAAGAGCGTCATCACCTTGTGTACAAAGTAAAAGTATACGGTTATTGTTATAGCGTTATTTGACAATTTAATTGCACGTAACGTACGTGTATTGAGCAAGATATTAGAGCTGTCTGAGTGGAGTAGCTTTCATTAACTGCAGATGAAAAGCAGTTCAGAATGCAGATGATCTCTAATATAGAACAGTTGCATACAGGGTCGTAAATGAAATTGGTCTGCATAAGAATGTAGAAAAATATATATACGTGCTGTGCCGCCAATAATCGAGTTTTACGGTGATCGAAAGAACCATTCTACTTGGGCTCAGGTGCACCGCACAGCACCAAGAACTTTAAAGTAATTCTCTATCAATATGATTGGCTGCCCAGGATATTGTTGTACGCCTTCAGCTTCTGAGGTACCAAGAATTCTGTCAGGGAAACTTCAAATTAAGAGATAACTCCCTAATTACTTCCTGCACTTGCTGTTAAGCAAGAGCTGCGTTAGACGAGGATAGACTGTAGCTATAGCCTTCCTACCTGATTATAGCGTTGTGTATTCAAAGAAGAAAATGGAAAAAAACATGCAACACTCACAAACAATCACTGACAAACTGGAGCTTGAAGGTACACCGTTGAAGGAAACTGTTGAGGAATATATTATACAAGTGCAAAGAACATCAGGGACTGAACCTCGCGGAAGGCGACAGCTAGCAGGACAGCACACACAATAAAATTCGGACATGCATTGACCCCTCAACTCCGAACAGACATTGCATTGTCCACGGAGCACAAAGTTTAGACACACGCTCATCACTGTCACCTATACAGCATCTCTCTCGCTGCACCAGAACTGGTTGTAAAAATGAAAGAAATATAGCGAGATGGGAAAGGAAGATGTCGCGAAAGTCCATCTATCAGTAATATTAACACTTTCGGTAATGTTAACCTACGGAAATCCCTTTTAGGAACAACTACCGATAACACAGAATGAACATTTCTAGCTCACGGAACCCTATTGTACGTTCCGTAGCCCAGCTTATGCCTCTTAATAGGTCCCTTATGTTGGCTTCATGTCACCCACTCCCCAAAAACGTATATCTAAATATTAAACAACTCTAAATTAAAACAAATTAAACGTATATTATTTACGACATTTTCTTCTCAAGATTGCCTGTTTGAAAAAATGCCCTCCAAATAGTATTGCAAGCACTAACTCTCGTGATGCAACTACAGCCTCTGAATCCAAGATACCCTGGAATTGTTGCGGCTTCATATCCGTCACTGAAACTCAAAAATTGTTGAATTTTGTTGCTTCTTATCTTCTCCCCTGAAAAAAAAATCCTCCATTTTTGGGGCTCTATATTCCCTTTCAAAACGAAGAAATCTTCAATATCTTCGGCTAAATGTCTCCTACTGAAAAAATATCTTCAATTTTTTTTGTGGCTCTACATCCTTCTCCTAAAAAAATTTTCAATTTATTGACTCCATATTCACCTCTGAAATCAAGTAAATCTTAATTTCCGTGGCTCCATATGTCACCACTGAAACCATGATATATACATGTTTTATATTTTTTATAATATCCCTTCTGAATCCAAGAAACCCTGCTTTTTGTGGTCCCATATCTCATCTCAAACTAAGAACTCCTTCCAGAGTGCAGTTCCTTGCCGGTGCGGAATCACTGCTCTATCTCATCCTTGAAAAACGAGCAGCAAAGTATTACAAAATTTTTTTTTAAAGTATAACAACTTTTACCGACCTCTTCGCCTGGAGATCCGTCGCAGGGCTGAAGCCAGGCTCTTGCCAGTGAAGTTTTGGGAGTGCGGCGCAGGCTTGGTTTGATGCGACTCATTTTCACTACATTAAATTTCGTTGAGCTTGCGTTCGATGTTTCTTTTTTAACCTTCAAGAAGTAGAAGAAAGTATTAATGAACATCTACTAAAAAATTGTGCCTCAGCAACTTGATAAATAAGAATATATACCTTTATTATCACCCGCAAATGAAGAAAAAAGCGATGATGTTTTCATTAAAGATTTAAGTGTATATATAGATATATGCTTGCATATTTGTTCGTATACAGTATTTGTTGATTTGTCTACCCAAAAAAGAGAAGGAATAGGTTAATATTCATGATCTTTTGCAGGGAGTCAGATGGATTGGCCTAGATGTGAAAAGCCAAAACTCTTGAGTAAGCTGGCCATGATATATGACAGCGGTGAAATTTGTCCCCCACCGCGGGTTATGGTCTTACGCCCTTCGGCGTTCTAGTTTTCACTAGTGTAATTTCATTTAAGTTGAGCGCGAGGTTATCGCTTTCACCTTCAGGATGTAAAATGCAAGAATTCATGAATCTTTCGTTAGAAGTTTCGTCTTTGACCGACAGAAGGTAAGAAAAAAAAAAGCAATCGTGAGTATTAGGTAACCAACAAGTTGAATAAAACTATAAACATCACATTGTATTTAGTATGTATAACTTCTTATCTCAGTACATCAGAATCAAATTTTTGCCTTGGAAACTCGTATCTTACAAGAGTATGTGCTAATTCCTTCGGATGCATGTACGTCTTTTCATATACACCTTTTGCTTCACTGCATATGGTCTCCAAGTTTACCGGCATCGGCTTTCGGTCGTGTTGGCCTGCAAACGTTTCAGTCAGCTGTTCATGGCTTTTGTTTGATTTGCTTAGCTGCGTTTCGGGCTTCCCGGTGTTGCATAATGCTTCATTTGGGTTGCACCACCTGTCCGTGGTAGCCCGTAGGTGAAGTTTTAATAATAAAAATAATATTAATAATAATAGTAGTAAAAAGCGGACAACGAACTTATTTTTGTATTTGGCGACATATATTAATGAGGTGTTCTATTTGCACATGTCAATCGAGATAATTCAATTTCAGTATACATACCTTTAACGTGATTAAGTCGGAATTTGGGTATCATCTGACTGAAAGGGCGTTTTTACTATTAAAAAAATGACGTAAAAAATTTGCTTATGGCCTAATTTTAGCCAGAAAGTGCACTATCATCAGCAATTTTCAGCTTCTTCAGAAGAAATCACAAAAACGGGGGAGGAGAACTACAAAAATTTAATTAATTCAACAACCAAAGCAATTCACAACAGCCACTGAATACATCACCTAAAAAAGGAGTGTTTTTTTTTTTGCTAGAGCAGCCATCTGAAATGGAGAAAACAGCTGCAATATTCCAATGCACTCTTTGCAGTTATACAGCAGAATGTAGAGTACCTCTGTCAGTAGCACCCAGTCCCGCTCATTCTGGGGCTTCTCCGCTTCAGGGGACTGTTCAGAGTTGCCTGGCTCGTGACTGATAAAGTACTATTTTTTTATTATATTCCTTAGGTAACTGCAACTGCACCAAGCCGCAGAGGCAGCAGCATAAATAGAAATGACATAGCCAGGGAGCTTCACTCTTACGACGAGCCAAATTCCCAAAAACCAAACCACAAACCGACTTTGATCCTCCAGAGGTACTCTGCCTTTGGCTCCGCCAAGGCAAAGAGTTCGTTGGAAGATTCCAAATATTTTCTCGCTTACAGATGGCCGCTCTAGCGAAAAAAATAGTCTTTTTTTTGGTTATTGGATTTAGTTTCTGTTGAGACTGACTTTGGTGGTGGGAGTGATTAAATTTCTGATGCTCTCTTTTTCATTTTTATTGTTTCTTCTGAAGGCGTTCAAAATTGCTGATGATAGTGCACAGTAATACTTATATTAGGGTTATAAACAAGTTTTACATGCCATATTTGAATTATTGAAACATCATCTCTCTAGGTGACACCCGTACAGAGGTCATATTTTCAGATGGAAAGGGACATCCATAGAAATGGTTGGTTTCGAAAATCCCTTTAGATAGTACAGTTTTATTATTAATTGAATTAATTTAGGCGGGGATAAAGTTAAAATTTAAAAATGTAAGGACACTCTCCATAAGGCCTAGACTATGAAGTACCTCCAAACTCATAGGTTCTGCTATGCACTTACTGGGTATACTCGTATGATGCGCTCGTCAAATCTATTAATTTCATACCTTAACTCGTAGAAAAAGTACCTGCCCGGCAAAATTTACGGGGAAGAATTGAAGCGGTCCCCCGTCACTACTCTTGCTTGTGAATCTAATTTCGCTGAGAATGAAACAATGTGCCTGCTAGTTTCATCTTCCATTTTATATTTTAATATGATCGGAGAAGCATGCAGCTTTCCTTGCCTGGGCAAACTCTGTGAATTATAAACCCATTTTAGCAATGGTATCCTGCTCATTTTAGCAATGGTATCCTGCTCATTTTAGCAATGGTATCCTACCCATTTGAGCAATGGAGGAAAGCACAGAGATAAATATCAATGAAGTAAATTACTTGCAAGCATTCAAAACACCATCTTCAATAAAAGCTTCTGGCGCGTCAGGATCGAAAGTCTGCGAGCAAGAATGAAGCATTTAAACTATGAAATCTGCCTAGCGTGGGATTCATCTGCTACGTGGAAATTGATCATAATAAGAAACGAAGAGCATGACTAATGAGTTACAGGAACAAGAGCTCCATCACTAGAAAAATGTGGCACAGCGGGAAATATCCTCAAAGAATTAGTTGGAAAAGCCTCGGGAAAAAATGAAAGAAGAGTCCAACTGTGTAGTGAAAAAGCAAATTTAAAGTTACCATTTTAACTAATTTAGTTCCAAGAGAAAGTCTTCGATGTGACGTGATACCTATTAGTGGCTCGTGCGGTCTTGGAATAACGGCCAAAAATAAATATTGCAGTGAAACCTCCATTTATTTCTCCCTTCATCGTTACATCTTTTTCTTAGAAGCACTCATTGGCTAGGAAATCAGGCATTACTACCAAGAATGATTATCACTGGCTGCATCCAATTGGCCTCAGCTACAGCATACTTAGAGCCCACAATATCTAAGCTACAGACTACCGCTACCTCCATTCCTAAAAAATTTGGTGGCACTAAGAGAGAGACTTTGAAATTCCGCTCAGCGGCCTCAGTAGCTTCGACCATGAAGAAGCTAAACTGAAGAAGAAGAAGAAAAGTGAATGAACAGCGCTGGTGAAATACATAGATGACCGGGAAGGCAACTCGAGAAATGGAAAAATGTGAACTACTAAGAAAAAATTGCACATATAAATCATTTGCAGGATCATGAATTGCAGAAAAGAATATAGAATTCAAAAGAATGCCTACTGCAATGGTGAAGGATCCTGTTGACAATGAAGGACGGAATTTTGGTGAGCTGGATACATGTATAGACAAGGAGGTGTATAACACCAAAAGTCTGATCTGTATGCTTCTTTCTTTGTTTATTTGCTCACTTGCTCGTAGTGTTGCTTACACATTCCATTCATTAGACTGGAGGAAAATAGGGCATCAGTCATACCAGCGAGCACGTGGCTGCAATTAGAGAAGCTGTTTCGCTGTCTCTTCCGGGATTTTTTGCGTTTAAAAAAAAAACAAGAAGAATGCGATAGAACGAGGTAGAATGGGAGAAGATTGGATGATATAATGTATTTGAATTTGTATTTTTCAAAACTAGTATTCCCAAGTATCACTCCTATCAATTCGAGCAAATTGAACTGAAAAATATGTTTGCGTCTTCCTTTGTTAAGTGTATATTTTCGAGCAAAAGATGCGAAAAAAGTACTGCCAAATAACAATTATCACTACAAATATATTGATACATATAAGAACAGGAAAAACAAACGTACTGTATTATTACCGGTGAATTCCATACTACTGTCTGCATCGCTCCCTAAATGTGTAATTCAATGTAAATAATTGTAGGAAATTACCGGCAGCGTACATCAAAACAAAATAAAAAGCAAAGTGATTTTTGCAAATTTATATCTTTAATTAATTTGCCGCCTCCTCCTGTATATAATAAGACAGAAATTCGACACTCTACTTAACAAATACAGATGTTGATAATAAATATTTAACAGCTCAAATTCCTGGTTCGGACAATTTAAAGTAACTGTTGTCTACAAAGCACATAGGCAGGGAGCATAATGATTGGCATTTGAAGTGACGATATTGTCCTTCACACGGGATTTGGTTTCATTTAAATTAAATTAGACAGGCATCAGTAGACGCCCTGACAGTCCCATTCCCAGAGAGCCGAGGGGACTTACGCCCCCGCCCTCTATGAGCTATTGACATAGGCATCATTCATCCGGGATTCCCTTGCTTCCAGTCTACTTTAAATTTTTTTTAAACTGAAATATGCGCCAAAGAGCTGGCATTTTTAGACGCTTAAACCCGGCTCGAATGCAACTTGACTGATATGCTTCTCTGCATCCAGTCTGCGCCTGAGTCTGGGCTATTCAATAATCACAGTTTCGTTAGACCAAGTATTCAAAAACATTTTGCAAGCTGAAATTAGCTACTTTGACTGAAGTCAGGGTTACTGTGAAAAGAAATGAGTGGTCACCGAATTGGAAGCGATTGCTCCGAAGTTTATGACTTGTTAGGATGATCAAGTTGTAGCTTCAGTGGGTGCATTGCATACTCTTTATAGTAGAATCAGTATCACAAGCATGACTACTGAAGAGGTACCGATGCATATTCTTTGCCGTCATGTATGAAGGAGAGGTTCACTAGTATGCTTAGAAACACACACAGTGTGTATTATTATTTAGATAGATCATCTCGGTAATTAAGTTTCTTTTTTCTGTAAGCACAAATATCGTCATGTCTTTAAGGTTTCTGATGCAATGCTCTTGTATCTACTTCTCTATATGACACACCACTAAGAATTTCTAATGCTTTCATTCTTCTTTAAACCCTTTCACTGTAGAAAACATATCCACATATCATTATCACTTACCCATTATAGCACCTATTTTAAATCTAATACCACTTTTAATTATCCCGTTCGCTTATGATATTAATTAGTAGTTGGTACAACCTAAAATTAACACTTGCGGAACTGATTGTCCCTCTTCCCAGTACCGTATCAACACTTGCGCTACTTACTTCAGTTCGTTAATACCAGTAACAGTAGACACTCTCGTATACTAACGGTATCACCAGATATCACATTCGGCTGTACCGTATACATGCGCGTACACAAAGCGTTTAGACATCACCAAAGCAATTAAGCTTACCTTGCTGAGCAAGAGTACGGCCCTTCTGCCTGAAGTCGATGCGAGCGCCAGGTAGAATGAAGTTACTTACATCACGAAGAGGCGTTACGGCCACGCCTTCGCTGCTGGCCAGTACAAGGAGCCGCTGCCATCTTCACGTCACGGCAACTTCTAATGATTGCCGAGGATCTTAATTTTAGACGCGCCACTGGACGCGGTGTCGCTGGGTCCTCCAGTTCAATGCTGAGAGATTCGTTAGCGCTGCTGAGTGGCAGCATCGTGGATTCAAGTCCAAAGAACATGTGAAAAATAAGATTATATTTTGCTTAAAGGCGCCACTGAGTATCGGTTTTGATAGATATAGAAATTGAATGAGACTATTATTTTTATGTTAAATGAGGCCCACCATATGTGCTGATTTTCCAGAATTTTCTAAGGTTTCCAGATCTTTGAAATTACCTCCGAATCGAAGCACTGATCATGAGATTTTCCAGATCTTTGAAATTACCTCCGAATCGAAGCACTGATCATGAGATTTTCCAGATCTTTCAAACAAACATTTTAGGGTACTCGACGAGGCTGAGGGGACTACTAATACTATGGAAAGTTTAATTAAAAAGTGTTGGTGTGTTACTAATATTCCAGAAATTACGATAAAACATGGGTACAAACCTAAATGAAAAATAGCACCCAAAATGTGAAACAATTCTGTGAACTCCGACTGATCATACAAGCGATTAAAGACCTGATAAAATCACACGAATCAATACACTAACTTTCTCTGAGAAGAGGTTTTTAGGAAGGATGCCGTCCATCGATGACTCACCAGTGACACTTCCAATTCAAACAAACGTCGCGAAGAGTCGGCCTTTTCACTGGCTGTACTTCAGGCGGGTGCGCTCTTAATGATTTAGGCTGAAGAAAATTAGAGTAGAGCCTCGACTTACGATTGTCTATACTTACGATACCTTCGACTTACGATGTTTTTATAGGTACCTCTATTTACGATGATTGCTTCGAGTTACGATAGGAACAAATAGGAACGTCCCACTCTTCTCAGTAGCAACACCACCCCCATCGCACCATAACGTCACTGATAACCTGGTGAGTGCATAATTTTCATTGTTATTTAAACTTTTTATAGGGTAACGTATTAAATACTCATTTATATGCGTTTGTATATTATTTAGCATGTTATTTAATAATTGGTAACCATATGCCTTCGATTTGCGATACTTTCGAGTAACGATGGTTTTCCAGGAACGAATGAATATTGTAAGACGAAGTCCTACTCTAGGGTAAATTATCTAGTACAGTATTGATTTAAGGTGCCGGAATATCTAAGGCAATTACTACTTGTCTACACCTGATATTATAATTACTCTGGGAAATCTATGCCAACTTTAAAATTTGTGAATGACAAACGAATATGGTAACTTCGAAGCGAGCGTTGTCTTGTGTCTGCAACCAGTGTGGTACCGACCGATCGACTTGGTGGTGAGGGAGAGAGATGAGAGCAGATAAACGATGATCATAAAATGTCCCCTGAACGACAGCCCAAGGACTAATGGTAGTCTACATAGTAACTATTCTTGGCAGCAGGCTTCTTATAAGCTCTTCACAGTTCATATATATATATTGGTTTTTTCCAGTTGGAACTAATTTTTGTTACTTCGTATATATAACATAGGTCCGGGCGTAAATGAAGAATGAAGCGTCTGTCTGAGAAATTGTAAAAGGTCCCACCTTGCTTATATGTACCGTGAGTTTAAGCTTAAAAAGAAAATGCCAAAAATATTACACGTCCTAGCAGAATTTCGACCGTGTCATGATCGACACTTAGAGCAAATTTCGAAATCCATTTCGTCATAAAAATATTTTACAATCACTTTTAAACGCGATGCGCGTACAACGTTTTGTGTTTTTTACTAAAATGGTCCCTTTGGAACACAGAAAGTGTTGCACTGCTTATTTTTCTTGCAATGCTGAAAGTATTAAGTTCGTCTGTTTAGCTGACGGCACCTGCGCCCTTAGTACGAAAATATGCGAATTATTCAAAGAAGGCTGACGCTGAAAAAACAAAATAACCTATCGGCTTGGTTTAACCTCCGTGAGGGCCGGACTTAATCAATGTGATCATCAGATGGAGGACGGGGATTCGATACAACCCACGACAATGCTGGACTGAGGAGGTGCCACAATTTTGTCGTCATGCCAGACTGCGTTGCAGGTTTGGGGCCGGTTACAGCGTGGCTGCTGCACCACTGCGGCTGTCTCATCTCATGAATTTGGAGGTGCCTTCTCCCGCCACTGCTGAAGCCTTGTATAAATGTTGGAGACTTGGCGCCTTCACCTAACATTTGTGTTCGTATATATTTGAAACTACAGCGAAGAATCAACACTTGATTTAAATACAATCCTTCAAGATTCGTAGCCTCGCATAATTTTGGGAAGTCGTTGAATCATTCGCAGTAAAAAACAGTATCCCTGCAGCCGCCTCAGAAGTTAAGATCGAGAAAAAGTTTCTGGCGCGGCCAAAAATTCTGCTAGAGTTAGTGAAGGAGAACTGGGAATCTCAGCACGGAACGATACTACCAAGGGAGGAACAGGAGGAAAAATACAACTAAAACTGTCATTTGCAGAGGAAAACTAAACACGGTGATATTCTGAATTAAGTCTACAGAAATGTATTGTGCAGGAGCCACACCAAGCAAACGCAGGCTCATCTTGATGAGAGAATGTACAGTTTCAACATCGTCCCGATATATACATAGTAAACGTCGGTAGTGTAAGTACTGTGACATGAACGAGGTGTGAGCTGAATGTCATCTTATGAGGTTCAGCGTGCGGTCGCTTGGTGCGATCCCGGCATTACAATTGCAACGCCACATTTACCTTAGATGCTGCAGCAGATCTCACCGCTCAAAAATCACGTTACAAACTAGTAGGAGGAGAAGTCACGAGATACTCACGTCCGGTTTTGGAGTGGGTGGGTGCAACACTTCCGGCTTAGACCGGCCAGTGCGCTTGCCTTAGACCCAAGGATTATTTAACGGGAACAGGTTAGCGCACTGCCGACGAGCGGCACTTGCGCGCGGCGGACGTACGAAGCGATGACGTCATAAAAACTTAGCACGGATATCAGTAGCTGTTTTGCATTGTTTCTTCATAATTTCATTTGGGCCTCCAGAGTGTCCTACGTACGTGTCCTACAATCATTATAACTGCACAAAAACATGTATCAAGGTATCTACAAACTTTTTTAGCTCTCTGAGGAATAAAATTGTATTATTATTTAGGTTGCTTTTTTCCGTAAGAGGCGCGCACTCGGTCGGAGAGTTTCGGTAAAATGTTTGCCTAAGCTGTGCCGTCGCGTACGCGTCGTAAACATATCCGCCTCTCCTAATCGTAAAAACTACAGCATCATTGGAAAAAATATGGATTTAACTTTCACCAATTTTTGCAACATAATTCCGTGAGACAGTTTAGGTATGTGCAATACGGTTAAGTTGTTTTTTCTGCAAGTTAGCTAACGCGAGTCGGACGCCACCCTCCTGTTCTACTGCTGTATAGCAGCTGATTTTTTTTTTCTAATTTTACCGAGCAATTGTATGGCTTCTGCGTGTTCTATATACTTTTATTTAATTTAACTGCGCTGGAAGGAAGTAATTTTTTTTCTTTTGTCCTTTAATGTTTCTCTAACCAATTTTGTTTAAAATTCTTCTAGTAGTAGTAGTAGTAGAAACTTTAACTAGCTTTACTAGAAAAAGTTCTTCTATCTCGGCTTTGAAATTATAGAAGATAGCAGATCATTGGTAGAAGACGAAAATAAACCGAAAACATTTCTGTTTTCACTCATATATATCCATCTTTAGAATGCCATATTTTTCTCGATAAAACTCATTTCATTTATTGCATTTTAAAGACGATAAACTTGGCTCCTACAGTGCTTCAGATACATACGGGTATTTGCCGGTTGAATTCAGCTGCTGTTTTACAAGCCATTTAACCAACGTTCTTTCAAAGTTTTATCCTTCAGAGAGCTAAAAAAAAGTTTGTAGATACCCTGATACTGCTTTTGTGCTGCTATGATGATTGTGGGACACTCTGGAGGCCAAAATGAAATTACGAAGAAACAATGCAAAACAGCTACTGCTATCCGTGCTAAGTTTTTATGACGTCATCGGTTCGTACGTCCGCCGCACGCATGCCCCGCTCGTCGGCAGTGTGCTAACCTGTTCCCGTTGATAATTGTTTTGGACCGGAAGAGGGCATCTCACTGACTTACTCCCTACTCAATCGGTTGCCGCTCACTTACTTACGCATTTTCGTTTAGGGTTAAGACAACAGGGTTGTCATTGCAACACGTCTCTGTATTTTGTTGCACTCAGTATATACAGGGTTCCGATCTGCCAGTGCACTGCAACATGATGCAAATACTGTACATACAATGCTCTTCCTTCCATCCATCACTGCCCCAAGACTTACGAGCACTCGCTGCAAAATCAATTAAGCTCGAGCAGGTCTCCAATTAAGGCAGTCTGTGGTAGAGCTGGCATCTGTAATGGCCCTAGAGTATAGCGGGCGTGACGAATGTAACAATCGATGATAACATTGGGTTGAGGTTCCGTAAATACGTACGTAATAACCATCCGTCCGTTTTACACGCTAAGCTTTCAGTAAAAACTAGGCGGAATACACGATACAGATAGTGGGTAATGCGTTCCTGGGAATAACATGCACGTTTCAAACTACTATGCTATTTATTGGTCATACAGATTTAGTGCCTCACTTGGGATAGATTTTCTCACTGCGAATTTATCATACGGGTCGAAACGTAACCGATCTGTGGAAATTGCACAGATCCTGGCTATAGTTCCTATTACTATTATTAGTAATATTGCTGCTATGAATTATTCATACTTATTAAATTCCGATTGGTGAAGCGCTGTTAATTTCTGAACAAACTGTGGAACTTCTGCAAGCTCTTTGCAGTTTACTGCAGCTGCAGTATTTATTACTGTAATGATAGAGGAAATGCTGCAAGGTGTGCTTGAAAGAAAAATCAGCTTGGAATGGATTAAACACAATTTGCAACATTTAAATCTCCTTTTCGACAATGGCGTCGAAGAACGATGAGGTATCCAGGGATATGTGGGTATAAATTGTACATACTGTAGTACGATCCACTATCAATAAGGTAAAAAAAAAAAATACAGAGTATTGTCTGTGAAACAAGAGCCTTCAATCAACTCGTAACGACGTACAAAGCTAAGTAAAGAAATGTGGGGTTGAAGAGAGCAGATCTACAGATGCGGAATGTAAAGCTTTGGGTGAAAATGATGCCGTCGTCGAAGACTCCTCATGTAAATGCATGGAAGAAGTATACCAGAGAGCACACGATGATGTCTTTTACCTTATAGACGTGTATTCTTGATATAAAAGATCGATTTTCTGTAACAAAGATGTACGTTATGCTTTTGGACAGAACTAAATAATCCAAAGAATACCCTCCCTGCACTAAATTGGGGCATGGCTGATAAAAATAGGTTTTGGCTCCTTCAGCTGTTCCATTAGCTACCTATCACCGTGTTTGGGGAAGCTAACAAAGAGCTATGGTTATATGTTAACCAATTCTATATATATATTGATCCCGAGTATTTGGCTGCCAGTCTGGGAACGAACGATGTTTACAGAGAATATTTTGACTGTCCGCCCCACTTTTGGACTGATCTTGGTGGAATAAGTCTTGTCTGAGTGAAACGTACATAGGGATGAAAACTACGTATCCCTGAGCGTCATAGTTGCTGCAGCTATGGTCTCCAAGAGTAGAGTACTTTGCACATATCAGACTTCATTTATAACTAGAGCATTCTGAGAGCGCATACCTCCACCAAGCGAGACAACGGTAACAAAAAATTCCAAATACCTCTGAAACTATAATTTTCTTTGTATAAACTCCAAAATCTGATCATTTGTGTCCTTTCATCGTTATAACAGCTTGTGCAATTTTCGTGAAGATCCGTTCATAACTTTTTGAGTTATACTGCTAATAAACGTTATGACAAACATGAGACAAACATACAAACGAACAAACCGATCCGCACCAAAATTTAATCATTTATGTCTTTCAACACTACTAACAATCTCTATGAATTTCATAAAGATTCATTCATTCATTATTTTTTGAGTTATTGTGCTAACTAGCACAAAATTAAAAACAGCGACAAACGAACGAACAAACGGATCATTACCGAAATTTGGTGATTTACTTTTTGCTATATACCTAACCACTGCCTGACTGCACGGTGCCGCAGACACATTTTATATGTTCTCCCATTACTTTTTCATACTTTGTTTAGGCTATTTGACTTAATTCTTTTACATTCAGTAGTGACAAGCAAACCTGTACATACTTCTATACGCAATAAATTTACAAAAATATTAAGGCTTGAAGTGTAATTACGTAGAGCAACTGTTTATGTCATCCTTTGATAGTTGCAGTAAACATATTTGGAAGTAATTAGTGAAATAAACAGTCTCATTTTGTAAAACAGAAGCTTCTCATATTCGTGGTATTCTCGATTTGTAACGAAATGCCAAGTGAACAGCTGATGAAAATGTTAATGAAATTTATTGGTATACGGGCTAAGCGAGAAAATCAGAAGAGAATGCAGAGCTGAAAGGTGAATTGGAGCAGCTGGCGGCCATGAAGTGATGGAGCCCGGCCAGCAGTGAAGTGATGAAGCACTGGCCACCAGGATGTGATCTAGCTTTGGAAGCAGTTAAGTGATCTAGCATTGGAAGCACTGAAGTGATATAGCATGGGCAGCAGTGGAGTGATGTAGCATTGGCGGCCGTGAAGTGATCTGAATGATGAAGCATTGGCCGCTATGCAGGGAAGTAGTATTGACAGCAGTGAAGTGATTCAGCATTAACAGCCGTGAAGTGATTCAGCGGTGAAGTGATATTCCATTGGCAACCGTGAAATGATCTAGCTTTGACAGCTGTTCAATGCTATATCTTTGGACACCCTGAAGTGATGTAATGTAAGCTACTGTGAAATGATACAACTCCGGCAACCATGATGTGATTCAACTTAGGCAACCAAAAAGTGATCCAACATAGGAAACAATGAAGTGATATAACGTAGGCAACCACAAAGTTGTAATGCTTCCAGTTATGAAGGGTTATTATATAAGCCATAAATTGTTGTGATACGACTGTGGCTTTTGTTAAGTCTAAAAATAAACAAATGGTGAATGTGTTTTGCTAATCGCAGATAAAATATCGGTAACGAGATTAAAAACCGTATTAGTGGTATTTTTTCCTTTTCTAAAACCGTGCTGATCGTCATTTAGTAATTGGTTTATTTCCAGATATTGAGTTAAACGAGTATGTATCGCCTTTTCCAAAATTTTATCAAGAAATTTATAACGTAGGAATTGGTCTTAAATTGGAAGCGACATCGATTCCGCCCGATTTATTTAAGGGAACTACTCTAGCTATCTTTAAATTTTCAGGGTAAATTCCCTCAGCAACACATTTGTTAAAAATGGAGCAAAGATATTGTACTATATAAAGCAATGCTAAAAGTAAGTGTTTAGGCTGTATCTCATTTTTGTGATATCGTTTTAAGCGCATTTCTTTAACAGTATCATATATTTCCTCAGGTGTAATCGGAAGAAAGTTGCATTCGGTTTGTACTTTCGGTCCCAGAGATTGTATATTGCACATTGTTATTTGGTAACTGTCGAGCAAGATTACCAGCTATGGAAGAAAATATTCATTTAAGTGATTTGCCAAAGCAACCCTATGAAGCATTTTTCCATTCACCTGCATTTCACTGACAGATTCTTTACTTTTACGACCAATCAAATCATTTAGCACTGCCCACATTTTTGTTGTATTATTAGAAGCTTGACTTATTCTTTTTTTCATATAAAACAATCTTTTTGTTATGTTTTAATATCATTTAAAGGCTGTCTTGGTATCTGTTTCATAGTTGAACATGCATTTTTAGTTCATTTGTGGGTACCAATGTAGTAGTACTACTGGGTTTTAATTCACTTTTTTCAACATTACTGGGTTTTCTTAATCTCACTTTTGTTGCGGCTATTGGGATGAGGTCTACGGAAAGCTCTGAGGTTATTGCTTCAGATCTGTCATTAAAAAAAACTCAATTGAATGTGATGTTAAAGTGCATCGCGTTTAGTATCTACGAGCCAATTTTGTCTATAAAATTTTAATATTCCTAGAATTCATGATGAATTATTAATTTTTCTTGGTGTCCGAAGGTATGATGTCTATCGAGGACTGAAGATATATGGTTGTGAATTTAGATTCCCTGCTCTGCAACACATTCCTTATGGCACATTAATCTTTGTTTGAGGTTTGGGTGATTAATATAACTCATTTCATTAACACTTACGTAAATCGGCCGCCAGGCCCAATTGCGGGAGGCCCGATTTCAGTGGCCAGTCAATGTATGGTGTCAGGCAGCAAAGAATGCAACGGGAGGACTCAATCGGACTAAAGTAAAACTTAGCCGTGACCGCACGTAGCGAATTTACATTTCATCGACGAGTCGGAAGTATTCGAGTGTGGGACTTCAGGCCCTCATAGGTTACTTTCTTGAACATATCAACGTATTTTTTCGATTTAGTACATTCAATCTCCCACTCATGATTGGCCAGCTACTTGAGCTACATTTATGTCATCACATTTTACAACAGCGGTTCATGTCTCTCAAGCTCGTTATCCGATTGACAATGACACCGAAGAGAGCGCATGTCTTGACCGATATTGCGACGAATATAAACAACGATTCCTTATTTATACAAGACTGAAGAGCACTGTGAACTGAATATGAAGTTTAAGTAAAGCTTCAGTTCAAAAAAGATCTTAAATCAGGTCGCCAAAAAGGACCAAATTTCGGCGCTAGTGCTGTGAAAGTGTCCACCAGCCTCCACTGTAATTTTCTATAGATAATTGTTGGTTGCTAATTAGTATATATTCTCTTAATATACAGATGCACTAAAGAGTTGAAATTCGCACTTTAAGACGATTTTTCAGGCGAAATTAGTAAAAATGCTTTTAGGCTGCTCAGCCATAGATTCGTCGAGGTGATGATGCCATTGATGACGTCACTTTTTATGCTAATTTCTCGTGAGTCCTCCCGTTACGCTCTTTGCTTCCTGTATGGTGCGATCTAGGGGTCAGCGTAAGTGTCCTATAAAAATATCACGTTCTGTCAGTTTTCGATGAATTGAGAAAAGTACCTGAATCCTCTTTTAAAAAATAATAAAAAATAAGTGAAAAAAACAGCGTACATCGCCTACGACATCCTACTTCTTTTTCACACAAAAAAAGTTCGCTTCAGCACAGTGAAATGCAACTTGCTGCGATATAGCCGTCACACCATCAAGCTCTATCGATCGTCAAATTAGCGACGTAATTTGTTTTACGACGGGCTGTGATGGCAGCTTTAATCTTTGGTGTGAATCCGGCTTGACATTTGTTAACCCAACTGACTTGACAGATAACATTTTAGTAAACCTTTAAGTGTACTCCCAGTTTTGTTTGCAAGGATAAGAGAAATTATTACCTCCGCCAAGGAGGTTATGTTTTCGTCGTGTTTGTCTGTCTGTCTCTTTGTCTGTTAGACCGTTTGTCTGTCTGTCACCATGATAACTCAAAAAGTTATGAACAGATTTGGATGAAATTTACAGGGATTGTTAAGTATGTTATAAGGAACAGATGATCACTTTTGGTGAAGTTATGTCCATCCGTTTGTTTGTTTGTTTGTTTGTTTCTCTACCTCATTTTTCTCGATGCCATAACTCAAAAAGTCATGGATAGATTTTAATGAAATTAATATGAGTTGTTAGGTATATAACAAAAAATAGATGACCAAATTTTGGTAATGATCCGTTTGTTCGTTCGTTCGTTCGTTCGTGCGTTCATTTGTCACTGTTTTTAATTTCATGCTTGTTAGAACAATAACTCAAAAAATAATGAATGGATCTTTATGAAATACATAGGGGTTATTAGTAATGGTAAAAGACATAAATGATCAAATTTCGATGCAGATCGGATAGTTCGTTTGTATGTTTGACTCATGTTTGTCATAACGTTTGTTAACAGTATAACTCAAAAAGTTATGAATGGATCTCCAAGAAATTTGAACAAGCTGTTATTAATATAATAGAGCACAAATTATTAGATTTTGGAGTTTATGCAAAGAAAATTATGGTTTCAAAGCCAATTTAAATTTTTTGCTCCCGTTGCCTCACTTGGCGGAGGTATGCGCTCTCAGGATGCTCTAGTTTCTCATGTTTTCGAATTATGATCGTCATGCAAACGACTAATGCCGCGATGTTCTCCACGTAGTGATAGACTCGGAGTCCGTGTCACAGAAGACGAATCAGTTTTTTTCGCTGCCGTGCAGACACCGCTTTGGCAAAGTCGTACCACCAGTAAACAAAGTATCGTTCGACTCGTCATCGATAACCGCTGAGGATACCGTGCTTGTACAATGAGCAAACGCAGAAACCAGCGAAAGCTTGGCGAGCACGGAAACAAACTGTGCTCTCTGCCGAACAAAGTTCGCTGTTCGCTCGTCTTACTGGACCTTAATTAGGCTGAAGATCACAGCCAGAGGTGAGACTTGAGCCTAAACGACATTGCTGGCCACCCCTTGGTGACGTCATTAGGAAAGTTCTTGATCCACTAGTGGCTAAACAAGGCATGGCCACTGGTGGAGAAGCGGATGATGACTAGGTTGTCGAGTTTACCTGGTGAAAGTCAGGACGGCAAGATGGGAAAATGTTGAATAAAAGAATGTGCAACTGAGATGGCAATAATTCATGAATATTTACAAAATTGTAAGCATATTGTTTTTAGCTAAGTTATAAAACTGTACTCATGTCGCTTTTCGCGTTTCACAAAAGCATATTAGGATATTAAAAATCAAACTTAGCTAAAAACTAATAGCTTACTGTCCGACAGAGTGATTCTTCTATATATAGAATTTGGTGAAACAGAAAGTGGTTGTTCTATGCACAGCACGCAATCTTCTTTTCTTTCTTCTTCTTCTTCTTCGTCTTCTTCTTCTTCAAAAAAAAAAAAAAAATTTTTTTTTTTTTTTTTTTTTTTTTTTTTTTTTTTTTTTTTTTTTTTTGACCGCCGGACTGTCTGGTGTTTTCAGCTCAATCTGCCGTAAGATATCGCTCGAAAATGATCAGTTTCATGCCTCAGAGTAGAGCAACACAAAAGCTTATCGCGCTAATGACTAGGTTCGTTGGAGATAAGGCTATCTCCATCATTTAGTCATTTTAGTGGATGCCGAACAGCTTAGTAAATGGTGTCACTGTCCACGCAGGTCCGTAAATTATATGAACCAAACTAAGATAAGTATAAAGCTTAATTTTCAAAACTCCTCTCCACTCAACCCAGACACCTAATGGCGCGATTATTAAATTGTAGGTATTGAAGCGCTTAACAAGAATTTATAAGTTACGGGAGTGTCGTATGTGAATGATTCGATTTTGAGTTAATGTCATACTAAACCCAACCTTGTGTACTTACCGCAGCTTAGTTTTAGTCTACACAGTTATATTAGGAGGTGATTGTACCGAATGTTGTAGTATAAATTTACTAGTTTTACACAACTGTGACCAGTTAACCAACCTTACTTTACCATAGCCTAATTAAAATTAATTTATCTTATCTACACCTAATCTATTTTTTACTAATTACCGATTCCAGACAAACCTATTCCTATTCTAATCAAGCCTAAACTAATCTGTCCAAGCCTAATCATTTCTAACCGGAACTATTCTAACCTACTCTAATCTAACCAAATTTGTATGTCAAAAATAAAAACCTACCAAAATTAGAACGCGCTGAGAGCGCATCCCTCCGCCAAGCAAGGCAATGGTAATGTAAAATACAAATTGGTTGTGAAACTATGATTTACTTTGTATCAACACCAAAATCTACACTACTTTTGTGTCTGTTGATAACAAAAATAGTTTTTGTAATTTTCTTGAAAATCCGTTCACAACTTTTCGAGTTATGCTGCTAACAAACACGCTGACAAACATTAGTCAAAAACACAATTAAAAACCCCAACCGATCATAATTTTTTTTTAAATTAATGACTCATGTCTTTCAAAGTTGTTAACAATTAATGTACATTTCACAAAGTTCATTCATAACTTTTCGGGTTATTTTGCTAGCAAGCATAAAATAAAAAACAACGGCAAACAAACAAATGAAATGACAGATCATCACAAAATTTTGTGATTTTCTCTCATATGAATTTCATAAAAACACGTCCTTGACTTTATAGTTATCTTGGTGACATACAAAGAGACAGACAAATATGACAAAAACATAACCTCTTTGGCGGAAGTAATAATGGCTGGTAAAATCACAACACACCGGAACCATTTGTAGTTGAGCGGCGCAGGAGTTCTACTGCAATAAAGTTGAACTTATCACAATAATATGGTATTAATTGCTCATTTCTAACGGCTGCAACCATTAAATTCGTGTAAAACACAATATCTAACAGAATAACAGTCCAAAATTAATGGGCATGTGTAAGAGAAGTGTCTGATATACTACCAGCGCGTTAGGAAACCAAGTTGAGTTCATAATATTTGACACATTACCTAGGATCTTTTCATTCGTACTTTTTCGACAGCTCCCGAAGTCATGTTTATTCTTCACTTATTATTTCGTTCACGGGGCAAAAATGATGAATTCTTATTGTTAACTAGTGTCTGTTCGGCAGACGAGCGACATCTTCGCTTATTTCAACGAGTAAAACTTCTCGGATCGTCAACTTTTGGCACATTTCAATGCACACGTAGAGGGGGGGGGGGGCGGGGAAGGCTGTTGCACTGGCAATGCCCTGGGGTAAATTTATGACGAGTTGTATGAAACATAAATAAAAATTAGTGACATCATAAAAAATTTACTTGCTGTTTTTTGCAGTTTTTTTTTTACTTCCTGCTCATATAGTACTCAGCGACTGAGTGTTTTGTATTATTTATATACTTATAGTTATAACTGAATTATTGACATGTACATTTTTACTGGCTTCCATCGTTGTGCTCTAAATACAAATTCCTTTCATGCTTTCAGTATTTCAGATGGAATTACAGCCATTTAAAGTAAAGTCTTACCAACAATGCAGTCGTTACATACCGTAGTAGCGACTAGATAACTGAGAAAGTTTGACTACAGTTGCTTTGAATTACTTGATCGAAGCCGATAAGAAAAATTGTCCTCAGACCATTGCTGAATTCGCTATTCAGGTATTTTTTCGGCGAGTCTAGCAGAGCCTTTTCTCCTTTTCTGGCTAACTACCACACTGGCAATTTTTGACTCTCGTTTACATTGTGACTTCAAGTCAGTTGGCTGTTACATGAGGCAGCAATAAGTCATTATAGCATCCCCTAAAATAGTTTTCTTTGATGGAAATACACGATTGAAACAGAAAATTTTAACCCAGCGGTAACCTTGATGAACAGAATTTTTGTGTCGTGTTGTTTACCAACATTATTATTATTAAATCACACCAGACTGGTGACGCGGGAACGGAGAAACTCCATGAGGTTAACAAACCCCACGCAAACAGCCAAGCGAGTGAAGAAGAAATGAAAGATAAAAGGAAGAGAAGATCCGAGATTACATAATAGCTCTATGTACAGTACAGATCGTTTAAAGCTGCCAATTCCCGCACCGACAGAGCCATCAAGACCATTCCAAACATCCACACACGATGGAAAAAACGAACGAGAATACTGGCCCGTACGGCATCGTAACGATTCCACGGCATACTCATGAAGAGTACCAATACGCCGAGTACACCTCACCCGAGCAAATGGCTCCGGAAGAAAATCAGACAGTGGATGACTAGGGCAGTTATAATTTTTTATAAGAACAGACCCTACGAACTCTGCGACGATGCACCAGATTACAAGACACAACACCATCCAGAATGAATACACATCGACGAACCACTCTGTCAAGCAAACACAGATGACAATCGGCAGCAGAACCCCAGACTACGGAGCAGTATTCCAGATGAGGGAGGATATAGCAATTAAAGCAGCGACGTGTCAATTCCACCGAGCCAAACACCCTCCAAGCACGCCTCATAAAACCAATTTTCTGCAATGCACGTGAGGCAACCGGACGAATGTGGGACTCAAACGTCAACTTTGAATCAAAATTGACACCCAAGATTACCAAGTTATCAACCACAGGAAGTGAGACACCATCCAGTATGAGTGCAGGAAAAGGAGGTCCCACTGTACGCGACCTGGACACGAGCATAGTCTTAGTCTTGCCCGCATTTAGCCTCATCCCCTACCTAGAACACCATTAATCAATCACTTCCAAATCAAGCTGAATGGATTTTGAAATCTCTAACCTATCACTAGGCTTATCGCAAACAGCCAGCAAAGTAGCATTATCAGCGTAACCAACAAGTAAATTACTAACAAGATCAAACAGGTCCGCCGTATGTACAATGAATAACAAAGGGCCCAGAACATTACCCGGTGGGACGCCAGACACCACATCTAAAAACTCACTCCTCTTCCCATCAACAACTACACATTGACGTCTGTCAGATAAATATTGACTAATTATCGCGAAAACTGAACCACCAATACCCATCAATCTCAGCTTATCGAGCAGCCCAAGGTTATTCACGCGATCAAAATCAGCACTGAAGGCAAGTTGTACCAACCTTGTCTCGAGACCCTCATCAAGAGCCAGGTGCAACATATGAGAAACATGAAGCAGAGCATCACAAGTTCCCAGGCCTTTTTCGAAAACCATACTGTGTTGGGGGAAGGACACCGTGCTTCTCAAGAAAACAACCCAAACTCGACGCAACCAAACTCTCATAAACTTTCGACAAAACAGGTGTGATCAAAATGGGTCTATAATCAGAGGTACGGGATGAAACAGAGCCCTTCGGAACAGGCGTCACATGGGCGACAGACCAGCACTCCGGAAAAGAGCCCAGCCGTAGCATCCGACGGAACACAGAAGCAAGCGGGGCTACGAGCACACCAGCCACTTTCCGAGGAAAGAGAGGAAGCATACCCGATGGATCAGTGCCCCCGTAGAGTTCCAGGTCAAAGAAAAGGCGGCGCACTTCAAAAGATCTGAAAGCAAAACCGGAGAACCTCGGCTCCATATCACACGCTAAAGGAATGTGCACCCGGTCCCGGCTCTGCTTCCCATGAAAGTAATGCAATAAAAGGTCCGCCTTAGCAGCGAGGTCCGCAACAAGATCACCACCAGCACCAATTAAAGGAGGCCCAGAAGAGCTCACACCAAGCACAACGCTCTTCAAGGTGGACCACCACTTATGTGCGTTAACAGACGAGGCTAACAACTCCCTGGACCTCAAATTGTGCTCCCTCTCAGGCTCCTCATAAGTAGCACCAGCCCGACGCCGCTGTTCCCTGAAACGCTGAAAGTCAACAGCAGACCGGCTAGTACGCCAATGGTCATATGCTTCCCGCTTCAACTGGTGCGTGCTCCTACAGGCATCATCAAACCAGGGCTCATCGCCTGTCCTGACCGTAATGAAGTGGGAAGGGACATAGGCACTCACCATGCCAGAGAGAAGCCGATCTAAAGTAGACCCAGGATCAGTAGACTCCCTCACAACACCCCAAGGTAGCGCAAGGATGGCACCAGAAACGGCGTCCCAATTCACTCTGGACTTCAAAAATATTTCACGCCTAACAGTGACTCTGGGGACCCGCTGACGAACCTGCAGCGTCGCAGATAGGGCACCATGGT
>LQNS02278174.1:18824323-18869248 GCA_001587735.2 Parhyale hawaiensis
TTCGCAACATTTTCAACAGTAAATACAGAGGTGAAATAGTCGTTCAAGACTGTGGCTTTGTCTCTTAGGTCATTGGTGATTGCACCGTCAGGTTTTTTGAGCGGACCTATGGATTCTTTCTGTAGTCTTCTTTCATTTACATATTTATAGAATGCCTTTGGGTTGCGTTTTGCCATAGCGGCTACGGAAACTTCTTTTTCCCTTTTCGTGGTCCTGACTATTTGCTTTGCATGGTCCGTTAGTTCGTTCGTTCGTTCGTTTGTCACTGTTTTTAATTTTATGCTTGTTAGCACAATAACTCAAAAAACAATGAATGGATCTTTATCAAATTTATAGGAGTTGTTAGTAATGGTAGAAGACATAAAACATCAAATTTTTGTGCATATCGGTGGGTTCGTTTGTATGTTTGACTCATATTTGTCATAACGTTTGTTAACGGTATAACTCAAAAAGTTATAAACGGATTTTCAAAAAAATTGAACAAGCTGTTATTAATATAAAAAGGCACCAATGATTAGATTTTGGAGTCTATGCAAAGAAAATTATGGTTTCAGAGCCGATTTGAATTTTTGCTACCGTTGGCTCACTTGGCGGAGGTATGCGCTCTCAGAGTGCTCTAGTTTTTTGTATAAAACCTGTGTAACAGAAAAGCTGTCCCCAAGTACAAAAATATATATACATATATACAATTACATACATACAAATATATATATACTTACATCTTCAACGAAAACATTATCACCTCTCTCACTTTGTTCGCGGGTGATAGCAATATGGACATGTAGTGATAAAATTGAAAAATTAAGAATTACGTCTTATCAACTGGATGAGCGGCATCTATTTTTACAAGAGCATGCATGACTGACATCAGGACTATAACTAGACTACTCAGAGAGCGCATACCTCCACCACCCAAGGCAACAGGAACGAAAAATTCAAACTTGTCCTTAAACCAGAATTTCCTTTTTACCATTACTAAAATTTGGTCATTTGTGCCACTTAATATTAATAGTTCACGTAATTTTCTTGAAGATCGTTCAGTAACTTTTTCAGTCGTCTTCCGACAAACACTAAGGTAAGCATAAAGGTAGTCAAACACACGAACGAACCGATCATCACCAAAATTTGGTCAAATGTGCCTCGTAATAATTTGTAACGATCCCTGCAAATTTCATCAAGATCCGTCTCTAACTCTTCGAGCTATGTTCTGAGAAATAAGGAGACACACAGACAAACGGAGTGACAGATCACAGAAATATGGTCAGTTGCTCTCGGAAGCATTCCCTACAATTCCTGCAAATTTCGTGAAGAAACTTTCATAACCGTGAGAATTAATGTTACCAAGAAAATATACGCAGACAAACGGTTAGACAGATGTTCACCAAAGGTTATTCATCCATTCCGTCTGACATTTCTAACATTCCTTGTATTTTTCATAAAGATCCGTCGATTAAGTATTGAGATATCTTGGTGACAGACAAACTAACAGAAACAGACAAACTCGCTGTTTTGCATTGGAGGAACCGCTTGCATTGTTTTATTAGAACGGTATACACATTGTATCATCGTTATTGCTGGTGATATTACGTCAGAGATTGATCTCTCATGTAATGTGAACGGACGAACAAATGCGAGGTAAAATATCACTCCAGGTGAATGAGTCCAAGGCCAATCAGTTTACGCATTGCCTACGACGTTCCCGTGCCGCCAAAATTTTGTGAAAATAACCTTCAATCTTTCAAACAGTCTAACGAAAAATATAATACAATGTTAATAATAATATAAAAAGAATATAAAAATGGTACAATCATGTATACGCAACATTAAAAAACATATAATGGGTCGGGAACGTCTGCGAAACGCTGTAATAAAAGTAGGTATATTACGAGAAATGCACTAAACGTAGGACTGTCAGAAAAGTATGGCAGAGCGCCCGAAATATACAGACAGTTCTCTATTTTCATGTGCCATAGAACAGTACTTACATTAAAATGTGGTTATTAGCAAGAACACGATATTTAAACCGAATAGTACACATAATAAAGCACAAACTATTCTTTGCAATGTTACGGAATGGAAGCAAAGGCTTGTCTTAATTTCGGTGTTAGTTACATCTCGATGCTACGCTTTTTTACAATGTTTTTTTTTTTTAATCACACTGCCAGTAAAACAATGTGGCTGTGTAGCACTAGTACAGTCATCAATTACTATAATGATAACTGAGTTCCTCTTAATAAAGTATTTCAATTATTAAATCAATATTCAGCTATGCTCAAAACGAAACCGCACATGGTCGGCTGTCGTCGTCAAATACCAAAGAACTGGGCACCGCCATCTACCATGCAACGACCCAGTTGCCAAGAATGATGACCAGCAGAGATGCCAGGGCTCTGCTAAAATAAACAAACAAGTGTGAATTTTACGGCGCGCTACGTCTTCTTGTCATTCCAAGTCTCGGAGCAAATCTTGCCTTAGCATCAAGCCAAAATATCCCTTAAAATAAATTATTACATACCGAAGATTTTATTCTCAGCAGCCCAACTTCGAAGTATTAGGTATTCTGGAGGATAATTGAAACGAACTGAAGTTTAGTAATAAAGAATTGGAGTTTAACTCGAAGGAAGTAGGTTTGGGTTAAAAATACACTAAGTTTAATTGAAAAGAACTGAAGTATAGGTTGAAAGACTAATCATTCGATATAAAAGAGCTAAGGTAAATTGCGTAAAGCAGTAGTTTAATTTGAAAAAAGTGAAGTTAAATTTTCAAAAACAGAAAGACGATGCAGAATAATACATATTTTAACTGAACTCGTTTCCCGTATGGCTCATCATGTAGAATTTAATATTTTTAACACGAGGGTCAATGAGCGCAAGAAGCTGGTTCTATCATACGCACCAAAGTCAAATCTTACTTCCCATCTATGCAGGCCGATGTTCCTTTAGCCAAAAAATTTGGAACTTGAATCAATAATTACTGCTTAAATTTTTACAAACAACGGGTACATATTATGAGACAGCTGAATTATGGTATTTGATATGAGTAGAAAGAAATATTTTTTTTTTCATTTTATAAGTAAATTTTGTGAATGTATTCAAGTTTATATATAAAGAAGAGAGTTATTGTGATCAGTAGTGTTAATTTTTTACAAACATTTTGAATTTTTTTACAAAGGTTAGTTTCCGTGACTGGTGAGCAGCATTTTCTATTGCAAAATTAAAATACATTTATGAAAGTACAGAGTTCCCGTACAAAAAACTAGGTAAATAACTAAAGCAGTAGCACCCAATCATTTTGAGGCTGCTCCCGTTAAGCTTTTAAAAGTTTTCAGCAATTTCACCATACACACGAAAGCACATTGTACAAGCATTGTAACTTTCAGCAATAGCTGCCCACTCTGTTTCCCGACGCATCTCTTAAATGCCTTCTTAGGTTTTTTTTACCTCTTTAAAGCGACCGCACTTGGGGGACACCCGGGCTTTTGAACTGCTATTTATTTAGCTTCGTAACTGGAATTCAGTAGCTACTATATAGAATTGATCATTATTGCATCAAATATTCCCCAAATTTAACAGGAAAAAGTTGTTATGAATATCCTATAATTCTAACAACGTGACCCATGGTCAAGTATCCCTGACATAGTTGCGTCGCGATCAGAGCCAAGACGATGCCAAAGCATACCGTAGCTAAAGCATTCTCATCAAAACTAATTTTGTCTTGACACCGTGGGTAATTTGACATCTACTATAATACAATAGCTAGTACGCGCCGTTCACTACCTTTGTTCCATGTTTAGTTACATATTCGTGAGTAACAGAGACGTGTAGAGTGTTCGTATGTGTGTGTTCTTTCAATTGCGTACGGTATAGTCTAGTAATTTTGCCTTAATTTATATATTTTATTACACCGACTTTTCAACTTGGAACTATTTATCATGAAACTTCTTTATACTTCATTCTCCATACATTTTTAGTTTTCAAGATTAAAAATTCATTACACCATAACTTCCGAATATTTAATTGTGCCGTAAATAACTGTATGCCGTATCTATCTAGCAGCACGTATTACGCAACAGACACATTTCGTCATATAGACCGAAACGTCAGCACAACTATACAATTCAGCATCCTCAAAGTAGGTAGAGGTTTTTGAAGATTGCGTCGCCTCGGCAGCTTCTATCAAAATAATCTGCTCTGATTAGCAATAATTGGACCGGAATTCCAGTCTTGATCATTTGGTTTGCTACTTTTGATTGACTACTATTGCGAGAGTCGAACGAAAATTAAACCCTACCTCCGTCGGACTGACGTCACTTCGGACTACCTCCGTCGGACTGACGTCACTTCGGACTACCTCCGTCGGACTGACGTCACTGCGGAGTACATCACGATGCTCACACGATACCGTATACAAAAAGCGACACTTAGAACTAAAACGAAAACTGTGATGAAACTAAACCCAGTCACACGAGCCCGTAATTTTACAGACAAGTAGCAGAGACAGTGAGGGGGCCGGCCGGGCCCCGCAGACGGCAAGCAGCAAGCACACGGTGGGGGTCGCATCGATCAGGGGGGGTCCGGAAGGAAAATCCTCCGCCGCTGCAGCGCCGCGCCTAAAGTGGCAATATCAGTCCGTGGACCAACCCTCACGTTCATACTTCCCTCTACGTTTGACCTTAACTAGCCCTAAAGTAGCTAATTTCGTTTGTAAATTTCTCCTGCGGCCACCTGTGTTCATAGCATAATGAAGCGATGTAATTATTCAACAAATAAAGTTATGCAGAACGAAGAAAGATGCGGGTAACGGAAGATGGGGCTCTCGACAGATCAGCTGATGGAAGAAGAGGTGAAGGTGTGGCGGCACCGTGGAGTTAACAGCGCATACACACGCACATGGGTTCCACCCTCCCAACCCAAACAAATTGTACTTACGCTTTGAATAACTTTAAAGACAAATATCTATAACAACTACACAGTTATCGAACTGCCACTGTGTCTATTTATTAATACAGCTATTAATATCTCTTAACAGCAGTGTGTACATTTATTAATGTATCTAATGCTATCTTTCAACAGCAGATCATTCATTCTCTACCAAACTGCTGTGGCACATGTGTGTTTCTACAATCATCCTGCAACACGTGATTGACGAGCACGTTCCTCAAAAATTACAACAGTATTGTAATAAGATCGGATTTGTAAAGGTCAAGGTAAAGTCGCCTGGATTGCATAGGCCTGCACCAATGAGGAAACCAAAATGTAGTGGTGATGCTGCAGATCAAGCTCCGCTAGTGCACAAAAGAGTGTAAGACTGCAGTCGATCACATATTGTCTGAGGTATGGCGTCATAGACGAAAGACTTGTGGCAACTGCGGCCTCCCTCTCCTTCCAACAGTCGCCATACATGGTTTGGCCTGCGTTTCCTAGTGGACCGTGAATGGCAGAAACGCTGACGCAGCATTGTCGAGCAATAAGACCCTTCCTAGCTGGGGAACAGAACGTCTAACCGCATGACGATGCGCGAGCCAGGATTCTTAACCACTGGGAATATATGAAGTACAGTAAATGAGTGAAAAAAAAAATCACGGAGCTTTTTGAAATTTCCTATATAACAATATCCGATTTTCTTGTCTTCGGGCTTTGACTAAATCGCTTTCCGCCATGCGTGATGGAGAATTCGAATTGAGATGAAGTATATTAAAATTCTCGTTTGCTCTATCGATACTACATAAAACAAATACTTGCAGTTTTACATGTCATATTATTGACAGGATGGGCCACAAGCTTTACGACAGGGGACCTGTTTGCCTACAGTTACTTACCTCTTAGATTATGAGTACAACTCATTTTGATAGCGGGGTAATGTTATAGGAACTACACCGGGTTAAGTTTTCATCAAAGGCAGGTAGCAAAATTATCACGTGAGGAAAAGATAGACTGAATTGCATGTTCATTTAAATGGCAGCTTGGGCGTTTAAGTGGCCCCTAAAAACTGTCTGGAAGTCAGTTTCATTACGACTTTACTCACTGATTCCGTCGCCTGGCACTATCACAGCTATCACAAAGTGTGAGGTAAAATTCAAGTTAGTTAAGTACGACGTAATTAGAGGGACTCGTTGCCAGGGATTTTGACTTTGCTACCCAGCACATAATATCAAAGGTACGACTCGGATGCTGCCCGTAGACTGCAGTACGTAGCTACATCAAAAGGCACCGCAAGCCTTCACCGAGGCTCCACCTATTAGCACCTTGGCGACCATATCGAGCGCACGACACCAGACTTGCAGTCACTAGATCTTAGCTGAGCGTTCTCATGAAACACGTTAGCAGGTGTGACATAAAAAATTATTGATAAACTTCTATCTCTGTACAGAAATAGACAAAGTTTACGACAAGCTCACAATACATAAGTATTACTATGTGTAGGGCTGACCTACACACGTCGCCCAGATGACAGAGACTCAGCTGTAACGCGTAGAACGCTGCACACTTGGAAGACCAACGTTAGAAGAAAACTAGACGACCCGTGACCCGTCGGGTCGTCATCACGATCTTCTTTGCTTTCGCACTAAAGCAGGTGTTATTTAGCTGGTCATAAACCACACGCTATTCGGCCGTCCTCTCCTGCCCGTCAAGGAGCTGCCCATACGGCTCACTATCAACTAATTCTTTGCTTCTCTAACGAATATTCAACACCCAGGCTGTAATTAAGCAAAGTCAATTTATATGTTACGTTGAATTTCAATTATATTTGCAGCGTGCTTGTTCTTGCAGGCGAGATCAGGCTTAAATTCCGTATCACAGATACAGTCAGTCTACTGCCGCCTATAGGTATCTAACCTATTATTAAATCTTCATCCCTCGAATTTCTTCCTGTCTACAGGCAAAGAATTAAATCTTCATCCCTCGAATTTCTTCCCGTCTAAAGGCGAAGAAGCTGTGTCAAACAAGACACAAGCAAGTAAATAATTAAGCAAGCAAGGTTCACAGAGTACAATATAGATATAGATGCTTGTGACAGCAGCTTCGTCTTACTGAAAACCGAACTCTGCCAAGGCTGGTACTATTATTTTTCTTTAGATCATTACCTCTTAATTGGATCACAAAAGAGTTGCAAAACCTCTTCAATTAAGACGTGGTAGTTGGCTAACACAGTTATAGTTCCTAACGTTATTCTCTCTTAACTACACAACAAAAACGAAAAATAGAGCTACGAAACGAAGTCCTTTCAGTTCAGTTTTCGTCATAGACTAACAGCTACTTTTCCTCCGATCACCGTCCTTTGTCTAGACCCGGAAAGGTTACCGCTCAAACAATTGTAGGTAATGAGACTGAAAACTCTACCGCAACTCGTTTAATAAAACTGGATAAGATAACGTTCATCTTATATCACATATTCTACGAACGCTCCCGTGAGGGAAACTTGCACAGTGCCACGCTTTAGAGATTTCGCGTGACAGCCTGGAGTGGGAAGTGAAAATCAACTCTTTTGGAGTCACAGAATGGAGCAGCAGCAGCCACAGAAACAAGAAGAGAGCAAGCGGCTGAGTGACTCAGACCTCTGGGCATCGATCGGCCGTTGGGTCACATGACCCTCAGCCCCCTCCCCTCTCCTCCTCTTCTTCACAAACCCAGGGGTCCCCTATACTCAAAATACGATGCGGTTCGAAAGTCCGAAGGGAAAAACAGAAAATAAACTCCACGGGTTTCAGGCGCCGCCTTTCACATTGCTGACCATGAAAGCCGCAACTAGCGAGGCTATAATCTAGGATGGTGATGCAGTGTACTGTTGAATTTCTGCTACTAATAAGCAGGGCGTAGTAAAATACTATAAATTACATATTATTTCTAAACAGGTAATAGGGACTAGGTATACTTGAGAAATGGAGCAGTGGAACATGTATAGAAAACGTAAGCGTATGCATCAGTACTATGGGATTCAAATCGTAGTATTTATGCAAAAAAGAAATTAGTTATGATTGCTGTTAGAAGAAGGTCAATCAGGTGTTTCTGGTATTCAAGACAAATAACTTTTGCCGTCTAATCTTGTTTCTTGAATCCACTGACCGCAAAGGAAGGATTTTGTACGTACTAAAGGAATTCAGAGTGAGGTAAGGTGTGAAAAAAAAATAAAACTGTGTAAGAGAATTTAAACAATATATCGAATACTCTAAGCTTCACGCGATGGCGTATAACAAAAGAGATATGATAACTTTAAAAAATAGAGCGTTCTCTGCAGCATTTAGCAGACAAGCATAGCTGCATCAACTAGGTACCATAAAAGGATGTTTAAAAATTTACGTATAGAAACCTACACCAATGCAGTACGTTCTCTATAGGTGTAGGAGTCAATAAACAGGCGTGGCAGAGAGAGTGACACGATAGTTCTGTTGATAGGAATACTTGATGGAAAAAAGAGGAATGAAATCGGAAGCAGAAGAGAAACTGTGAGCAATAACACATCTGTCACAAATGGTAGCGATTCCTCCAAAGTCTCCTTGTATTTCTCGATAGGAATGGCAATGACCCAAGCGGAACGAGTAAATGAATCAGGTTTATCAGATAGGAAATAACAGCTACAAACGGAAAGGATCCCCCTATGCCACCAATACTGATTTCCTGACGGGAAACATGTTACCAAAACTAGTTTGCCGCCAGCATGATGTAACCGGTAAAGTCAACTGGACCGCACCCTCAACTGGGAAATTTACACGCACTAGTATGTGCTGCGGATATAGGCACTGGCCTCAGAGGAGTAAGTGCGGCTGCAGCCGACCACGGCTCATCAAGATCTATGGCACAATTTCGACGGAAAGTTCAAATGACCCGCGCCACATATCCCCCCCCATCTCTGAGGATGGCAAGTACCCCCACTGCGCCCTGCATACCCGCCACTGCCGAGTCAGCACACCAGATCAGCAAGGAGCTCACCTGCATGGATTGGCCTCGAACCAGCGATGTTACGGCGTTTCGAAATCGTTGGAATATATCTATAGGCACATGAAGCCATAATTTGGGAGAGGCCGGCGATCTCTCCGACAAAAATATAAATATATAATCGAAATAATGCAAATAATAATTATTGAAATAGTCAAATGAATAAAATGAATGAAAAAAGCATCTTAAATCTACTACTTGTGTGAGTTCTAACAAGGATGCTAAATGAAACACACACCAAGCAACGAAATAATTTATTGTAATCAAGAGATAGAGAGACAGAGTTAGAGCAAAAGAACAGATAAATGAATTAAGCATCATTGAAATTTATGAAACGTTCTAACACTCGCTTCAATAACAAACGAGGGATTATGCAGGGGAATACAGCGTTAAAACAACTTTTTTTTTCTCTTAATTTTGAACGCAACGCAGCATCGGAAAACTCAAGCCTTTGACAAATTAAATTTTGTTCGTAGTTAAATAAGTATCGCTGAATATCGTGAGAATAAAAACCGTACCTCGTCCACCTATATTGTGAAACTTAACGTTTCACATCATAGAGTAGTTATAGAGGCTCTGGCGAAAACACAACTCACGTTTTTGTAAGAGAATTACCACAACGTTTGACTTGGCAACAATGTTAAAGATTCTTTGCCGTGCATTAAATAAATGGCAAATATTAATTAGGTAATATTTTTTTAAAAGACACCTCTTCATTCAGCTGTGGCCCGAACATCTCCCGATACACAAAGAAGGCCATACTGTGGATTGCCCAGTAATATTAATTAATTGACTAGGCAACTTGTGAGAATATAAATATACATAGAGCATAATATTCATAACAGCGATACAAGGAGTGTGATCCCAGACCGTAAGCATGCTGCTACCGTGCTGCAAATAGAAAGGATCCCTACATGAGAAAAACAATTCATTCTATAGAATGAATAGAAAAGTATACGCTGTAAAGGACACAGTCCAACGAAACAGGTAACTAAACGACTAAGTCAGGTACAATGCAAGATTTAGAAACGGAACGAATCACTTCATGTGGCGATAAGAAATTTTTGGCGAGATAAACGCATACGCTGTAATGGCTACAGACAAGCAAAACAGGTAACTAAAGCAAGTTTGTGAGATATGACGTAACAGCTATAAATGGAAGCGATCGCTCTACGTCTGCTGAGACACAGCACTGATAATAGGAGCAATAAAGTACTATATGCCTTACAGCATGGTAGGTACCATGCACTGCAGCTGGCTCGGTATCAATTGAAGGTGTGACTGTCCAACCGGAATTACAGGTCGGGAGATATCAGAGCTCCCTTACAGCAAGGCACGGAATTAATGAGGTGCATCTATAATGAAGTAGCCAGATAAGAGCAGGAAACCTGTTAGAGCGTAGTACCGAATGAGGTACATTCTTTGTTGCCATGAGTATGAGTAGGTATTGTTGCGGGTTGATACTTACATGCTACTGAAATTTCTGGTGTTACAAGAGCTTTTTATAATAAACTGTTTAATCTTATAGATTGTAAATAAGTCAGTCATAGAGGATTGGAAGAAAGTAACAATAAAATACGGAAATGAAATTGCACAAGTAGGTACAGTAAATACTGCTAAGAGACTAGGGTTGCGTTCCGGAAATAGCTTGTCTACTAAGAGGTTTTGTCTCTTAAGGGAAAAACAGTTTCTATAATGGTGAATATATATATAATACTCCAATGATTTCATGTTTCTATAATACAGAGCGCAGCTATAATTATAGAAACGTTGGCAATCGAGTGCTTAACATGTGCAATATTACACATTTAATTGTTTTTATAAAATTCCTTTTACGTGTTTCGTTCATAATTTTTTGAAGAAATAAAACTATATTCTCTTTTGTTCTTTCTAGAGAACACTTCGCACCATGTCATCATCCAGTGTCAGCGAGAGCAAAAAAAAAAAAAAAAATAAAAACAGAGCTCAAATTTAAATAACGAGTCCCACTGAGATGTAGAGTGGATTTCTATGAATAACCAGCAGAACGTTCCGACACCTAACATAAAAAACATCAATATAATTTGATGTTCCATATCCATTATATAATAAATAAGAATAGCTATCTTAATTTAGTCAATGTAATAGTTTTCTTTCATTAATTGAATAGAATACGGTAGGTTCATACTTCGATGTGGTACTGTTTCCCAGTAGCTACTACAATTTTTTGTCACTAAGGCTTAAAGAAATGTAGTAGCATATACGTCAAAAATTTGTTTATAGTCATAGAAACATTGCTAATAATACCCGTTTTCTACTTTTAGCAAAAAATTCAACAAGCACCAATATTAGACTGTGTTTCTTAAATGTTTTTTTTTGTATACAGTCTCAAGAATTTATTTTAGACTAAGAGGTTTATCTAATTACAGGTAGGCCTATAAGGAGTTTTTTCTGAATATAATACGAAAAAAGCGCTAAATTAAGTTGCCAAGCAGATGAATTCGTAAAGACGACATTGCGCAATAACAAAATAAAACGTGTGATACTCCTATTATATACAATATGCACTCACTATGCCTATTCCAGAAGCCACAAACAAGCACGACAATAAAGACAAGAGCAAAGGTTTGTTTTAGTGTCATATGAACAGGACGTACCAAATTCAGCCAATACGGACTATATAAGTTGCTCACACTCTCAGAAAAAAGTTTTTCGATGAAATTACATGAACAATATTCAAATATATGATATCGGAAATCTACGAGGTAGGTATTAGACTAATTGTCAATTTTTAGATCTCATTTGAGAGGGAATATTCTATTCTTATGAATACAGCATCTCAAGCACATGAAATGCGTTCCATCAGATATCTTTCCCTAGGATCAAATTCAATACGTAGTCTTACTAGAAAATAACTACATTATTGGCAGAGATCTTCGCTGTGCTCAACAGCAAGAAAACAGAAGGTGGCGACAGCATTTGGCACCGAAGCACATCTGAGATCGATACATCACAGGACGAACTAGCTCTGCGCAAGCAGCAGCAACATCGTTTTTTTTTACGCTATAAGTTACAGGCAAGGACCACTCTAAAAGAGAGTAGTCCTTGGTGATAGACAATTTTATTTATCGACATTGAAATGCAAGTACAAATAAAGATCAATAACAGCAATCATGGTATTCATGCGTAATCATCAGCCGTGTGATACGACAATGCGAGAAACTTGCGAAAATAATTTTATTTCACGCGAATCAGCTTCAGGATTAAAAACCGTACGAACTGCTTATCCACCCCAATAGTAACCCAGAAGATTTAAAAAATCTTACCAGGAAAAAACCTTACATAAGATGAAATGAATCTTTCACGTAATATAAGTCAGGTTCTAGAAGATGTAAATCAAGGTTCTCTCTGATCCTATTACTTTGTATGAGAAATAAATTAAATGAAAAATTAATTTGATACAGAGGTACCGTCAGAGTCGCCAGTGAAAGATTATCTTCCGATGATCTAAGTTCATCTTGTAGAGTCTGAGATGGTTTTTATCACTCGCGAATGAAGTGAGAGCGTTGTTAATGCTACCGTCCTGTATCTGTCTACAGTTTTTCATACGTCGTTTCACCCAAAAACTACCAGAAGGAACTGAGCTTCCATCATAGGTACCTAATCTCTAGCAGGCTGTCAGGTGTGTTGACCTAGATGTGAAAAATGGCAAAAAATTGCTGACTCAACATTTCTGCCACCCTTCGCGAGAGATGGCCTTACGCCACGAGACGTTCTATAGTTCCTCATCTGTTGACTGAAAGTGAAAAACTGATTGGCTAATGTTATATAGGCATATTATAAATATTATGCAGCGTTACAACAAAGTCATTCAAGAACACATCACCAATGTCACAAGATATATGCCGACACAACGCAGTTATTCAAAAACTTCATTATCAATGCCGTCCATCTATGCAGAAAATAATATTATGTGCTGATACAACACTGTTGTTCAGGAACTGTACTACCAATACCTCATATGTACAAGATATGTGCCAATACATAGCAGTTATTGAAGAACTCAGCTACCAATGCCACATATGTAAGACCACTGCAACATGTGCTGTGTGTAACCTAGAAATAAGATATATTCTCCTGTGTACCATATATCACTCCAATTTTGCAATGTCTATGAGTACTTAATAAAGAATATTATCATTATATATGTGCCGATACAGCACGGAGAACACGAAGACAACTTACAGCCCCCAGCTTGTAAGGAAGAAGCGCCGGAAGCGCAACACCGCAACAGCAGCGCATGCTTGCCTGCTCTTGCCNAGCAGCAGCGGCAGGCGCAGACTCCCACGCTCCCACGCCGGTCTGTGCTTGCTGCGCACGCTTGTTAACAGCTCGGAGACTGTTTTAGTCCTTGAAAAATACTATCGGAAGGATATGGATTGCAAAGGACACAAAATGAAAAAAATGACGGTTATGCAGAACCTTGATATCCATATATTTTACAATAATGCATTATAGAGACATGTGCGTACATATGTTTGTATTCCTAGTGCCTTTCGTAAATCATTGTTAGACATGGGCTTGCTCCCTAAGCATCTACATAGTTATTAGTAGAGCCTGGATTTTTAGCATTTATTCGATTATTGCTATTACTGCTTTAAATATAAATAATAATTTGCATTTATTGCAGAATTTGCTGCTCTACTATAAACGGTATTTTGACCAGACACAAAGCCAAAAAGTAGTCATTATGTAATACATAACTATAAAACTTGCACAAAGTACAACGTATTTGTCCAATTAAGCATAAAATTATTTAATTATTGGGATACGCAGAATAGCTAATATATAATTAAGTTTGTCATGTTTCAACTGTATTTAAATTTACTATGAAAAATAGTAAGGAATTGTACTAGTCACGATCATTTTAGTCACGACATTACCAGTTACACAAGTGCTGGCAGTGGACGAATGTACTGATGCGACTGCAGGGCAGATTTCGACAGCAATAATAGGCACACTTGAATTAAACAAAGAATCTGACATGTTTCTGCTAAATTCCACTCAATTAGAACGCACTAATAGTACGACAATAACTAAGTTCATTGCGTCATCTTTATCGCTTCTTTGGCCACAATCCATTATATATAACAACATATTGTTGCTGGTGACAGACGTTGCAGCACAAATTCAGAAAATCGCTGCTTCTCTACAAATTCTGTACCCCAATATGCTGCTCCTTACCTGCCTCGCACACGGCTCGCACGGAGTTGCAGAAAAGGTACGGACGCGCTTTCAGGACGATGACAAACTAATATCAAACCGTAAAAAAATACTTCTGAAGGCCCCAAATCGATGTGAACTCTTCAGAAAGAAGGCTCCCGATGTACCCCTTCCCACAGCCTGTTGAAACGAGATGGGATGTATATTATATAAAATAATGCTGCTGTTATCCCTGTATACAGGGATTACAGCAGCATTATGTTATGCTAGACATCTTACAGTCATGACGGTAAGACAAATATGTAGTAGTCTATGCAATCAGTTTATGTTATCCGTAGAAGCCATTTATTTATGAGACATAATGACAGCATGAATTATTTCCTACTTCATGCAAAACACTAAATTATTCGGTAAGCTCCTATAACAGCCCAGCGCTGGAGTTATCTAGGAACCGAGCATTTAGTCAGTTTCCTATGTATTATAATACAATAATACAGCATTCTATATTCTGGAGTCTCCTATGGGATTCAAGCCTTCAGTCTTCAGCCTTCTCTTCAAGGTACATCTGTAGGCATGTTTAAGTTTTTCGTCTGAAGACAACTAATTGAGAAGTACTGCGTAGTAAAATTAGAATGAACGATGTATAGACAACATGTGTCGAATATCCCATAAGTGATTGTTACGCTTGTGGTTGGATATGTTCTCAGTTTTAATTGTAGTTACTTACAAGTTTTAGAGAACAATTGTAATTTTCTTGAGAACAATAAAGGTTAATAAAGGTTATTTCAGTGGTATTCAGGATATGAGCTCCACCGAGCTTATGCAGGGGCAGGAGAATGCCTTTAGTGAATAACCTGACCTAACCTGACGTAACCCTGACCTGACCCTGACGTGAGGTAACCTAGCGTTACGTTAATTGTTAAATGTAAACAAAGTTGTTTTATTTCATTCTTATACCTATATACTACAAAACTGATCACTATAAAGAAAGGTCACAGTTATATAACTTAATGTTCAAGCAATATGAACATAGGTTGAGTCAAAAAAACATGGTTTCTGATTAAAATAATCACTTTCTCTTAGTATTTTTTATAGCTACAAATGAAAGAAAATTGCTGAGTTTTAGCCAAAACTTACAAATTTCTACGTTCTATTTTGCTACTAATAAGAACTATTTTACTAGAAACAAAAACTATTTTGCTATATACCTGTTAGCGCTATTTTAACCACTTTTTTAGGATTAGAAATCCGGGCTCCAATTATTACTGTCATAAGGCACAAATTTTTGTGATGATAAGTGGAAATCCTGGTTTCATGATTAATTTGAAATTTTCCCTAACATTGCCTTTGCTCGGCGGAGGTATGCGCTCTCAGATCGCTCTAGTTGTGAAATAATTTTTGCAGACAAAAACAGTATTAGATGTGGAAGGCAACTGTACTCTTCCCTGCTCACCGACCGTGAAGCTCGTACTAGTTGCACATACAGTACGTCTATTTAAATTGTACCTCTTGAGCATCTTCGGACGAGGTCCAGGTGACGTTAATCATGCCGCCTCAGGTGAGTGAAACTGAAAACCTTGAAAATATTGTTGTTCCGAAGTCAGTACGGTCCCAGTGAAACAAGAGACTGCCAGCCACCGTGACCAGTAAATCTAAAAGCTGGGAACGTTGATGTTCTTCATTTCAATAAATAAGAATGACTTGCATGAGGCGGTCCCATGATACGCTACACCATTTTTGTCTCATTCAAAGCATTTCCTGCAATGTCACCACAAGGGTTTTTACTACAGGAGACAGAAGCACATTAGTAATGCCAAAGCCCCTCTAGGCAAGCGCACGCTCAACTTATGAGTATTTGTGCGGCTTGCACGCTCGTCCCCATATACAGTGGAAGTCTGTAGCACAGATACCCGAGAAAGTACTTATGCTGAACGGCGAGCAAGCTAAACAACCAGGGCCACACTATGCAACCGCATGGGCAACTCATGATTGGTCGTTCAGCTTGCATGCTTTAAGAAACACAGTAAAATTCTTCATCGTGAATAGTCCTGGAAACTCTCTAAGTTGGACGCGCGAGTTCAACATCCGTTTATAAATTGAACGAGCGATAGTTGTGTAGTGTGATGCATACACTGTGGCAGCACCCCACACACACACAGCAACACGCAGCTCAGCTATGGAGAGCACAACATTGGGTATGGCGTTAGTCAGAGATGGAAGGCGCGGACAAACACTTGAGTCAGAGCAAACAGCTGTCCAGGGCTGCTGTGAGGTGCCTGGATTGACCGTGGCTGCCGAGAGGTGTGGCTCCCAAGTGACTTTGTCTCCCCGCATTTTTGGTTTTTGGAACGATTGTGTCGGTGTGTCGGTGTGCAATACGGCGGACGCCCCTTTAATCCTGGTGGACTACCGTAATAAGCGTTGTCCATGGCTACCGTACAGAGGCACGGGAGCGGTGGCTCCCCATGCAGTGCCCTTTTCTCTGAGCCTTTTTGGTTTTGGATTGATTATGCTAATGGTTGACGTACGTTAATATCTGCATAGTTGAACCATGATGATAGGGTGTCAGTGAGAAGTGCCGAAGCCCCTCTAGTCCTGGAGGTAGTTTATTTAGCTTTGTAACCTGCTCCTTCCAGGTGGAAGTCAAGGCCCAATTCCAGATATAACTGATCCGGTTATGCACCTGTTTAATTATGTACCTAAATAGCTTGTTAGCCAATGACGTTGACCCACACTAGTCTATGCAGTGCAATAGTTTGGTTTATCGAAGTTCTTAGTTAATGGTATCAGCGATTACTATAGGTATCCCTACATTGACGACTTTGATATTGGTAGGTGAAGTGTTTGACAAAAATTTTCATTGTAATCATAACACAATAAATGTGTAATACGAAAATTGATACGGTATTAACTAGAGAGTGAAAAGATAAAAAGCTAGATGTGCTAGATTAGTACATAATTATGGCTTTGTGTTGCCTTTCGTTTCAATGTTCAAAGTACACCTGGCATCCAGCTTTTTTTCTATTTCGATTTTCGATTATGCTTTAGTTCAATAAATGAATACCTTTACTGCAAATGGTCCAAGCTATCATTTTCACAGGCAATACGACAGGCGTAATTTCCTTTTTTTTTCTCTCAAATGTTTTTAACTTTCCTGGTTTCTTGTAAGTCTACGGTTCTGATTTTCCCAACTTTGCTTATTTAGCTTGCGTTTCTCTGGTTCGCAATATTCGTGAGGATGCAAGGGTAGCAACAGAACCAGAGTTAAAAAGTTTGGCATGTTCAGGAGCAAGGAGTCGGAGTCTCAGAAATCGGAGTAGGGTGAAAATTAGCTTATTTTGTTAAAGATTTGGAGGCTCAGGGAAGGTTAGGAGTAGAAGCCGGACACTCTAGGGTTCCAGGAGTCGGACTACCGGGTCACATGAGTAGGAGTCGGATACTGCCGGATCACAGGAAGTGTCAGATACTGCTGGATCACAGGAGGAGTCAGACACTGCCGGGTCCCAAGAGTCGGAGTAAATTATTGAAGATCACAGAAGTCGGAGTCGGCCAGTGCAGGGTCACAGGAGTAGGAGTCGGACACTGCCGGGCCACAGGAGCAGTCTGACACTGCCGGATCCAAGGAGCAGGAGAAAATTACTGAAGATCCCACGAGTCGGAATCGGACACTGAAAAGTCCCAGGAGTCGGAGTCAGATACTGCCGGGTTCTAGGAGTCGGAGGCAATTACTGCCGGATCCCCATGAGCCAGATAAGGGCTTGTGCGGACGCCTCCAAGTTCCAACAGCGTATATTGTTTCAAAGGTCTACAACAGCCCTAATTTTTTGATTTCCTATTCCATTTCTAAATTTGCCTTTTAAACATTTGTAATTATTTCAATGCCTATTTTTACTTTCTTATTTTTGAATCTGTACTTGTGAACAAATTGACGCAAGTCCACAATGCATACAAGAAGCCTTCCTTCTATTTTCGCATATAGGTATACCTATCTCTACCGTTCGGGTTACTGATTTGGCGCGATTTAACTTCTGAATTTCTTAAAAGTTTTTGGTTGAGATAATATTACTCTGAAGTGTGTTTATTAGCAAAATATTTACGGGAAAAGTTAAGTTGCTGTGAAGGCGGTAATCCTAATAGTTGGTAATTAATTGCTTCTCATATAGATCACTTCTTTCGAGATTCTTCTCAATTCTCAATATTTTGTTCCGAAAAGAATAAGAGTAGGAAGGACCTATAGACATGTTGTACAGTATAATTCCTCGAAGAAAATAAATCTATTTAGGTAGCTACATACTGCAATTCGTAAGTCCAGTACACGGCTCCAGAGTAGCCTACAAAACTAAAACAGAAATTCATTCACTAAAGTAAACGAAAGCCCATTATATATACTGCACTGTTATAGTCTGTAAGAATGGAAAACTATTTTACTGTGGTACATAAAGCCAGCCTAGCATAGTCCACTGTTGTCTGTTGTAGCCTAAAAAATTCTAATATACTTTTCCGTACCCCGTTATAGACGTGAAGTGATGAAAACCATATTATTACAGTCCAAGATGCGCAGCACAGTGTACCGTTGTATCCCAGTAAATTCCTTTAGTGTAGTCCATCAATGGATGTTGCATGGATGTAGGCCGTCCATGATTAGCTCCGTCTAAGAGTTCTCTGTCTCAGACCGTCACGTTCTGAGCCATTCTTCGCTGCTTGTGACTCAGCCTCTTTGTTATGGCTCAACGTTGCCGCTCGCGTCCTCCTGAACTGGAGCGCAATACCTGGCAGGTGGAGAATTGGAGATCGCTGCTTCGATGAACCGTACTCTTGTACTCCATGAATCATGGAGTACAATCCCGCAGGAAGTAGAACATAGGATATTCCTGTACAATTAATTCACGAGACGCCCTATTGCATTTGATGACCAAGAAAATCGAAGAACTGGAAACTGATGCCAAAACGAAAAGAACACATCGGAGATCTGATGAGAACTAATACACTTTCTCACAGTAAAATCATTAATATTTTTTTGGAACATGGTACAAAAGAGGAGACTGGAGCCACAAAAAGTAAAGAACGAGGAGTGACAATACATTTTCTCGGAAGAAGACCATTAGTATAGTTTTTTAGACTCGACCTGGTGTTTTACTCGGTCATCCGCAGCCCTGCGGAAATTTGAGCGATATTTTGCTTCTTGCCTCGATCAACCTGCGCATTTTGGTACTTGAAACGCGAGTGATAGATTACTGGAAACATGTGGCCACAGTGTATTTTGAAATACGGTAAAAACTTCCTAACTCTGACTCTACTAGTAATTCATGGTCTACGATCTTAACTCATTACCGCATAAAAGAACATTTCTCGTAAAGTACCTGACGCTATTACCCTAAAAACTAAATAGACCAACTAAGATGTTACTTTCTCGCAGGTCTACTGGTAGAGCATTATTTAATACGTCCTTTTGGACTGGCCGCGGTCCTTATCGGATTATTACGGTCCAGAAAAGACGCAGCAGACGTTAATGAGTTAAGACTAGCAAATATTTCAATTCGCATAACAATGCACAATCTCAGATTGCGGAAATAAGCAGGTAGCGCAGGAAGAAGAACACTTATCACACATCACATTAAAATTACGCTTGATGCATCTAAGTTCAACGGTCGCCGCAAGCTCCCACTATCGCAGTGCTTCTTTTACTTTGCTTGAATGTTTCTCCCAGCTGAAAAAATGAAGAAGATCGCCCGTATTTCCTGTTGTCCATAGATACGTCGCGACTGCAGCAAGCACCGCTATGTTCTCACGCCGCTCCTGCACCGTGTCGGCAGCCGTACCGTTCCAGTGTACACGAGCGCAGGTAGTCTCTGGAATTCGGAATACTTCTAGAGCCGTGGAATTCCCTGGAATTGAGAATACCAAATTTAGTAGGGGTTAAATTTCTGAAAAGTAAAAATTCAAGAAATGCCAACTAAGCTTCAGTATAGCCGTAAACTTGCATAAAATCCAGAAATATTCAGGAGCTATACGACAGTGTTAAGCAGAAATATCTAACAACTGTAGGATTCCCCGGGAATTAGGAATACTTCTCAACTCTATGGAATCCAGAATACTTCAGCATTGGTAAAATTCCCCATCGTCCAGAAAGTGAGGAAAAAGTATAAAACTTCATAAAAAAAATCAACTAGAGCACTCTGAGAGCGCATACCATTGCCAAGTAAGGCAACGGTAACGAAAAATTCGCTCTGAAAATGATTTTTTTGTATCAACTCCAAAATTTAATCATTTGTGCCTTTCAATAGTATTAACAGTTTCTGCAATTTTTTTGAAGATCCTTTCATAACTGTTTGAGTTATGCTGCTAACAAACATTCTGACAAACATATAAGTCGAACATACAAACGAACCAACCGATCTGCACCAAAATTTAATCATTTTTGCCTTTTAACATTATTAACAACTCCTGTAAATTTCATAAAGATCCATTCAAAATTTTTGCGTTATTGTGCTAACAAACATAAAGTCAAACACAGCAACAAACATACGAACGAACAAACAGATTATCACAAAAATGTGTTCATTTACTCTTTATGATATATAGGTATACCTAACAACTCATGCAAATTTCATAAAAACAGGTCCCTAACGTTTTGAGTTATGACATTGAGAAAAATGAGACAGATAAACAAACACACGGATGGACGGATCTTCACCAAAAGTTGATCATCTGTTTCTTTTAACATACCTAATAATCCCTGTAAATTTAGTCAAAATCTGTGCATAAGTTTTTGAGTTATCTTGGTGACAGACAGAAAGACACAGAGACAAACAGACACACAGAAAAACAGACAAACCCGACGAAAACATTACCTCCTTGACAGAGGTAATTAGTAGCTAGAAATGTGAATTTGCTTCTTTCGTGTTTTTTCGGTAGCACATTACAAAAGAAGTCGTCCTATGAGATACACTTGTTACACATTCGATCGTACATCGCAATGTCTGGAGGACAATAGTTGGGTGAGAGTGGCATACCTATATGAGTTCGACCATGGCCTTGGTCTGACACCCTCAAGTTGTCTATATACGGCTTACAAAAGAGGTAATGAAGCAGACCAACAACAAATATCTTTAATTCTGAAATAAACAGACGACGGTTCACACAAACAAAAGGAGCCACGACTGCACGGTAACCGTAACAACAACGGCAGGGTATGGTCATGGTAAACTGAGGTGACAAGCCTGGGAGCAAATATAGAGACTTGAGAGAAGAGCTTCACACATTTCCAGAATCTGGCCCGAGTTACACTAATCAAAGAAAGTGTGTTGCAAATAAACCGGCACCATTCTGAATTACAGCATTTCCTTCTTCAACTACGAACAAAGGCAGCCGACAGCGATATAGTTTTGGTAGAATAATATCGAAAGCGTGCTTTCATTACACTAACGCATCTTTAAGTTTCTACCTAGTAAAAGCATTTAAGAGCTTTAGAGTATTGATGTTAACACCGTTTGCAGGGCTACACATGCACAGCTCAAATAGGCACGGTCACAGCTCCAGCGCTAACAGAGCAAGACAAAGAAGGTGCACGTTGGAAGTCTTAGGAATCTAGAAAAAACATGAATGCATGGTGCCACAATACCTACCATCAAGGATGGATGCATAGTGCATGAAGAAGCTGAAAAGCTTATACACTCCATTGAAAGTAGGGACAGGAATAATTACGGACACTGTGAATAAACATGCAGAAGAAAAAGAAGGCAACACTTATCGCCAGCAGGAAATGTAGTGCAGACATGATAATTACGGATACGTTATATGCAGCAATCGATTAGGGCCGCGCCTGAAGCTGAAACACTGAAGTGGCTTCTGGGGCGGCCAAAAATTCGATCAGGCTAAACACGCAGCAGAACACGAAGGCATCACATGTCACAAGCATAGTGGAGGCACCACAGTTATGGACACGTTTCATAAACACGCAGCAGAACACGAAGGCAACGCATGTCACTAGCATAGTGGGGACACCACAGTTACGGACACGTTTCATAAACACGCAGCAGAACACGAAGGCAACACATATCACCACCAGGAGCTGTAGTGGCGGCACCACAATTGCAGCGAGACCACACGGAGCGCCCCAGGGTTTCCGCAGGATGCCCGCGCCTCCTTCTACACCCAAACCTCCAGCCAGGGTCACTCCAGATCGCAACTTTTGAAGTCACGGTTAGCCTTGAAACATTGTCTATCTAATCCAACTGGCACCGTAACTACCATGTAAATTCCGCACATTTTTTAGAGTTATTAAGAAACATCCAACGTTAGTCATTCCAGCACGTGTATAGCTTTGGGATTCACTGCAAGTTAGTTTACAAACGTTTTAACTAAATGACACCTAGCCAACAGACTCACGCTTTCAATTTGTATCAGTGACTTGGGGTACTGATGTTAGGCATTATAGTTTCTTAAGTCAGAATTTAGCCCTCTCACAGTAACTCATAACATTACGTATACTGCATTTGAGACCATAACCTGCTTAAACACCAAATGTATCATTAAATTCGCCGGGTTATTTAACACCAGTACTCTCCGCAAGCAAATGCAAGATTATCACTAGGCTTGCGTATGTAACATGAAAGGTTAAAAATATTTTCGAAGATGCTTCACGATACTCGCACATGTTGGGAACCAAACGTACCTACGTTACAGGATCAATCATAAAACACCACAAATGTATGTGCCGTACCACTTCATATCGGTAACTAGGAAAAGATTCTGTAAGTTCCGTCACTAGATTCAGTAGCTATCTATATCCATCTATAGGTACGACTGTGAAGCACGCTCTTGCTAATGGAAGGTTCACACTCCAGACTTTTGATTTTCATATAAGCTATGTAGTCTGAGTCTGAATGTATATACCTACGAGTCTAAGACCGAATGGTCGCTGCTCGCTCTAACGGAACAAAAGATGTGGCGTAACATTGCTGTGCGTCGGCGATTTGGGGTAACGTGTTCACTGTTCAGGGGTCAGTGCTTGTCAAAGTGATGTCACGTTAGTATGTTCTATGCTGCGGGCTTTGGGATTCCGCGAGGAAATTAATGTGTTGTGTACTTGAAGAAATAACTGAGTGTCGGCCAAAAGATTTACTGAGTATTAATTGTTGTCGAGTCACTTTGCTTAGCAAGTTTCACGGGTAAAGTTTCCGACCTAGCAATAAGAAAGCTGTGCAACTTTCTATCGTTTAAGCGGGTACAGCAACGCATTCGGTCGCTGGGCACTACAATACGGGGCCCAAAACACTAACATCCAGGTATCTTCCTAGAAGTTACAGTATATACGCAATGGATGAACTTTACGTACATTTCGCCCGACAGGACAAAGCTGTTGGGCGAAACGTTCGCCATCACAGAAAAAAAAATACTGTATAAATGTTATTGATATGTCCTCACTGTCATCCTGAGCCAACTGCATGGTGTGAAGTGTACTCGTGAGGAAACAACGTAAGAATCCGTGACATCAAGTTCAGGACCACGCAGATCAAGTTGATTTTACCAAAAAGGGACACCGCCTCGCATCAGAATATATTGGGTAGATAATTAACAACACATAACAATATCTCATCATCAACGTTCCGACCAACGAGGTCGCCTGGAAGAGCAAAAGGTCGAAATGTTCGCTTTGGAAAAATCAGTTCCATTTGTACACTATTACTCTGTGCTCAATATCATCTTGTGTCATTTGGATAGTATGACCTGTCCCCGTCAGGACACATGGGAACTGCTTCCCGTTCATGGAACAACGGACGTCAGGTCCAGGACAAGAAAAGGGCAATCCCGTTCCAGTTCCAGCGCGCAGTTCGGCGGACAACGACTTCTTTCTCGTCTCCGTGTTTTGCAGAGATCGCTTTCTATGGAAACAAGAGCTAGCGCAGTGAAGCGACTGGAGCTGCGAAAATCAACACGCAAAAAATTGCTTAATTCAACAGTGTAGAATTTCTTAGGCTATAAACTTCATTACCATGAACGCGACGGGAATGCGGGTAAAAAAAATGTTATAAAACTTGGCGGTTTTTTTTTTTGCGTCCGACTCTCTGAAACTTAATTCGTACAGTAGATACGTGGGGAAAATCTCAGTACGGCAAGTCATATTACCTGTGTACGAAAAAGATGGTCCTTGAGTAACTCACTCCATGGAAAATTCAATGAGTAATTCATTTTGAGGCACTGATAGTTTTATGATCGAATAATAATCTTTTCACAGAGAGAAATCATAGTATAAAAAATGGTAACAGATAGAATAACACTGGAAGAATGCCAGAATGCCGGCCGGATTGAGTAACCTACAGGCTACGTACGAGCCGGTAATATTTTGAAAAGAGAGACATACGATAGCATCCAGACCTTCTGAATATACATATATTAGTGAAGACCGAAAGGAATTACCAGTACGGTAGCAGAGACTCAGCAAAAGAATTGGATATGTGAAGACAAAAAGATTTTGAAAAAACGCAAAAACTTTACAAAGGAATACGGACGAAAACTGAAATGAGGAGCAGCTTCAGAACATCCACAATTTAAAAACTTTAAAGAACAGATTGAAGAGAAGAACAAAGGCAGCGCGACGGTCAGCACAGCCGTGAAATGAGACGCAGCGAAGCGTAGGCACCGCAGGCAACAGGGCAAGAAGTTCACTCATTGAACTAAACAGCCAAATATATGCAGCCGACTCCTTGCTAAATAGGGTTTCGGGGGCGAATGAATGAAGTCCTACTCCGACTCAAACTTCTCGGCCAGCCACTTTCAGACTCCGACTCCTTGCCCTCACAAATATCCGACCCTAAAAACCCTTCAGCCTAAAAGATACTGTCATAAAGAATCCCTTAACTGTTTTGTTCAGAAAATAGCACGGGTAAGTGATAGAATTTGTATCACTTAAAAGTTCAGCACTAAAGCAATGGATCAGTAGCACTACTGATAGAAGATCACTGGAAAATAAGCTTAGAAACTTACGGAAACATTGTAATTGAGAGTTACTATGGAAATGGGCATCCAAAATTAAATACCACAGTAGTGTCAGTCTAGATTTCAGACTAAGTATTGACATTTCTCTGCCCGTTCGTAATATACGTCAAGCTCTAGATAATGAACCCCAAATATATATATATATATATATATATATATATAAGCTGGAAAGCATCCACAGACGTAGGTATAGCAGCTGAAGTGCCTATATGTCACTTCCAATTAAATCTAGAAATGCTCTCGGAGAGCGCATACATACCTACCTACCTCCACTAAGCAAGGCAATGTTAGCGAAAGTTTCATACTGGTCGTGAATCCAGGGGTTTCACCTATCATCACAAAAATTCAGGCATAGGTTTCCTGCAACATTCACAGCAGTTCCTGTAAATTTCAAGATCCGTCATAAACTTCTTGTAGTTTTGAGTCAGGGTTATTTGGCCAACAAAAAGACAAATACAGAAACGGATGAACAAACTATCACCAAGATTTATTTCGTGTCTCTTAATTGTTCCTGAAAAATTTCATAAATATCCATTCATAACTCTTAGAGTTATGGTTTCTGTAAATTTCATAAATATCCGTTCATAACTTTTTGAGTTACGTTGTTGACAAACAGTAAAACAAACATTCAGTCAGACAAACGGAATGACAGCTCGATCATCACAAAAATTCCGTCAATTTGCTCCTATAGCAGCATTCCTAGCATTTCCTGCAAATTTCATGAAAATCTCTTAACTTGCCCTGTTATGTTGCCAAGAAAAGATAGGTATACGTACAAACAACGGCTATAGGGAGCTTCATCAAAAGTTGGTCATCTGTTCCTCCTAACATACCTAACAATCCCTATAAATTCCACGGAGATCCGTCCATGACTTATTGAGTTATCTTACCAATAATCTTGGTGACAATAAACTGACGAAGAAACAAAGAGACAGACAAAACTCCGACAAATCACAACCTCCTTGTCGGAGGTAACTATTACAGACAACACAATGTAAAGAGTGTGCCAATATCTTTCCATATAAATTACATTTATACAACCTTCCTGTCGTACAGCCTTTACTTTTGTATACGGTACATGCCGCCAGGAAGCTTCAAGGCTTGAAGCCGCATCGTCAGCATCCAAATTTCAAGCTATCGTATATAAAGAGTCGAGCAGGAGGAGGTGGCTAGGGACATTTCATACAGCGGGACTATGAACGCAGACCTGTAAGCTGAAAAGGTGTCGGTAAACGTGTGTGCGCTCCATGTTTTAATGGACTCAGGATGAGTAACCGACTAATGACTATTTATTGCCAGAGGAAACACTTAATAATCTCAGTTATAGAACCGAAATGCTTCTATTCAGGATAATCAGGGGTCAATGTCCAAAAAAATTCGTTTAGCTAGTTGAACAATATTTGGGAAGTAGTGGTTGCTGATCAATTCAAAATATTCAGACGTTGAGGTACAAAGAAGTTCCTTTAGCCAGATAAAAATATTTCTCATTACTAAAGTGGAACCTCTTAAACATTGACAGGCACATAATCTCAGTTTCGGGAAAATTAGTTGGACACTACATTCGTGATACAAATTTCCTTTGGCTGACACCCTATTTAATCGTGAAGTTGTACTGAAATAAATACAACCCAGGAGTTTAACTAAACTTTCTGCTAGTCATTCAATACGGAGTCCGATACCTCAGATATCTAAATGATTTTGACATAACGGCAATAGCTCATAGAGGGCCGGAGCGTGAATCCCAGCTGCTATCTGGGAATCGGCCTGTTGTTCCGTCTACAGACAAGTATCTAATCTAATCCTGTATACAGTCTACATTTATAGATTTCTCAGATTCGTGGGGTCTCGCTTTCTGGAGTAACCTGGTTTTGAGAGTCTCATTTGAGAAGTTGTACCCTTGTACAGTACCTAGTTTTCTTTCTGTACTCACAGCTGTATACTGTAAGTTTGAATAGGAATGGAATGATTGTTTGAATACAAACGATCCGTCTATGCGGTATGAGGATGTTCCGGTGGACTAGCTCTTCCACTGAACACAAATTTTATGCATTTACTGTATATTACACGAGAAATCAGTTTCCTTATTCTTAAAGCTTATACAAGCTTCTCTTAGAGTTTAAAACGAGTTGTAAAAACTAAAAAAATAACGTTTCGTAGTTTTAAGGGTATAAGCAACCCATTTAAAGTCCATACACTCTGAATAAGCTTAGAACCCAAATTCATAGTAGCCACGGAAAGCCCTGTTCTCTTCACCACCGCGTCTGCTCATCATCACCACCACCAACGGCCAGTCCCCTCCTTTTGTCCAGCTTCCGGTGGGGCGGGGGCAGGCCGGCAACCTGAAGGTCCGCACAGCTCCACTGTCGGTGTACACCTCCAGATACCGGATTGGTTTAAAAAATTTATTTCTTCGGCCCATCACAATCGAAAATTTTAGGCAGTCATCTGTTATTAACCGAAACCGCCTTCTGCAGATATCGATCTGATACATAAATGAAGATGTTTTTCTGATGAGGATATGTAACCCTGTCACCTAACGTTAGGATGTTCTGTCATGCATTCTGCACAATTGTCTGGTAGAAAACTTGTATTATTGATATATGTAGTCTACGGTATGCAAGTCCAATTGAAAAACTAGAGCACTCTGAGAGCGTATACCTCCGGCAAGCAAGGCAATGTTAACGAAATATTTAAATTGGTCTTGAAACCACGATTTTTTATTATAAATAGAATTTGGTCATTTGTGCCTTTTGACAGTAATAATAGCATCTGTAATTTACTTGAAGATTTGTCAGTAACTTCATCAGTTATGTTCTGACAAACACTAAGACAAACATTAGTGAAGCACAAACGGACGAATCGGTGTCGTGAAAATTTGGTCATTTGCACTTTTTTATCTTTCTAGCAACTTATAGAAATGCAAAGCACATCCGTCTATAAGATTTTGAGCTACGTGTGTTGTGACATGCATTTTGACAAACAATATTCAAACACAGAATAGGGCGAACCGATCATCACCATAATATGATTTGGTGTCGTATAACATTTCTAACAATGCCTTATAATCTCATGAAGATCCGGTCTTAAAGTTTGAGTTATTTTACTGACAAACATAAAAACAAATAGAGACAAACAAACAAGCTATTGAACAAACGAGCATATAGATCATCACAAAAATTTGGTCATTTGCTCTTTGTAACATCCCCCAACTAGCCTATTCCTGTAAATTTCATAAAGATCTGTTGATAATTTCTTGAGTTATGCTACAAAAAATAAAAAGCAGACAAATAAAGGAATACCATAAGTTTACCATCTGTTGCTCCTAACACACCTTATAATCTCTGTAAATTTCGTAAAGATCCATTCAATACTTTTTGAGTTATTTTGGTGACAGACATACGAACAAACAGGCACACTCTACAAAAACATTGGTAACCTTTTTGGCAGAGGTAACTCGCAGTCTCCTGCTTTAATTCCGTCCTGTGAAATCCTGATATCATTTCCAACATCTAGAGGAAGGGATGGTATTTAACTAGTTTGTCTGGTTGCGCTAATCGAGAATGTGGGTATGTGATCAAAAATAAAGATTGATTTCAGTACTGCCTATTTATATGACAGTTGTCGAAAGTTTGGGCTAATGTATTTTTTTTTAAATTATAACCTGATATATATATATATATACATATTCATATATACATGCATAATAATAATAATAATTTAGATATCATGCTATCTGATATATTTGACAACGTTTCAAGGATAGCAAAACGAGAATCCGGCGAGAGAAATAAATTTCATCTGGAAGGTATCAAGAACCAAAACCTAAAAATATCATGACCTGAATCGTATACAGAGTTCGCTCTGCTAACACGTGCTTATAGCTACATATCTGTCAGTCGCTTGATCTCTGCATGCTGAATATTACAAGTTACGTCGAATTGTGACTGTGAAAGGGATTCATAAATTTAAATTTAAATTAAAAACATATAATTATGCCTTGTACAAATGACACTGAGAGGTGAAATCATGAGCGCAATCGGTGCAGCAAAATCGAGTTGGAATAAGAACTTTTTCAGTCTCTGGGACTATTCAAGTGTCTGTGATGTTGTATATCCACTAGGTATATAACAGAACGCGGCTAAGTTCAGGGGGACCTTTGGGGTTTCGCGTGCGGTTTGCCGCAGTATTCGCAGTCATTTTTTATAAGCCGAACCAGTCCTTAGCTGAGCTCATATCATATCTAAAAAAGAGCAGGACATAATAATCGATGGCTGAACTTAAGTGCCTGGACGTCCGCAGTTTTCCTGTCCCTTAACAATAAAATCCGCTACCTCTCAAAGAATGGAGACGCACCAGTCAAGAACAATTTCAAGAGAAATTTATAGAGATATCGTACAAATACCATAGAAAAACCTACGGAAGGGCCGTAAATTTTACTGGACTTCAATGACATTTTCCCCCATTTTGTTTCCCATAATATTACCTGAATATTTTGCACAACGTGTAGCATAAGGAAATGCATCGCAGTGCACAGGTAGCCTACGTACCTGGCACGTCATACTGAGATGTCCCACGGACTGTGCGGTGGTCAGTTGGTTGAGGGGTCGACGCTCAAGCGAAGGTTGTCAGGATTGGTAGGCAGAACTCACCCCTTAGGCAAACACCAGGCAATGAAGCGCGAAGTCTTTAGTACAGAGTACTCGGTTGCTCAGTACGTATAGACCTGCTCTTGTAAGAGTACAATTTCATACAGTCGCAGGAAATACCATTAGCAGCGGCCATAATTAGTAATTATTGATAAATGTAAAGTTTTCGGATTTCTTATTGCTATAGAAATGGTATGCTATCGAAATTTTCAAAGGGCAACAACGAGTTGAGTTCGAGACTAATAAAAAAGAATCGCATAGAAATCAAGCATTAGCGACAAAAGCATAGGTAAGTGGCACGGAGGATAGGTCGATTGGAACTTATGCTATAGGTAGGGTTTAAAAGACATCAACTGGGACACATAATCATCCCGCGGAGTGCAACTTACTGTATCTACCTAATTTAAAAACACGTATTTATATCATAAAACCGATATGTGGTATGGTCCACAAAGAAAGTAAACCCAAATTCAACTGCTGAAAGCCTTGGAATAAATCAAGATATTTCAATTACGTGTGTCGCATAGCGCTCAGAGAAGTAAAAATTTCCATTACCACAGGAAGTGACGTTAAAATTGGTTGGAGTTTCATTTCCCAACGTAATGTTGAATGAATGTGGTTAAAAGAGCTGACGTAAATAACTATTATAGTAGAACACATATCACATCGAGTACGGAAAAAACAAATTTTGGAAATACGTTATGTTGAATGAAAGTAATAAGATGAACTTGGATAAGATAAGACGGAGTGGATAAGAACTCCGTCATTCTAAAAATTTGAAATGGTTGAACCAACGGAAAAAGCACCTAGCAAATCAAACCTAATTAAAAAAAAAAAAGATGAAAGCCACACGTCTTTCGAAGCACAGGTATACAGATACATAATTATGTATATATATGTAAATATTAGTTGATTTTCATTCGTGTCCCAAGATTATTTGCCTATTCCATGTGGCCAAAACAACAGAACCTTTCCATTACGGGCGTGTTCGATTTTTTTGCGCAAAATTGAGTCTTCGAAGCTTGACTTGTCTGGAACTTTAGGAAGGTGCGCTGGCTTCGATCCCCTGAATGGAGTTAAAGGCCTTGATGCTTAATCGGCTACGCGGTACCTTTGAGGCTTTCACAAACTCAATGTTGCTCCCTATAAACTGAACTTTTCAGCCGGCTCAACGTACCTACTCGCGCTGCCTTCAACACTTGATACACAATCGGAAGTGGCACAACAAAATCTTCCATCAATAGTTTCGTAGAAGTCAAGCCTCGAAAGCTTAATTTCGGCGTCAAATCGAACGGGCTCTAAATACAGGCCCTGGCTTGCTTCCTACCTACCTCTTAGAATGGGTTAATCTAGCATGCAGAATCGGTATGGGTCGGGGTATAGCACATAGCTTACCTCAAAGTATGGGTCCGGTTTGGCTAGTTAATAGATTAGAACAGGTTCGGTTGAGCTACTTAACGTATAAGTTTGCATATTTTAGTTGACTCTCGGGTAGGTCACAGACTACATCGGCACTACCGGCTAGTGGGCGGCTACTACACATATCTTCAGATAACAAAATAATTTTTCTCTCAAATCTCAATGCCGATAGGAGAACAGTAATTTCAGTCAATGAGCAACGGGATACAATTTTCATAATAATAATAATCATAATAATTATCGAAAACTATGTTACAGGTAAAGCAGACGGAACACTTTGAGCAAAATTAAACATTGAAACATGGAAGTACTTCCTTTAAGAAGCGCATGGCACGCTGTACAGGCAGCGGCACACTGTAGATGCACGTTCTATCTACGGCTTCCTTCCGGCCTCTGTCTGACGAGAATAACATGATCTAAAAGTAACATGATCTTAAAGTAACATGATCTGAGGAAATAGAAGCACGGCTTCGTACGTGTTGGAATAAAGGTGAATCACTTTTACGGCTTCATAATGCTTCATACATTCACGTGAATTTGAATGTTTACAATTTCAATACAGCTTTTTCTACAAATTAAAGAAGTGATTTATAAGAAATTAGCCTAATCGAATCGCAATATCCAAGTATTTCTACCAAGACAATTATTTCAAATACAAACGAACACCCAAATTTGTGAATCCACTCACGTATTTCTCCAAATAGGCTACCGACCAGCAAGCGTACTGTAGGTTTGTCATTGATATCCTGAGTGCCTTCGCTGCAGCTTTCAGTATTTTCTAAATCGTATTTGCAACTTGACTGTTTCTATTAGAAGATGGTTCGATTGGCTCACTTGGATCGAGATAATCTAATTCGCTTAGATTTACTTTGTCTGAAAATTTATTCTAGAGCATTGGCGTCAACAAATGAAGTTCGACTCTCAGAGTAATCTGTTTATTTGATATACGTGCCGATTCCAACGTCCCTCAACTGCAGCGCCAGTGAACTGAAGCTAAGCGAATAAGATTAACTCGATCTAAGTAAGTATGCCAATCCAATACACTCAATAAGTAATTTTAGTTTAATTCTACACAGTTTTTGTGTGCAATGGAAAGCGACATCAACTGCAAAACGGTAAACAAACGGACCCCGTTCGTCACAGAGGGCGACAAAGTAGCGACAACCGCGTTACTCCAGTGACCAATTTATTACTCGGATGAACCGTTATCCCCCCCCCCTTTCCATAAAAAATACAAACCCGAAGAAACACATGTTCCTAACTCTAGCGCATTACCCAATCGCAAAATCATAGGAATTTATCCGATATTTGCGAGTATAAAGGGAACGGCATCAAATAATATGAAACGAATGCCTTAAAATTTCCGAACGCCCAATGCTTAAATAAACGTACTATTTATTTTCTAAGCTTCCCATTCATGGGTCGCATGGCTTTTTTGTCACTGAAACTTATCATCACTGGAAGTCTCGAGCCGCTGCCAAAAGAAAATCAAACTTGAAAAACGAGCAGCGAGTTGATGGCCAATTTAAGGGCGCGGAACACATTAGCTTATTGATTTTAGTAGACGAGAGACTGAACTAGAGGGTGTCCTAGACTGAACTAGAGGGTTTCCTAGAGTGTCCTAGACTGAACTAGAGGGTGTCCTAGACTGTCCTAGACTGAACTAGAGGGTGTCCTAAACTTTTTTTTTGCAAAACTGAGAGTTACTCTGGCTATCGGGAGACGTTCAGCCAACTCCAATTTCCAAACCTCCCTCACACCTTTTAAAAAAGCTTCCCTCTTAACCTTTACCTTGTTCTGAAATAACGCACTTGTTGCATTTTTAGGCATCTTATTCCATTTCTAAGCTAAAATTTGCAGTAACACTGGATGGAGAGGGTTATTTTTGGTTAAAAACCGAAATTATTATTATCTTACAAATTTAACCACCCCAGACTAAAAACCAAAGTATGGTCAGTATTACGTCCTATATTATCAAAACTAACCCTATTATAATGTTTAATTTTAACGAGAATGGAACTTTGCTCTGAACGCTCTGAATACATTAAATCAGGGGCGAATTCTGGACATTTAAATGCGACGTCTGCTGCGCAGAAGGAGGAGCAACCAACTGTGAACAATGAAGATAAGAAGGAGGGCGACACAGAATTGTGGCGGAGGAGGAAGTTCAGTTGAGAGAACACACTGCTTAGGACTATTAAACTCCCTCACTTGTGTCTCAATGCTTATACAGAAGCTTCGAACAGCAGACGACAGTCCTGGTGACAGTACGAGACGCGTAACAACTTAGTTAGCTACAACATCTACTGTCATTGTTCCTAGTCTCTTACATGGAGTGCAACTTTATGCACTAAATACAGCTGTTCCAACAAAAATAAGGAGATTACAGAATATTTATCTAAAGACCTTTTACCGGTATGTGTTTGGTGCATTAGTAAAGAAAGTCATTAAGTCACTTATTGTAAGAGGTGCGTAAGTGTAAGCATAAACTTTTTCATGGAATACCTAACCAATTAACAACTTCACTAACTATACAGCAAAAACTGCTAAATAGGAATGAAATGTGATTAGAATATCTTTTAATATTCACTTACAATACGTGGAGCGTCAGCTTACTTTTATTCAACTGATAACTATAAAAGTAAATGACTAGAGCAGCTGACAATGTAGCTGCTTCTGTTAATGAACAACTAGAGGATGACGGCAATTTTATTTAGCATCCGATAGCAGTGCGAAGGCTTTCAAATTCCAATATATAATTCATTCACAAAAATGCACTACGCAGATATCTAAACCATCGATCAAAATTTAATATTTGTGCATTGTAGTGTTCAGCTTAGCAGAATCAAATAGTTTCACGAGTGGCAATTAATATACGTAAGATGTTTAAGTGATAGTTTCGTGAGCTGTAGCATAATAATAGCAGCTACGTTTCTCCATCTGGTGATTCACTATTAGAAATTAATGCATCTGCTCCCGGAACTGAGTTTAACAATACAGGGAGAACTTACTAGAGTGTTGCGATGACAAGCGAGAAACATTGTATATTGAGCGTTGGCATGCAACCATAAAACCCACCACTCGCCCAATACGTTTGTTTAGAATTTCAAGGATTTACCTGTCGATTAGGTAACTACCAGTATGTGCTTCACAAATAGCAACTTTTCCAGATAATATAGGACTTTTTTTTTTCGTCATAATATGTAGTTCAGCACAGACAGAAATTGCAAGTTTGCAACTGTAAAACCTATTGTTGAACAACTCCAATAGATCGATAAGTCACGTTGGACAGATAACACCTACAGTGCTGATTGGTTTTATCTGCCACAACTATTCAGTATCGTCATACACGAACGTCAACATGAATTTTTTTGAAATGTTTCACGCGATACAACTTATCTCTGGAATTATTCCAGATGCCATCTGCAATGTTGCTCGCTGCATCTGCATGCCACTTACGGGCTTTGGAATAAATCTAATTGCGTTTAAAAATCTCCTGTATAACGTCACACACATGACGTTTTCGACGAATGACGGTTTAAAAAACATAGCGAGCGAAGTAAAAGGAAAAAACTTGAAGGCCGCGACACTAATTCAAAAATATTTTCAAGAGTAAAATTCTTCAAAAATAATCCGGGTTATTCTTAAAACACCTCAATTCGCCTAACCGTTATCTTACCTTTCCCTTACGCATCTTTAGCCGACAGTACGCATTGTTCCTTATGTCGGGAACGTGAAAGGAAGCCGACGTTAGAAGCGGGCTTAGATATCAGCAATAGAATCCATTTGATAAGATGGAGATAAGTTCTATTATCTCTATGGCACTCTATTGTTACAGATTATATATACCAATGACGTAAATTTTTTTCGTGCATATGACTTTTGTCATTTTAGCATAAGTAAATGCACAAGTCAGTTCAAGCTGAGAAATGTATTTTACAGTGTTTTCAAGTTTTTCAATGCGGGACAATCATTTAGAAATATTGAATGATAATAAAAATCGCGATAGAATTGGAGCCGTACGAGAAACATATATATAAACTAGAGCACTCTGAAGCGCATAGCCTACCTCCGCCAAGCAAGGCACGGTAACGAAAAGTTAAAATTGGTTCTGAAACCATTATTTTCCTTGTAGCAACATCGAAATCTAATCATTTGTGCCTTTTAACAGTAAAAACAGTTTCTGTAACTGTCTTGAAGATCCGTACGTAACTTTTTGAGATATGTTGCTGACAAACATTCAGACAAACATTAATCAAACACACAAACGGACGAACCGATCATCACCAAAATTTACTCAATCATGTCGTTTAACATGACCAACAATTTCTATAAATTTTATAAAGATCCATTCATACTTTCTTGAGTTATTGTGCTAACAAGCATAAAATCAAACAGTGACAAAGAAACTAACAAACAAACAGATCACCACAAAAATATGGTCATTTACTCTGCGTAATATTCCTAACAACGCATGCAAGTTTCATAAAAATTCATCCATAAATTTTTGAGTTATAGCAGCAAGAAAAATGAGGCAAACAAACTAATGGACGGATTTCCTCTTCCTCCTAACATACCAAACAATTTAATCCCTGTAAATTTTGTTGAAATCCGTCCATACATTTTTTAGCTATCTTGGTGACAGAAAGATGAACAGGCAGACAGACCGACGGAGAGACTGACAAACACGACGAAAACATAATCACCTTGCATGGCAGCGGTAACGAGCAAGTAATACATTATGAATAATTTTGGTGTACTAATGTGACCATAGAAGGTTTGGGAACGAACACTGACCGTCACACAGCAGCGTCGTAAGCAATACATACGATGTCAAGTATGATTGTGAAACCAGTGATTTTACGAAATTCACGAATTTCAAGAATGTCGTGTAAGCATTTTCACTAATTCAAACAAATTTACCCTGTCTAGCTACACTTCGTTTAAAGTAACGTACCTATAGCTGAACTAAAGTACGGTACTTTGTCGTTATCGATGTGGGTACCTGATCTAACCAAACGTTCCTGCCCCAATTCCACAAAATCCAAAAAATTTCAGGGATTCCGCAAAATCTCTGGCTGCACGATCTTTCAGTAACAATAATTTACTTACAATGGATACCTAGGCTATACAGCAATATATTAAAAAGCAATAATGCTCACAGTCAACGAAAAAAATATATAGGCCTATTTAATCACTAGGGAAAGATAGAAGATGTGTTCTCAGCACCCCAGTCGACAGGGAAGCGAAACTTAGGAATATGATAATAGGAATCATGCTAGAATACCTGCGATATATCAGTTAGTTGACTACTAAGGACAGAAAGTGTAAATAACTGGACATGTAGCAACGTGCAACCGGAATAATGTTGTAATTACTACGCGACATAGAGCATTGGGTAATTGGTGCCGGTATATTATCAAGCGGTCTACATGAGATTCATGTACGAAATGTATGCCTATCAGTTAGGTTAATTAACCCATTCCAGCTGAGCCAAGACTATCATAACTAAACCTAAATTACTCTAAACTGAAGGCACGTTTGATTGAGTACCGAAACGAAGGCTTTCAGGCGCGTGCGCTGCTTTCGACTTGCTCGATGGAATTTTTAGCATTGACCCCTAAGCGGATACTCCTGAAACTTCCAGAAACGCAATCCTGCCCGTAAATTTAGAGCTCTACAGTCCTTTCAGTGTAATCCCGTTGCTTTTGACACGTGGAGCATAATTCAAAGTGACGAAACCAAAAGCTTCATCTGATCTTTGGACGAGTCCAGCCTAGAAGGCTTAATTTCGGTACCTACCTACCCAATGAAACGCGCCCTCACACATACGTTGAGGCAGCCCACCCACCACACCTGTAACGCGTAAGTTTCATTCTAATAAGACCGCCTCCTCCTTGGCTCTGCACCACCCCGCAGCAGCACGGCTCTGGTCGGCCGGTTGTGCACAATTCACTTCAATTGCACGCCAGCGAATGCGCCAGTCATCGACCTCAGCCACTACTGTAACTGCCTCGCTGCTCGTGCTGCAGCTCCGCACGGCCTCTGCTACTGCTCTTATTATGTCCTTAGAGCCGTAGTAAATATTAAAAAAGCTAGTTAAGAGCATTGCTAGGTTTTCAGCTCGCACAGAGCCTGGGACTCGGTTTCTCCAAGGAAATAAGCCTGTCGGTCCGGCAACTAGCCTATCTAGTATTGCTTGACGTTGTGACCACTAAGGACGGTTAAGAGGAGCAGTAACAGAGGCAGTACAACGCTACAGTAAAGCAGGTACTGCAATGATCGAGATGCAGCTCGAAAAGGCTTTGGCTACTGCTTCTCAAGTCGTCAAAGGTACCTCTCGTTAAAGGTACCTCAAGTTATTCAGAGCAAGAAGTTGTAGCTCAGCGACGACCACAGTTCTCTGATGTCATTCTTGGTACTGCCTTGCAGAGTCCTAAGTGGTAATTTTCAGTAATGTCCAGAGGCCATATCCTGTAATGTCCGCAGTAACAGTAAATTAGTGGAAAAGCGCTGCCGTAAGAAAGCTAGAGGAGGACTCCATTACAGTAAGTACTTCACTGGTCGTTAATACAGCTTCCTAATGCCTCCGCCGCTGCAGATATTTTGTCCTAGATGCAAACCACTGCATTGAGTTGCTTGTAATACCTACGTTATTGCATACGACTGACAGTTTGGTGAAACTTCCAGCACCATTGTTTTAGCAGCTATATTGCTGCAGTGATAGAAAAACTGCTAAACCGATACTACTCTTCTTGCGTCTTCGGCGCTTGAAAACTGAAGTAAGAAGCTCGTCATAACATCTCTCGATACGTAGGTACAAAGGTTTGGACTGGAGGATATTCAACCCCCATCTTCTCGCAGCTCGAAGTGTAGGTCTGCAGCCTCTGCTGCTACACGCTAGCTGGGTCTTTAATTAGCAGGAAATTGGTGCAACAAGCCAGGTCAAGGCTCAAGATTCTAACGAATATAATATCCATACTGAGCGATATTGCAGCTGTTTCTCATGTACCGGTACGGTGCAAATTTTTTTTAGTATAAACTGCAATGTATTAGCATTAAGAAATCCCTATCGTAGTGCAACGTCAACACAACTTTAGCGCCATGAAATATGCATTGTGGAACAGTACGGCGATATGGTAGCTACCCATAAGTCATGCAGTAACAGTCGTCGTTAGATAGGGAATGTTCGAACCTTTATACCTTTACCTTTGATGATACTTCGGACGAGGTCCAGGTGGCGTTACGCCGCCCATCTAGTGAAGAAGTGATACTGCAGTCCGTGACCAGCGGGGTGGCTAACAGCGAGTTATCCCCACAGTTCACGTAGCCGCTTACAGCAGGTTTATCAGGCACTTTCGAACCGCAAAGCTTTTTGAAATGGTATGTCAAGAACATCAGTTAATTGTCAACTATATACAGTAGCTTCAACAGTTATATACCTACCTTAGAGTTAGACATAGTAGACCATGATTCCCCAGTGGTTTCTATGGCCAGTCCCTATACCATGTATCTACGTTATGAACTAGGCTTACCTCGGAAATCGTTCAAGGTATATTTTCCATTGCCCCGTATGTTGTAGCGAATATCATAATTGCTCCTCAAAGTTGGAACAAAAATTCATGGATAGAGACTCTTGACAAACACCCACCCTACCTTCTGGGCACATGCTCCAGAGGAATAGAAAACATCAACATTTCAGACACAAAAATGAAGCGAGTTTGTGAAGAGAAACTGTAATGTAGACTACGCCCTGCTGATGAGACCCTCGGCTAGACCTGAGAGACGGACAGCAAGCAATTTACTAACGAGGCTGCCGGAAAAGCACGCACTACATTAGGCAAAGAGAACAGGCTAAGTTTACCTATTTTGTCGGTGTGTGATACTCGTAAATTCGTGGTATAGAATTGCGTCGCAGACGACCATCGTCAGAAGTGTCCAAGCGCCACAGTATATATATAGACAAAACGAGTCAGGTTATTGTTTCCTCTCATTAGGTGCACGGATGAGGATTTCTTCACAGAGAAGTTTCGCTAACGAACATTGCTGCGGCCTCCACATTAGTCAGAAGAACGAGACACACGTTCTGTAGCTCAACAATCGAAGTCCTTGTTTGACGAATTTATAATACCATCCAATGAAGAATTTCGCTGTTCCAGTACGACTCCAGCACTTTTGTAGTTCTGGAATCGTTAAGAAGAGCTAAAAGTTCCATGTAAATGGAATTTTGTATATATTTTACTTTCAATCTCACAAAATTCCACTATAATCAACAGTTCATCCAGAAGTGGGCGCGTCATTCAGTTACACACTTAGACGCATGCGTGCGGAAAAGCGGTCCGGCCACAAATAAAAAAGAGGAAATACAAGAAAAAGGCCGCAAGCCGTCCAACTTGGCGGCCTTTTTTCACTAACGATGGGTCTTCAGGATCGCAACTGCCACCCCTGGTTAGTGTCATAGTAAAATAGTGAGAACGGGTGTAATGGTGCGCTTGGCTTCATAAGCCACACCGGAATAGTATATTGCAGCGACGGAATTCGCATCAAATGAACAGAAGAAAATGTAGGAAACGTACTTACAAAAATCAATACCGGTAGCACGGTAGCAGCGGACGTAGCGTGCTGTACAGATGTGCTGAGGGTCCGGGGAACGGTCCCCAGGCCAGGTGAGCGATCTTTGTGCAATCCGCTTGGCGCGCTGAATCAACAAATTTGCTTGGTGCGCCATAACTATTGTGGGAGTACTGACCTTAGGGTAGGGGTGGCGGGTCGCTGAGCCTGCCGTTTCGGCGCTATAGTCATAGCTATCCTTACTACTCTGGAGCCAGTTGGCCTATGTCTGTCGCACGAACCAGTACGTGCGGGTTTTCCAGTGGAGAGTGCAGCAAAGTTGACTTTATCTAGACCTTTTACCAATGAAATGTGTGCGAAACGAACTAACGAAAAATATAGCTACCATGAATTTCCGCCGACGAAAATTTCTCAAGGCACGAGTAACTTCTACTGCGATACAAGTTAGAACGTGAGGAAACAATTACAAATGTAATCCTATCCATGGAACCAAGCTTTGTGTTTTCTTTCAGAGGACCAGATTTTCGGATTACGAGCACGATGCGCTGAGAGATAGCGCACACATCCTTTGTATCATCACTACGTAACAATCGAATTCGCAACGGGTGTCCAAGTTTAATATAGTTACCGTATGTTTTATTGATAATTAGAGTGCCCGCGCTGTAGAAAATGACAGCGAAAAATTTGTGATGCCCCATCTTCACTGATAATAATTTTCCTATTGGCCTAATGCTACGACTGAACAATGCCAAGCTATCTATCATTCGGCGATACGCTGAAAAGCATTTTTTTTTGCTTTTTGCCCACAGTCGATTTTGCCGCCTAATAAATATTGAGCTCTGTATCCAGGATACTCGATGCTACAATATAACTCGTAAGTTTTTGCCTCAAATGAAATGTTGTTCTGTGAAAGAAAAACCCAAGTTGGTGTAAATTATTTGCTGCCAAAACTCCTCGTGTTCTTCACCCACCCTCTCACCGCTTAAGAATATCTTGCCAATTGCTTCGATAGTTACGCAGTTTATAAGAGCAGCAGCGTACACTCAGAGCAGCTGAAGCTCGGATGAAGGAAACCTCAGAAGAGAGTACAAATCACGATGCAAGAGAGTTATAGAGAAGCTGTATGTATCTGCATTGAGTGAACATAAACGTTGTAAAAGAAAGATCTGCATTGAGCTCTTCCCTTGCCTTCATCTGCACCCTTGCCTACTTTCTACCTATCAGTTTTCAATGAAGCAAACAAATATGTGTTTCGTTGAATGGAAAAGTAGAAAAAAGTTTCATTATTTCGATCTCAAGAACTGTTTCAAGCAACACATTCACTCAGATAAAAAGATAAGGATTTCTCTATTGCCATCTTCTAGAAACTGGTAATTGATCCCCATGAAAACGCAACTTAATTACAAAATCTACAACTCGGCTATTCTTCGCCTATTTCGTTAAGAGCGCGACGCGAAACATACAAGTATTGAAGCATATAAATATTTAAATGTATAAATTTATAAATATACAAACAAATAAATATACGACGGTGTTTATTATATTCTTTGATTTGATTGTTACGGAACATGTCCCTCAGAAGGGTCGTTTTACCCTTTTCGAACAGTAGGCTACTAAGGAAATTAATGAAATGCATTTCCGCTACTCTTACTATCGTGAAAATAATGTTCATACCTGCATAGTTTAAGCCCCCTACTAATGAACTTTTCCGCAACATAATGGTTAACGATATCGACTGTGGGACCTGACAGTTTCGACCAGCTACTGTGTTGTACATATAACGGAAAGCAACGGGCCAAATTAAAAATCGTTTAATTAAGTTACCTGAAATTGACAATAGCTAATGCAGGTATCGAAAAAGAAAACAACCCAAGGCGCTAATCCATGATCTGGATCTAATTTAGAAGTGCGCTTTTGCGAACATCGATCCGTAGCTAATCAGTGCAGATTGCAAAAACGGGGTGATAAGATTAAAGCACCGAATTGACACCAAGGCAAATGATGAAAATCAACAGATAAACCAAGGCACGCTCCGTCCATTCGGGAAAGTCCGCTCTATATACCAGCAGGAAATGCACAAATAAAGGAAACTGCAGAAATACTGAATGCGACTGCGCCACCAAGCACAACCTTGCTAGGCTGTAGTGTGAATAACAGGACAATGGGAGTTGCCTCCGATATGATCTGACTAACCGGAACCTAACAAGGCTATAGGTACTACAAGCTCTGAGACACTAGCGGTGGTGTCTGTGGTGCCCGGAAGTGCTGATAGCTCAAGTGCGCGTTAAGACACACAAACTATCCAGCGTTATACTGGAATGAATGCTTTGGATAGGCGGGAAACATCATATCAGCGTAATCCAGAGTTGGGTAAGATCCAATTGGTGGGGCCGCTTCAATAACGTATTTACCTTTATCGAAATACATACGTTCAACAAAATAGGAGCTGATAGGTACAACATGAAGAAACAAAGGTGTCTGCCAATTTTGTAACAAGGCACAAGCTAAAGTATGTATTGCATTTACTGTCAGATATTGAGTTAAGAATATTTAATCTAAAATGTATGTTGTTGTTTAAAGCAGACCGTAAAAAGCTTAGAATAATTTCAAAAAGTATAAAACGATTCGTGATGCACCGCCATTACAGTTACTGTTTATAATGATTGATATATAAAATCGTCATTAATGTGATACAATCACGCGCCACAGTTAGACTTCCAGAATCTTATCATATGTTGATAAATTGAGCGAATGAATGAGGTTGATAACTTACAATGATTATTATTTTACAAAATGCACAAGAGTTCCGCTCACCCTATTTATCATGTATTCATAGGCTAGATTAACGTAACTTCCACAACTTACGTTACTAGAATATTTGTGCTTAGCACATAATCAAAAGTTAGTAGTGAGCACCTTGACAATCTTTACGGATAGAGTAAACGTTAGAAACGTAACACATTTACCACCTGCTGTAGTAAGGCGAAATGAGGGGCGGCGGGCAGCAATACCGTGTGTGTATCCGCAATGTCTATTTGGGAGCTCAGTGGATGTTGAGTCTAGAGGGCCTTTGTTCAGTGTCTCTAATACTTTTTTTTCGGGTAGCCTAGTCCTAAAGCTGCGATATACTACGGGCCGTGAATTTTCTTCGACGTCTCTAGTTTTTAATAGTGTTCACAGTTGATATTCTTAACAGCATTGCTGTTCAGCCCAGAAAGATGAGCGGGCTTGAGTGACCTCGTCTTAATTAATATTTCTTTGTAACATCTTCAAAACATTCATTGTTATGTTAACACGCGATCTTTTTTTACTCTTAATACAAGTTAAACTGATGACTGTACCGTGTAGATAAACTAGGAGGAATATCACCTATGCTTCCGAGGCTCAGTAGGTGTGTTGTGTAAATTATCTTTGTAGTCTGACCATTTTATCAAGGCAGTTCGGGCGGGGTAAAAATCCTCTACAGCGTTGCCAATTCTATGGGCATTGCTGAAATTTCTCTATAGACTGATAGTGGGCGGGGCTAAGATATGGGCCGAACAAAATCTCAGAAATACTCATAGAATTGGCAATGTAATAGAGGAATTTGCCCACGACAGAACTGCCTTGATAAAATGGTCAAACTATAGTAAAAGGAAGGCTAGGAACTTATTATGAAAGGTAAAGATGTAAGGCATTCAGATTTGGAAACGATGCCAATTGCCGATTTAGCTTGTTGACGCTTAAAATTAAGATGTTCTTTGGTATACCGGTACTCGTATTAATATTCGTGCATTTAGCAACTAGCTTTCCCTCTGCGCTGAAAGATACTTTGGTCAAAGCGGGGAACACACGAGCTGAGCAGAGACACTTGAGCCGCCGAAGACGTAGGATACACGAGACGGGCCCGCCTCGGTCCCGGAGCCGGAAGACGAGGCAAGGGAGTGGATGGACTTGTGAGCCGCACTTCCTCTGCGGGGCTCTCGCTGCGCGCCGCCAGCGGCCCAACGAAAACGACGTCTGATGTGCTGAGGTGCGACCCAAACATATTATTTTTTAACCGTCTCATAAGCTATTACGTACGAGTTTAGTTTCTAGGGAGGCCAATAGTTCTGTTAAGATCGCACCGCACTCAAAAATAAAAGTTTCACTCTCCAAATGTAACAAGCTCGCTTTACCCTTCCACACCTCCACAGAATATTAACTTTCGAAGAAACACCTAACAGAATATAAAGTTTAAGCAAGCAGGGGTACACAAAGTAGCAAAATCTTGAAACGTGGAAACAAATTTGGTATCTGGAATATCGCATTGCTCTTAAAGTGTTCCGTACTGAATGAAGAGTCGGCATTGGCATTCTGCATGGGGTATGCCCTTTCGTGTTCACTGTACACATAGCCTACATCTATGGACGTAACAGAGAGGGTTGTGGGGTCGGATGATCCAAGGTCTGACTCCGACTCCTGGAACCAAGCAATGTTTGACTCCAATGGCGATTTTGACTTTGCAGTTTACACCCAAAACGGACCAATTTTCCTCCAGCTCCGAACTTCCGGGACATGCAGATGTTCCGAGAAGCGGCGAATTCCTCAAGACTCTTGTCAAACTTGACAATCCTGACGAATTCACGGCTTTCAAATTTCTTTTATAGATACATTTGTGCTATTGGCAGCACAAAATAAAGGAAACTCTCAAAAGCGAGTTCGGACAATTGTTTACTGTGTGTTTCAAACGCGCAAAAAAATAAAAGCAAATTTTGAAACGCTTTCGATGCTTGGCGGCGCCATCACACATTGTAAGATGCAGAAAAATTTTTGTTTTTCAAGAAAACTTGAATTCAATTAAACGAGTTAAATTAGTCAATAAGATATCTGTCGATTGCACGGCGACAATCTACGGGATTATTTGCCTGACACGTCGTACCATTGTAATTAACTTAGAAAAGAAAACTTGCGCAAAGCATAACGTGCAGAAACAACACCGGGCGTAGTATTCGATAAGACTAAGGAACGGACTTTGGACAATTCTGAAATTCCATTCCAGTTGAGCACGGTAACTTTCGAGCGACAGTGTTAGACGCAGGTTCTCTATTCTTACATCACCATAAAGAGCGACGCTATCAGGCGGAACTCTACAGAAGTCAACACCTGGAGTGAGGCAGGCAGGTGGAGCAGAACGG
>LQNS02278174.1:18869348-18887901 GCA_001587735.2 Parhyale hawaiensis
GCTGTTTTTTTTTTTTTTTTTGCCGTTCTTTTTTTTTTTTTTTTACTTCCTGCACATATAGTACTCAGCGACTGAGTGTTTTGTATTATTTATATACTTATAGCTATAACTGAATTATTAACATGTACGTTTCTGCTGGCTTCCATCGTTGCGCCCTATATACAAATTCCTTCCATGCTTTCAGCATTTCAGATGGAATTACAGCCATTTAACGTAAAGTCTTACCAACAATGCAGTCGTTACATACCGTAGAGGTGACTGATAACGGAGAAAGTTTGACTGCAGTTGCTTTGAATCGCTCGAACTCGATGAGAAAGATTGGTCTCAGACCATTGCAGAATTCGCTTCTCGGGCATTTTTTCGACGAGTCTAGTAGAGTATTTTCTGGCAAACTACCACACTGGCAATTTTTGACTCTCGTTTGTACTGTGACTTCAAGTCAGTTGGATGTCATTTGAGGCAATAAGCTCTTGTAGTATACCCTATAAAAGTTTTCTTTGATGAAAATACATTTGTAAAACAGAAAATTCTATTCAAGCGGTAGCCTTGATGAACAGAATTTTTGTGTCGTGTTGTTTACCAACATTATTATTATTAAATCACACCAGACTGGTCACCTGGGAACGAATAAATTCCATGAGATTAACAAACCCCACGCATCCAGCCCAGCGAGTGAAGAAGAAAAACAAGAAAAAAGGAAGAGAAGATCCCAGATTATAGAATAGTTCTGTGTACAGATCGGTTAGAGCTGCCAATACCAGCATAGGCAAAGACAGAGCCATCAAGACCATGCTAAACATCCACACACGATGGAAAAAACGAACGGGAATACTGGCCCGCACGGCATCGTTACGGTTCCTCGGCATACTAATGAAGAGCACCAATACGCCGAGTACACCTCACCCGAACAAATGGCTCGGGAGGAAAATCAGTCAGTGGATGACAAGGGCAGTTATAAATTTTAGACAAAAACAGACCCTACGAACTCTGCGACGATACGCCAGATTATAAAATACAACACCATCCAGAATGAACACACATCGACGAACCACTCTGCCAAGCAAACGCAGATGACAATCGGCAGCAGAATCCCAGACTACGGAGCAGTATTCCATAAGAGGGAGGATATAGCAATTAAAGCAGCAACGTGTCAATTCCACCGAGCCAAACACCCTCCAAGCACGCCTCATAAGACCTATTTTCTGCGATGCACGTGAGACAACTGAACGAATGTGGGACTCAAACGTCAACTTTTTATCAAAATTGACACCCATTAGCATCTACCACAGGAAGTGAGACACCATCCAGGATGAGTGCAGAAAAAGGAGGTCCCACTGTACGCGACCTGGACACGAGCATAGTCTTAGTCTTGTCCGCATTTAGCCTCATTCCCTACCTAGAACACCATTAATCAATCACTTCCAAATCAAGCTGAATAGCTTTTGAAATCTTTAACCTATCACTAGGCTTATCGCAAACAGCCAGCAAAGTAGCGTCTTCGGCGTAACCAACAAGTAAATTACTAACAAGATCAAACAGGTCCGCCGTATGTACAATGAATAACAAAGGGCCCAGAACATTACCCGGTGGGACACCAGAAACCACATCCAAAAACTCACTCCTTTTCCCATCAACAACTACACGTTGACGCCTGTCAGATAGAAATTGACTAATTATCGCGAAAACTGAACCACCAATTTCCATCAATCTCAGCTTATCGAGCAGCCCAAGGTGATTCACGCGATCAAAAGTAGCACTGAAGTCAAGCTGTACCAACCTTGTCTCATGACCCTCATCAAGAGTCAGGTGCAACAAATGAGAAATATGAAGCAGAGCATCACAAGTTCCCAAGCCCTTTCGAAAACCATACTGTGTTGGGGGAAGGATACCCTGCTTTTCAAGAAAGCAACCCAACCTCGACGCTGAAAACAAATAAAAGTTCCTCATTGAGCCACAGAATCGAAGTACCAGCAGTTCACAACATGGACACTCATATTCACTCTGCCTAGACACAACAACACCCTTTTGAACGGAAGCAGCCAAACCCCTAAATCCAGGACATGAGTCTCGCAACCGCAGCACTGGCTTTTCAGAGTTCGGGATCATCAGCTCAGCGACGTGACGATGGCTTGAGACGAGCGTCTCTGAACATAGTACCAGGTCATAATTGGAAGAGGCTACATCGAGCTCAGCCAAATTACCATATAGACCCCGAACATTAGTACATAAGATCCGGCAGGAGTGAGACCCAAAACCACGAGGACCGGAGTTCTCTTCCCCGTCCGGATATCAGACACGCAAAAAACAACCAATAAACATGCACGATAAGCAAATGAACTCATGAAAAAAATTACAAAACAAAACAAATCGACAGTCATGATAGCTACGCGAGCGTATAGCTATCCACGCGCCTCAGGCCCTGCCATCACCAGTACGAGATTTTACCGCAAAGAGGAAAAAGAGAAAGGAAAGGAAAAGAGCATCAGATGGTACTATCTGACGGAAAAGAGAGAAGGGCAGACTGCGGAAGACTGAGTACCCAGCTATGGCACCAGCCAGTTCATATCCTCTCCAAATTACCTTCTCAGAAAGAACTGCATCTAGCTACAAAATCCCCTGCGGAGAAAGCACTCGGAACCCTTGAGTGTGTGAGGCCCAAATATATTGTGGCAGGGAAAAGACCCGCCAGAATATACCCCTGAGGTCTTTTCACTATTGTAAGTGTAAGTTGCACAGCTTCGAATATCTCCTCGAAGTCTTAATATCGAAGTAATTTGAAATCGCAACGACGTCTAGAATAAATTGAACCGATGTACATACCAACATGCTCTGCTACAACCACGGTTACAGAAACGTTTCTTCCTAGAACAGGAAACGTTTGGGAGCTCTCAGGCAACGATAGCAACGATGTACGTCCAATTGTGTTAGATCGATCAACTCAGATTTTTCGAAATTTTTTATTTGTACAACGATTGGTGTGAAACTTGCTCATGATATATAATTTGAAAAAGAAACATATTTTGCTCGCACAACTTTTTTGATTTAAGCCTTAGTTTTTGAGATAATGGGAAATATATAAATATATATCATTTTTTGTGCAATTTAAAAAAAATAGAAGTCAATAACTGTTCATGCTGAAAAAAAAAACAAAGACAGTTTTAGCATTTGTCAGATATTCCCAACAAAGTTATAGAGACAAATTTTCCAATTTCTGTTTCGTTTTCTTTCGATGTGCGATTTTTAATCGTTAACTGAAATATAATGAAAAAAAGCAAAATTTTTGATTGTGAGCTGGAGTAAAAAATATATTTATGAGGGTAAAAATGGAAACTGTTTCGTTATGACTTTGTTAGGAATGTTTCAAGGATTCCAAAACTGTTTCTTTTTTCCTAGCATGAACGCTCATCGACTTTTATTCTTTTTAGGCGAAAATTTACATTTTACAGGAGAGGCAAAAATCGACAAAAATTGTGGTTAAATGTCATATACTGCACTTTTTTGCATTATACATGGAGTTTAAATGCTGTATTTACGTTGCATTAGCATCTACAAATAATATGCATGCATCATTTCATGATTTATGACTCCCAATCGGCACCTCGTTAGGATCCCTCTGTAGGGGTCTTATATATATAGGTATATATTTATATATATTTCCAATTATTTCAAAAACTAAGGCCTAAATACCTTGAGTTACCTTGAGAGTCTTCGGAAAAAGTCCAGGTGACGTTTTTCACGTCACCCCACGTGTGTGGAGTCACTCTGCTGGGTGTCTTCTGTGGTGCCGCAGTTTTACGACCAAAGAGAGAGCCAGCAGCGAATTATCTCCACAGTGCACGTAACCGCTTGTAGGAACAAAATGTGTTTATTTTTTCAAAAATACATACATTGTGCAAATTTCAGAAAAATCGGTCCAGAATAGATATTTTCGACCCTCTGCCCCTCGCCCCTTTGGACTCTTCTTTGGGAGGGGGGTTGGCTCTAGTGCTCCTAGCCCCATAAAATTTTAGGATACACATTCACACTACCTAAGGATTTTTTTATTTCAGCGAAAAAAGAAAAAAATGAGAATTTTGACCAAAATCATGCGTTGATCACCTTAAATGATAAGAGTGCACACCCAATTCTTCGAAATGAAAACATTGGTTGTCAAATGATGACGATGAGCTCTTACTTATCATAATGAGTATGGATCCTCTCCAGAAGTAACCAATGTAGGCACTTTCACAATACCCCATGTGTTAATTAGCTTCACGGATAAGAATATAACACTCATGGTGCTGAGCCCTCCTAATATGAATGGGTACTGCATCCATACAGGAAAATGAATAATTTTTGTTCTGCTTGTTTGCTCAAATTCTCAACGTAATCGTGACAGACACTCTCTCACCCATAGCAGAAATCTCAGTTGATTCGTATCTACTAAATATCACCCTTATTACTTTTCATTTCTCATCTCCCCCCCCCCCCTCCAAAAGGCTATTATTCACCAATAAATTCTTGTCTATAACAGAAAGCGGGATCGCAGTCATCGAATGAATTAAATTGGTAACGTGTAGCGTCTTTTCTACGGTAGCAAGTCTATTTTATTTCAAGACTTCTCTATTTTTATCACATATAGGGCATAAAAAATTTACACAACATAAATATAACTTGCACCGCAATTAAAACTGTAATATATCTATTTTTAGATGGAAAACTTCTTTATTTTCATCATTATCAGGTAAAATACGTAAAAATATATATATATATAACTGTCCAAAACTGAACTACTTTGCTAATGCTTCAGTTTCGAACAAGTTAACATATCTGTCCACTAGTGTTATTTCACTATTCCTATAATAAGTCTTGTCCCATAAGTTAGCTCTAAGAATATTACTTATAAGAATGAAAACCTCAGGGTATTGCACCCCTAAATTGTTGGAGACTGCATCCATATGAGAAACACATGATGTATGTTTTGTTCTGCATTTTTGCTTAAACTCTACTTAGATTGAATTAACTAGCAGTCCATTGACGATCAAGGGTGTAGTTTTAATAACAAAAATAATTACGAAAGCAATTATTGAAATAGGAGAGTTGTCAGTATATTTGTGAGGTTCTTATCGAGGTGGATCTCATCATTTTGCTGTTTGGATATCTGTCGTAATTTCAAGGTTGATTTTAAGATTTCGAGGCTTAGCTTGTCCTGAGCTTCAGACAGGAGCGTCGTCCTCGCCACTTGGAATCGTGTTGCAAGGGTTAGAAGTAACGATTGCTTTGCGACTGCCAAAAACTCCACTTTACGGAAAAGGGTGTGGTTTCTGGAAGGTCCAACGGCAGCCAATCAAAGGCCTTTGCCTGAAACTCTATTCGCTGCGGGTTGAAACCAGCCCATCAATTTTAAGTACTGGACAAATCAAGCCATAACGTTTAAATCGCTGACCGGTCGAATGAGCCTAATAGTTCTGCTATGTAAAAGCAATTTCCTCCAGTAGTACTCGTAGCATCGTTGTCAACCACGAAGAAGCGTTGAGCGGCTGATATTCAGTGGAGTCTCCACAACGCCTGTCAATCAGCACGATCAAACACACATAAACCACGGAAGCAGCTACGGAGTCCATTCTTCTTTTGATGAAGACACCTGCATGCTAACTGCTAGAAAATGATCAGAAGTCGTACATGATGCTCTTCAGATAGTTCTGACACGTATTTTTCCAGTCGTCAGTGGTGAAGTCGTGTTCGACACATCTTTTAGTGAAACAAAGTTTCAGCCACTATGATAGGAGAACTACTGTATACTTTTAAAGACCACGTTGTATAAAACTAATGGTGGACAGGGGACTGAAAGAAAAGCACTTCTGAGATTTTGACTTGGGGTTAGACTAAGTTCCAGAATGCAGCTTAGTTGAAGAGTTCGAAAACCTTCTCGACTCTTATTTTAATGCACCTCCTACCAGATCAACTTGTTGGAGGTAACTTTGTTCATCCGCTGGTGCGGAGCTGTGAACCGAAGGATGTCAACCATTACGGACGTCGGTCGGAAAGGGGGCTTAACGCCACCTGGATCTGTCCAAAAGCTTATAAAATATTAACGGTAGCTGTGAGATATTTAGTAGCATCGGTGGTGGGTAGAAGCTTTTCGTAACCAAGTATTCAAAACGAATAATGTGAGCATTTCATATTTAAACTGTGATTACATATTGAAGATGCTTTCTTCTATTCTCGCAATGTTTCTCAGCACTGGAACATTTTGGGGGTTTATAATTTCTTCAACAAATCAGTCAGTCGGTCCCGAGCAATAAAAGTCTTCTGTGTACAACTGCACTCAGCAGAGGCTCAGAACAATTAAAATAAGAGCTAGAGAGGTAAATTAAATTTAGGAATCTTTACACTCCGCTGTGAAATTTTAGAAAATATTTTCACTGCGGGAATCTACTGAGTGAACAAGTTATACATTCACTCATTTTTCCAAATAGCGAATAGGATCATGCATCGCCGTTCTACCTATCAGATAATCCGAGGCATTTATGCGATATCTGGAGGGAACGCCATCGGATAGTATGCTTGGATATTCGCATAAAAACTTCCGAATAAGTGAATTTAACAAAGGGCGTCTTGCTGCGATGTACCATCTCACAGTACTGGAATTCTTCCATAAACCACGGACGGCTACTGACACTAGCTTATTGAGTACCTAATGCACAGCTATAAATAAGGAAGTGAAGGAAAATAGTTCATTCTAATGAGTTTGTCGATAAAACCAAACGTGCAGGTTTAGCGTGGCAGCTATTTTACTTGTTTATGGATCATTCATACGAATGTAAACTAAAATAACTTTTGTCACTTGGGGAGTCACTTTCGACGAATATTTTAAGAGACATACTTCTTAATTTTAACTGTGAATTGAATAATTTTACAAAAATGCGTTTTCAAGAACTTTATTAAAAAGATCTTAACGACCTCTCTAGCAGTGACATCGAATACACCAGTGCGATTTTAGTTCGCCTTACTTTTACAAATTTAACTTGCAGCTCCAAGATCAGTCACCACAGAACCCAGTGTATGATACCAAATTATAAGACCCCCCCCTCTCACTTCAGATCCTGTCCACAGTCTGGAGCAACCTGTGAATCCCTTACACTGGTGGTAGCTGCGATCTTACTCGCAAGACTTCTTTACATCGTGTTGCATACAATCGTAACTTCTATAAATAAACAAACTAGTGCAAGCGCATTCAAAAAACTTACAAGTTGTATTAATTGGTTTCATAATACATTGATACAGCTACAAATTAATAGTAGCCTCTTATAGTACTTAACGGTAAAGTCAGTATGACCTCATACCGCATGCACTGGTTCGTGTCGCCCAGAGAAATATATGGCTGTGGTCAACCACAGAGTTGTCAGAGTTCTTGAGGAACAGAAGGAAGGCTTGTGGTATAACTGCAACCCCCAGGCACCAATCGTCCCAATTTCTGGGGAGGCCAGTGCATGCCTCTTCGGAGCGCAGTGAGACAGACAGAAATGCAACATAGCAAAAGCGTAAAAAGACATGTGACCCCTGGCTGTTTCCTTACGCTATAGCGTTCGTCCAGCGGCTGGCCGCACAGGGCTGCCCCCTCCACCTCGAATTAAAATGTGTTGTGTACGTTGGAATTTACTGTTGTTTGTCCAGACTGCAAGGAGCGGCAATTTATGGCTCTCGATCCAGATCTGGAGTTTTGATGGCAGCATCCGGCTCGCAGATCTTTGGTTTTTCTTTAAAAATGCTTGATTGTAATAGCAAAAATAGAATAAAAGTAAAATATTATTATGAGACTCTCGTGGATATACATTTAATTGTATTTGCTTTTTATGGCTCTTTCAGGCAAAAAGTTTCCGACTCCTACTCAAGAGTGTAGATTGGCGGTGCCCAAACTACTGTATTAGAAGCATGTGCCACACCTTGTTACCTCCGCCAAAGAGATTATGTTTTTGTCGGCACTTATCTATTGTTCTGTCTGACTGTTCGTCATCAAGATAACTCAAAGAGTTATGGACAGATCTTTGCGAAATCTACCAGGATTGTTAGGCATGTTAGGAGGAACAGGTAATTAAGTTTTCAGAACATCTGTTGAACCGTTTGCTTGTTTGTTTCTTAAGAATGTTAAAAGGCGCAAATTTTTAAATTTTGGTGATGATCGGTTGGTCCATTGTGCGTTCGACTTATGTTTGTCAAAATGTTAGTCAGAACATAGCTCAAAAAGTTACGGACTGATCTTCAAGAAATTTCACATCTGTGCAAAACTGTCGATGGCATGGAAAGAATAAAACGCAGAGCAACGAAATGGATACCTCAGCTGCGAAACAAGCCATACGAATGTCGCCTACAGGAAATGGGCCTGATCTCTCTCGAACAAAGACTACTCAGGGAGCAACTAACAGAAACATTCCAGTATTTAAATGGCTTCTATGGGACTTTGGGAAAGAGACGTTAATGATCGCCAACGAAACAACGGCCAAACACTCGAGCATAATACTTGAAAAACAACCATAGGCCAGCAGTTCTTTCCGGATTTCATAGTGAACATCTGAAATAGACTCCCTTCCAACGCGCGGTGCGGTGACAGTCAACGCGTTTAAAAATTGTCTTTACAGACATTGGGAGAGACATCCTCCACAGCTTTACACACTTCCTCCAGGAGTTACCAACTCTTATGACCAAAGCTTCGGAAGCCACCTTACTCCATAATCTTCTCTCTTCACCCCAAATAACTTGACGTCTATAAGCTCCGCAGATCTGTAGCTATAAATCGTGAATTGTATGACGGTCTCTTCAGCTGTGATTTCCCCTCCGCTTTTCTTCTTTTTCCCCAGTCACCTAAGTGATACTGAGATTATGGCAATATCTCATAGAGGGCCGGAGCGTAAGCCTCGGCGACTCTATAGGAATGGGTCTCTCGGTCCGTCTACTGCCAGCTATCTACTCTAATCTGTTAGTGCTGTCAAGAAGCACAAATGAGCATATTTTGGTGATGATAAAGAAGAAATTCTAGTTTCAGAACCAATTTGAATTTTTCGTTTACATTGCCCTGCTTGGCGGAGGTATGCGCTCTCAGAGTGCTCTAGTTACTATTATATTCTTTATACCATAGGGTAGTGTTACGAGGTGTATATACCTTATGTATTTATATATATCCTTAAAGCAATGAGATTTTAGGGATACTATTGCTCTGGCAACGCTGGTGGATAGCCAATTAGACGCAATGCTAACATCTGATACACCAAACGTCAGTGCTAATATGAACTCAGTAAGATCAAGAGGTTGTGCAAAGCGATCGATTTCGAAAACATGTTAGTATACTACGCTTACGACTGAGTGACGATGATCTTTAGCATAGGTGAGAAACTAATGGTAAAAATAATATTTTCTGAGACTTGAACAACTTTTGAAGCACAACACATTTCTGTTTTATCATATTTTCAAGTTTAAACTCAAACCACCTTAGACCTTTGCAGCTAACTATTAGAGCCCGGATTTCTAGTCCTAAAAAAGTGGTCAGAATAGCGCTAAAAATCTAGTCAAAATAGCACTTGAAAAAATCGTTATTGCAGGTATTATAGCAAAATAGTTTTTATATCTATTAAAATAGTATTTATCTCTAGCAAAATAGTTTTTATTTCTAGCAAAATAATTTTTATTTCTTGCAAAATAGCTTTTATTTCTAGGAAAGTAGTTCTTATTAGCTGTAAAATAGCAAGTAAAACTTTGCAAGTTTTGGCTAAAACTCAGCAGTTTTCTTTCATTTGTAGCTATAATGATAACTGAGAGAGAGTTATTATTTTAATTGGAAACCATGTTTTTTCACTCAACCTATGAGCATATTGCATGGACAGGAAGTTTTATAGCAGTGAGCTTTCTTTATAGTGATTAGTTTTGGAGTATATATAAGAATGAAATAAAACAACTTTATTTACATTTAACAACTAACGTAACCCTAGGTTACCTCACGCCACAGTCAGGTCAAGGTTACGTCAGGTTAGGTCAGGTTATTCGCTAAAAGAACTCTCTTGCCCCTGCATAAGCTCGGTGGAGTTCATATCCTGAATAACACTCAAATAAAAATAATTATAAGACTGAAGGCTTGAATCCTATAGGAGATTCCAGAATATAGAATGCTATATTTTAATAGGAACCTCACTAAATGCCCGGTTCCTAGATAACTCCAGTGCTGGACTGTTCTGGGAGCTTACCAAATAATTTAGTGTTTTACATGAAGTAGAAAATAATTCGTACCGCCACTATGTCTCATAAATAAATGGCTTCTACGGATAACATAAACTGACTGCATGATGCATATTTGTCTTATCTTCATGACTGTAAAATGTCTAGCATAACATAATGCTGCTGCTGTTATCCCTATACACAGGGATAACAGCAGCATTATCTTATATAATATATACTCCATCTCGTTACAATAGGCTGTGGGCAAAGGGGCACGTCGGTAGCCTTCTCTCTGAAGAATTCGCATGTACTTGGGGCCCTCAGGAATATTTTCTTACCGTTTGATATTGGTTTGTCAACGTCCTGAAAGCCGTGTGCGAGGCAGGTAAGGAGCAGCATATTGGGGTACAGAATTTGTAGAGAAGCAGCGATTTTCTGAATTTGTGCTGCAACGTCTGTCACCAGCAACAATATGTTGTTATACATATTGGATTCTAGCCAAAAAAACGATAAAGATGACGCAATGAACTGCGTTATTGTCGTACTATTAGTGCGTTCTAATTGAGTGGAATTTAACAGAAACATGTTAGATTCTTTGTTTAATTGAAGTGTGTCTGTCATTGCTGTCGAAATTTGCTGTCGAAATCAGTACACTCGTCCACTGCCAGCACTTGTGTAACTGGTAATGTCGTGACCAGAATGACAGTGATTAGTACATTTTCTTACGTTCTCTTTCATAGGAAATTTAAATAAAGTTGAAACATGAGAAACTTAATTGTATATTTTTTCTAGCTATTCTGCGTATCCTAATAATTAAATAAGTTTATGTTTAATGGTACAAATACGTAGTACTTTGTTTTATAGTAATGTTTTATAGTAATTTATTGCATAATGACTAATTTTCGGCTTTGTGTCTGGTCAAAATACCGTTTATAGTAGAGTAGCAAATTCTGCAATAAATGCACATTTTTATTTGTATTTATAGCCGTAATAGCAATAATCGAATATATGCTAGAGATCCGGGCTCTAGTGATAACTACGTAGATGCTTAAGGAGCCAGCCCATGTCTAACAATGATTTCCAAAGGCAATAGGAATACAAACATATGTACGCACATGTCTATAATGCATTATTGTAAAATACATGGAGATCAAGGTTCTGCATAACCGACATTTTCTATTTTGTATCCTTTGTTACCTATAATTTGAAGGAAGATCAGGCGCATTCTTCAGTGTTATGCTAAATTTCACCAAAGGGACTAGCTTGCTACGTTTTCTACAAGGTCAAATTCAAAGGAAGTTTGAAAAACGGCATACTTATAATGTTATTTATTTAGTCATAGCAGAACAATTTATCAATTCATACTTTTAACTATTACTGCAATAGAGTTAGTACTTAGCGTAGTTTTTATGGTGATTTATGCAATAATGACTAGCTTTTTTTCAGTCAAAACAGCACTTAGAACAAAATAGCATTTTGCTATAAATGCAAATTTTTTACAGTCGTTATAACAATAACAGAATAAATACTAGAAATCCGGGCTTTACTAATTAGACACACATACTTTTACACACAAATACAAAAGTAAATTTCCGGACTGTATATTGACTTATATTGATATCAACCGACACATGCGCAGATTTTTTTCAGATTTAGAGAGTAAGCGAATGGAACGGCAGAAGTTGGTTCAGTTAAGCTCTTTAGCTGTTACGTGCCTGGCACGTCAGTCGTGAATGCTGGTTTCTCCGATTTGGATTGGTTTTCAGGCGTCAGTCGATTACCCTTAACGCTCCCGGCTACTGAATAAGGCGCCTCAACACAGAGTTTTCGGCTGTCCCATGCGCAGTCAGGATGCAACCTGCACCTAGAACACGATCCAGGTTAGCAAACATTTCTGTCCGGAGATCTTGTCAAGTCAAGGCTGATGAGCTTAGCTGAACTTACCCATGTCGTGCCAGCCAATGACGTCTGTACACTACACTTCATTATTTCTTTACCCTAAGCTGGCGAACTGAGATCAGGTGTCTCAGAGGGATACTATTATTTGAGACGTAAAGAAACGTTGACACTTGGCGATGTAGGGTTAGTTACCCATTCATGACTCTTATCTCTTCAACAGGAAATACACTCTTGAGCGCTGCGGGACCACTTGTGCATAATATAGCCGTGCTTTCTTTGAGACTAGAAATAATATTTTGCCACACTCTCCCTGTCAATTAATACCCGTGAGTTGTTCACAAATGTTGGACTTTGTGTGATGTTCAACTATCTAAATATTTACTCAACTGCTGATTGCAAAAATTTGTTGCCTGGATTCTGCACCGGACCAGTTGGGGCAGTAACTGTTCACTTCAGCCAGGCTTTATTGTTTTGGGTGTGCATGTATTTATTAGTAGCGCTTCAGGCGTCTTTTGGTGGCTTATGGCTCTTTATATACCGTGAGTGTTTTAGCCTTTTGGTTCCAGGACCTGTTGCTTTAATGCTCACAATATTTATCTATCTTAATGCAAAGCTAAACAAAAATCTGAACTCTTCGATGAAACACACCACTCCCAGCATAGCGCAACTTCACGATAAGAGTCTGTGAGACACAGAACTTCGAACAGACAGCGTTCGTCGGGACCGGACGCACGTACGACACTGTCTTTTGGAATGCACTTCGTTGTCGCTAGTTCAGCGACCTACAAACGGTGCTCACAACTGAACGAGATATGAACGAAACCGCTCCCAGAGTTTGCAGTCTGGAAAGTTCTAAATGTTACGCAAAGCTCAGTGGTTATTAGGCTTCCTAAATGGGTTCCTAAAACCCCACCTAGTCACAGATCGCGGTAACGAAGAGAGAGACAGAGAGAGTATGTGTAGACAACAGTGCCGTGTGTGTAGGTGTGTGTGTGTAAGCACTGTTTGTTGAGGGCTTTGTCTATATTTTGTGTTGACCTGAGAGGTCGTTGTCTGAATGTTTGTGGTAGCCTTGTCGCGTGAGCTTGTGCTAGGCTATAGCCATCCACCATGGCTCTAATTTTAGTATATTTTAGCCGTGCCTAACATCACACCCACCCAGAAATTTTAGCCCAACAGCATATATCTCTACGAGAGAAGTCGCATGATATCAATTATTTGCCTTCAATTTTTCTGCCAGCACCGTCGTCCAGACACTTTTGTCGTCCAGAGAGAGCTGGACCGTCTGCGTAGGGGAGCCCTCAGGTGCAATGAAGCAAGCACCAGTATGGCAGTTTGAATTAATTTTTAGATAGGTTGCCCCAAAATAACGCCTTCAAAATTGCTTGCATTCTACTCATTCAAAACCGGATACGTTAATTTATTTCGCTGTGCCTTGCAGAATAATAGAATAATCTACTCTTAGTATCAAACTGGAGCAGCTTGAGGTTAAAAAAAAAAGTCCTATTTTGATGCTACATATCCTTTGAGGCGACGAGGGTATGCGAGTACATCAATTGTCTGGCCGGTTCTTTGATTCTCGTGCTGCAGTTTCGGTCTCGTTTTCTTTGCAGTAGCTGACGTGAATCATCAGTGTGTTTCGGGACGTCGTGAGGGTGTGTAGTCTCGCTCGCTGCTCTCGTCCACGGCATGTTACGGTTTACGCCCTCAGTAAACTGACTCAATCATCAACGTTTTGCATATTTGTGAACCGCAATCGGTTTTCTGAACCATACTGGTATCAGTGACTCTTGCTACTTGCTTTAGAAGTCACCGAGAATCTGTTGCATCGTTTGTGAATGAGTGAGGGAAGTTTTTTGAAGGTTTGCTTTGGTATCGATTAGTGTAGGGCGATGGCAGTAGCGATGTTATGCTCCTGATATATTTAGATCACAGTGCATCGCATCTTGTCAACATTGCTGCACACACCAACCTACTCATCACAACACATAAAACGACATCGTTCAGTGCCTCATATCTCGCAGTCGTGAACAAGAAAGAACTGCTACACATGTGTTACCGTTGAACGAGACCGCCGCGTGTGTTGCGGCTGTGCGTGAATTTTGCCGGCAGTTGTTTTCACGGTCCATAGAGTCTCATCAGTTGTGGTGTTGCAGGATTGCGTCTTTTAGTTCGTAACTTTGTTATTGTGTTGTTCAACAGTGGACTCTGTTTTCATTCTCACCTAATCTTCATGGATTGATCAGGTCTACATGTGTTAACCGCAAGAGCTGTTTTGAAATCGCAAATCCTTTTCATATTGATGTTCCGTGTGCACAGGCAGCATTGTTTTAATTCCTAGTACTGGAATACTGAAAAGAGGAATGTGCAAAGTGTTCTAATTAGAGAGAGTGCGTTGATTTGTAAGCAAAGTCGTGCTGAGTGTTAGCAACGAATTATCTTTGATACATGAAAGTAGGTAATCGAAGTTAACTTCGTTTGATTATCCTTAGCTATATAGCGTTTTGATAGTGGTTAATGTTTTTGAAGATTACATACAAGTCGTGCGTTATCGTAAACTTGGTACCCTGTTTAGTGTAAGAAACGTCTTTCTGTATTGTTTGCCGTGTATGAGGCTGTGAATTACTAGTTACTCATTCATTCCATATGGTGTACGTTCCTGGTAGTAATCAGTTCCAAATCAAAAGCTATTACAATGAGCTCCACTTCGAAATAGCTTATGATCTTGTTTCACGGTGATATTGGTGCTAGCAAACAGTGAATAATAGTGGATCGACGAATCGACTACTTTGTTAATTTGTTGGTAGTTGGTGTTCATCTTCAATTTCTACACGTTCTTATGGCTGCTACGGTCACTTGAATTGACTACTACCCCGAGAACATGTGCAATGGAGATTTTGGTGTTTAGTAATTAGATTGAAGTTGTTTTGGTCACGTGAAGAAAATCACCATGGAGCTGGACCGAAGAGCTCTGGATGAATGGGCAAAGGACAAGCCCCTGAGTATACTCCAGCTGGATCCAGCAGACCGCGCTGTTCTCAAGATAGCAGGTGAGTATCGAATGAACTTATCTTTAACCCTTGAATACGTACAAACATAGAATTCTTCCAATCCATAGGGCAGTGTTTATGCCCAACATCTTAAATAATGTAACTTCTCACTCTTGTCACATTAATTTGTACCATAAACCCGCTATGCAATTGCTGGTACAACAACCAGTTATGCAGTAATTACTGTTACTGCCTGTTTGTGTGTACATAATTTGTGTCGCATCGATGATGTTCACAGTTTGTAATATTCCCGTTCCCACTCTATCACTGAAACTCGAAGTAAAAAATGGTTTCACTATTCTGTATCTGTTTATGTATGATATGACTTTTGCCATAACGTTCCTTCAAATTATTGGTGATAATACAAAAAGTGTTTATCGCGGAAACTCGAAGAACGAAATTGTTTTTCCAGTTCTATTGATGCTATGTCTCGCTTCACATTTTCTTGCTTATTTAAATCCTAATGAATGCTGTCCCTGGAACACGGGTTTTTAGTAGGGTTTGTTCGCATTTTTACTGCTCCTTTTTGCCTTTGTTCGTCGCATTCGATTGTCGTCGGCAGCTGCAGCATCCATTGCCGGTCCAAACGACACGTGAGAACTGTGGCCGGCATCCCACAGCTGTTGGTGGCACTACCGGTCGACGTGCATGTACGTACGTCGATCAGCAGCGTGCGTTGGCTGGCTACTTGCCTGCTGTCACACACCAGTGTACATGTACCACGACAATGCATTTGAATTGTGATGATCGCGTGATTTTTATATCCGTTCACCACCTACGCTTAATGCTTACGAAAATGTGTGTATGGACGCGATAACTCTATTGTACATCCAGGTTGTAAAGAATGGCTGTCGACTCTTCCAAATCTCGAACAATTAATTAGGCCACGCTTTGCGACTAGGTACCTCTTGAACAATGTACATAGACATATACCACAGAAAATTGTTGTTACCTCAGCTGAGATATATGTGCGATTACTAGTGCACATTGTGCAGTTTAAAATCTTGTTATATGTATGTACAAGGCGTACATGTACAGTGGACGGTGAAAATACTAGAGCCTTTCATAATACGAACTTCATGGTTGATACTACAAAAACTGGTGTTCATACTCAGTTACCAGTTGAACGACCATTAAATAAGAGGCAAATAAGAGTACCTACGTAACGTTTTATGACAAGTAAATCGTGATTGCTGAACTTGAGCACAGTGACTAGCAAATATGGTACGTATTTATATGAGGCGGTAGGGCCCGTGACAAACTAGTGCATTCAGAACCTTTCTCTATCAATATTTATGTTCTCAGTGCCAGAACAATTACTATTTCCCTCGAATTCTCTTCCTGCATAGCCCGAGAAACTAGTTCCTTAGCCCTCATGGGTACCATTTGCATTATGTAATAATAATAATAATAATTATTTGCCCCCTTAAATTTAGGTTATGGGTTTTTGCGTTAACTAGAGCATCTGCTTGTGGCTTTTCGTAAGTGCTCTAATAAAACGTCAGTTTCCGTATTAAAAACACTCTATGTAACGTCTACGAATGTGTATAGTCGGCACAAAATTGTTGACCCTTTAGTATGCATCTTAGGGTCCACTTTCAAATAGCGCTGTTCCTAGGAAAATTAATGTTTAACCCTTTAACGATTGCTATTTTTTTCATTTCAATGTGGTACCGTAGTAACAACTTTCCAACACTCGACAACTGCTATATGTCGACGGAAGGACATCCTCGGCATACCTAACTTGTTCCGGGGTGATCCCTATCGGCAAAGGGTTTCAAAACTTTCTTCCACTACTACAGTGCTCTTCTCTAATGCATACCGTAGTGTCTGCCGCCCCCTTCGTTGCTTCCGGCTCAGGGGGTGCCACGGCTCGCGTACCTGCCGTGCTTGGCTGGCTGGCACTTCGATCGAACGCACGGCAGACGTACGGCGGCACCCAGCTGGCACAGGCGTGGCAGGTAGCGCACGCATGGCACTGCACCACGGGGCCGCCGGAGTGTGCCATCGATCACCGACCACTTTACTATTAGATTCCTCCGTATCCAGGGCGCTATGTATGCACCTAGCAACGGTCGCAGTGCTCTCTGATGGACCGCTCCGGAATTCTCATGCAAGAATCTGTTGCGAAGGATTATTATCTCGCTAAATTTATTATTCGGTCTTACTGTTCAAATTTTTTTTTTCTCTCTCTCTCTCTCAAGACGCTACCGATTTTCGGTGGAGATCTGGTTTTGCCTTTGAGCCACTGCTGCCTGAATGCCATGCTATTAAATTCTCGCATGAATAACGCCATTTCTTACGATTGAATAATTAATACCTATTTTACATGCTGGGCTTAAATGAGTAAAAATTCTTGAGATGTAGGTACACTCTATAATGTTGACTTATAACGCACAAATTGTTTCCGTTGTTGTTTTCTGTACTTTATTTTGAGTTACAGAAAACTGTTAGGCAAATGAAAAGTTTGCAAAAGCGAAATGTTGGTTAAAAACTGAACTGAACTAACTCATGCCAAAATTACTTTTAATGTATGTTGTCATCGGTGCGTGCTGATGCAATTGCATTATTCTTCTCGTTAATAACAACTAGTTTCAAGTATCGTAGCAGAAGCTGTGTGGTATACGTAGATATATATATATATATATATACTTAGCTACCAGTGACGACCTCTACCGTGATAGTGCCAGGTGGCGGCGAGCAATGTCGTCATTGTGTCTGTTTCTGACACTTACGGTGGGAGGCCACGCTCTGCTGCAGCCACAGCCTGTCTATCTATGGAAGCCCATGTAGCAGTGGGCTCTGAGCGTCTATCTACACGGACTTTAATGTAAATAGTGAACTTCTCTACAGCACAGGTTGATCATAGAAAGCAGTCTGGAAAGTTAAGTCTACATTGCTTCATCCAAACAAATATATATGGTATTAAAAGAATGTAAGGTGCAAACTTTGACAGTAGGTAGGAACTCCTAAAATAAAAACACATTTTCAACGAAAAACAAAATTTTACTAAATCCTTAGTTTTCATGTTACTGAAGTTCACGTTTTAACTTCTGGGCCCGTTTTACCACGTTTTTGTGTCTGTAAAATGATAATATCAGATATTTTCCGTCAAAATGTGGTTCCAGTACGTCGGCGTTCCTGCCCATTACGTTAGGAAGGCTTTACACGTACAGAATCTGAATGACGCCTTTCCAAGTAGGGAGACAGGGCGTGATGAACCAGTGGCATGGCCTCCAAGTTCTCCAAATGTGAGTCTTTTTTTTCCTCTGGAACCGTAAGATGGTGTTATACCGGATATACGGGACATTCTCGGTTATGCCATTCCTAGAGTTTTGATCGTAAAGGCCTGAAACTTGGAATATATTTGTCTCTAGTCATCTTCTTTCTAACACTTAAGTTTCAAGTGAATTGCTCCA
>LQNS02278174.1:18919684-18942189 GCA_001587735.2 Parhyale hawaiensis
ATTGTACAGGAATATCCTATGTTCTACTTCCTGCGGGATTGTACTCCATGATTCATGGAGTACAAGAGTACGGTTCATCGAAGCAGCGATCTCCAATTCTCCACCTGCCAGGTATTGCGCTCCAGTTCAGGAGGACACGAGCGGCACCGTTCAGCCATAACAAAGAGGCTGAGTCACAAGCAGCGAAGAATGGCTCAGAACGTGACGGTCTGAGACAGAGAACTCTCAGACGGAGCTAATCATGGACGGCCTACATCCATGCAACATCCATTGATGGACTACACTAAAGGAATTTACTGGGATACAACGGTACACTGTGCTGCGCAACTTGGACCATAATAATATGGTTTTCCTAACTTCACGTCTATAACGGGGTACGGAAAAGTATATTATACGGTAAAGTATATTTGAATTTTTTAGGCTACTACAGACAACAGTGGACTATACTGGGCTGGCTTTATGTACCACAGTAAAATAGTTTTCCATTCTTACAGGCTATAACAGTGCAGTAGGTTTATATAATGGGCTTTCGTTTACTTCAGTGAGTGAATTTCTGTTTTAGGCTGCACTGGAGCTGTTTACTAGACTTATGAATTGCAATATGTAGCTACCTAAATTGCTTTATTTTTTTCGAGGAATTATAGTGTACAACATGTCAAGGTCCTTCCTACTCTTATTCTTTTCGGGTCAAAATATTGAGAATTGACGAGAATCTCGAAAGATGTGATCTGTATGTGAAGTAATTAATTACCACCTAGGGATTACCGCTTTTACAGCAACTTAACTTTTCCCGTACGTATTTTACTAATAAACACACTTCAAGGTAATTTTATCTCAACCAAAAACTTTTAAGAAATTCAGAAGTTAAATCGTGTCAATTCAGTTACCCGAACTGAGTTACCCTATATGCGAAAATAGAAGGACGGCTTCTTGTATACATTGTGGACTTGTGTCAAATTGTTCACAAGTGCAGATTCAAAAATAAGAAAGTAAATATATCGAAATAATTGCAAATGTGGAAAAGGCAAATTTAGAAATGGAATAGGTTGTAGGGCTGTTGTAGACCTTTGAAACAATATACGCTTTTGGAGGTGTCCGTACAAGCTCTAATCTGGCTCATGGGGATCCGGCAGTAATTTACTCCGACTCCTAGGACCCGGCAGTGTCTGACTCCGACTCCTGGGATCTTCAGTAATTTACTCCGACTCCTGGGATATTCAGTAATTTACTCCGACTCCTGGGACCCGGCAGTGTCTGACACCGACTCCTGGGACTTGGCAGTATCCGACTCCTCTGACCCGGCAATGTCTGACTCCTACTCCTCTGACCCGGCAGTGTCCAACTCCTACTCCTGGGATCTTCAGTAATTTACTCTGACTCCTGGGGCCCGGCAGTGTCTATCACTCCTCCTGTGATCCGGCAATGTCTGACTCCTCCTGTGATCCGGCAGTGTCCGATTCCTACTCCTGTGATCCGGCAGTCCAACTCCTGGAACCCGAGAGTCTCCGGCTTCTACTCCTTACCTCCACTGAGCCTCCAAATCTTCAACAAAATAAGCTCATTTTCACCCTACTCCGACTTTTTGCTCCTGAACATGCCCAACTTCTTAACTCTGATTCTGTTGCTACCCTTGCATCCTCACGAATATTGCGAACCAAAGAAACGCAAGCTAAATAAGCAAAGTTGGGAAAATCAAAACCGTAGACTTACAAGAAACCAGGAAAGTTAAAAACATTTGAGAGAAGAAAAAAAAGGAAATTATGCCTGCCGTATTGCCTGTAAAAATGATAGCTTGGACCATTTGCAGTAAAGGTATTCATTTCTTGAACTAAAACATAATCGAGAATCGAAATAGAAAAAAAAAGCTGGATGCCAGGTGTTCTTTGAACTCTGAAACAAGAGGCAAAACAAAGCCATAATTATGTACTAATCTAGCACATCTAGCTTTTTATCTTTTCACTCTCTAGTTAATACCGTATCAATTTTCGTAGGACACATTTATTGTGTTCTGATTACAATGAAAATTTTGTCAAAAACTCAACCTACCAATATCAAAGTCGTCAATGTATCCAACTAAAAGTGATAACAGATGTCGACTAAACAGATAAAAACTAATTAACGTTTCGGGAAGTTTCTCCCATCAGTGACTACAGCTGTACCACTCGTCACAACCCATGGCTGACACTTTGTCCTCAGACTGTGCATACCCATTTGCCTCCACTTCCCTTACCGTCCGACCCTTATATAAGAACCCCACAGCGCACCCTGCTCATTTGCCCTTTAGGTCCCACCCGGTCAACATATGCCATTTTTTTAGGTTATTTCGAATAAAATTGGCAGGCATCCTTTGTAGCTTTTATCAAAAATTTTCTGATGATGAGAGAAACTTCCCGAAACGTTAATTAGTTTGTATCTGTTAGTCGACATCTGTTATTATTTTGATGTTTTAGTTTGAACCCAACTAAAAGTGACTAAACAGTGATGGGATAGCTAGTAATGGCATGATACCATAAACTAAGAAATTCGATAAACCAAACTATTGCACTGCATAGACCAGTATGGGTCAACGTCATTGGCTAACTAGCTATTTAGGTACATAACCAGAAGCGATATTTTTTCCTGGACCTTTCAGCAAGTACAGTCTCAGGGCAGAAGGGTAAACTACCTCCAGGACTAGAGGGGCTTCGGCACTTTTGACTGACACCAGTATCATCATGGTTCAACTACGCTGATGTTAACGTACGTCAACCATTAGCATAATCAATCCAAAACCAAAAAGGCTCAGGGAAAAGGGCGCTGCATGGGGAGCCACCGCTCCCGTGCCTCCGTACGGTAGCCATGGACAACGCTTATTACGGTAGTCCACCAGGACTAAAGGGGCGTCCGCCGTATTGCACACCGACACACCAGCTCAATCGTTCCAAAAACCAAAAATGCGGGGAGACAAAGTCACTTGGGAGCCACACCTCACGGCAGCCACGGACAATCCAGGCACCTCACTGCAGCACTGGACAGCTGTTTGCTCTGACTCAAGTGTTTGTCCGCGCCTGCCATCTCTGACTAACACCATACCCAATGTTGTGCTCTCCATAGCTGAGCTGCGTGTTACTGTGTGTGTGGGGTGCTGCCACAGTGTATGCAATCACACTACACAATTATCGCTCGTTCAATTTATAAACGGATGTTGAACTCGCGCGTCCAACTTGGAGAGTTTCCAGGACTATTCATGATGCAGACTTTCACCGTGTTTCTTAAAGCATGCAGGCTGAACGACCAATCATGAGTTGCCTATGCGGTTGCATAGTGTGGCCCTGGTTGTTCAGTTTGCTCGCCGTTCAGCATAAGTACTTTCTCGGGTATCTGTGCAACAGACTTCCATTGTATATCGGGACGAGCGTGCAAGTCGCACAAATACTCATAAGTTGAGCATGCGCTTGCCTAGAGGGGCTTCGGCATTACTAATGTGCTTCTGTCTCCTGTAGTAAAAAAACCCTTGTGGTGACATTGCAGGAAATGCTTTGAATGAGACAAAAATGGTGCGGCGTATCATGGGACCACCTCATGCAAGTCATTCTTATTTATTGAAATAAAGAACATCAACTTTCCCAGCTTTTAGATTTACTGGCCACGGTGCCTGGCAGTCTTTTTATTTCATTTCGACCGTACTGGCTTCGGAATGTAGGAATGAATGCCAGTACGGTTCAATTCCCTAACAATAATTTTCTTGCTGACGTGCAGTCCCTGAGATGCCAGTTCACTCTGAACGTCAGCACGAGTTGTCATGGGGTCATTAGTCACCTTACGTAGCATGTAGCGCCGAGGACGACCCATGATCTTACCTGGAGCTCCAGCTCTTCGCAGGTTGGAGACCGCCCCAGTCACTTGATGCGTGCAGACTATTGCTCCAACCGTTGAAAATGGAACATTGACACGTTCTGCTATTACTCTATAAGTTAATCCCTCACTACAAAGTTGAATTAACCGTTTACGAGTAGCTTCAGGGATTTCTTTAACTTTGGGCATTGTAGTTATAGTGTGCGTGACCTCAACGAGGTTTAGAGAGGTAATGATTGCGCCGGCTGCGGTTTGTTTACATTGCATTTGTTTCGATACGTTTCGTGAACGTTCTATAATAATTTCCGAACTAATTTATTCAAATTAAACTATTAAATATCAAAGATTCAACACCATATTTATTTTGGTCAAATACTTTTGTCCCTCATTACTTTTACTTGAGTTAAATTTTCTTGTTATAAGTGCACATTTGACTGTTCTGTTTAAATATTCTATTATATATATGTTACATAAACCTCCTGCATTAATTATCCTAAAGCAGTCCCTAATTTTTTTTAAAATACATAAAAAATAGAGTTGTGCAAATATTTATGTCTAGGCACTGTAAGTAGGAAATAATTCACACTGCCATTATGTCTCATAAATAAAGTGCTTCTACAGATAACATAAACTGATTGCATAATGCATATTTGTCGTACCTTCATGACTGTAAAATATCTAGCATTAAATAATGCTGACAATCCCTGTAAATTTCCTAACTATCCGTCCATAACTTTTTGTTTTTGAGTTACTTTGGTGACAGACCGATAAGCAAACCAGTACACACACACACACACACATAAACTCGACAAGAGAACAGTATAACCTTCTTGACGGAGGTACAAATTGATACAAATTTATTGCAGAAGAGCGTGGAATAAACAGTTTGTGCTTGCCGCTCTTTATAATTATTCGTGATCAAAAAAATTATTGCCGAAATTTATTATTTTCATGGCCATAAAGGTTTTTCAAAGTGTCAAGTTTGTGCAGTAAGCACAGGCTGGGTTGAAGGGCCGTTTGCTTCCCTCGGTATTTCCTGGAGCATAAAATTTTATAAAATTTTTATGTTTTATACAAAAAGCACAGACGGTATTTTTCGTTTTGATAGTTATTAGGTCAGTTGTGTCCTTTATCTTCGTCAGTCTGAGGAGCGAGTACAGACCGACAGGAGAATGATGTAGTTTATGCTTTTCTGTCTACTAGTATTTTCTGAGTTGCTAAAGTTTCTGAGACCTGATAACTCTGTGCAAAAAGGACGGACTATTGCAATCCTATCCTTCCGATAGTATTTTTCATGGGCTAAAACAGTTTCCGAGCTGTTAACAAACGTGCGCAGCAAGCACAGACCGGCGTGGGAGCGTGGGAGTTTGCGCCTGCCGCCGCTGCGGAGGGGGGAGGCGGGGCAGGGGGTAGGGGAGGGGGGCAACAGCTGGCAAGAGCAGGCAAGCATGCGCTGCTGTTGCGGTGTTGCGCTTCCGGCGCTTCTTCCTTACAAGCTGGGGGCTGTAAGTTGTCTTCGTGTTCTCCGTACTGTATCGGCACGTATATAATGATAATATTCTTTATTAAGTACTCGTAGACATTGCAAAATTGGAATTATATATGGTACACAGGAGAATAAATCATATATCTAGGTTACACAAAGCACATGTTGCAGTGGTCTTACATATGTGGCATTGGTAGCTGAGTTCTTCAATAACTGTTATGTATTGGCACATATCTTGTATATATGAGGCATTGGTAGTAGAGTTCCTTAACAACGATGTTGTATCAGCACATAATATTATTTTCTGCATGGATGGACGGCATTGATAATGAAGTTTTTGAATAACTGCGTTGTGTCGGCATATATCTTGTGACATTAGTGATACGTTCTTGAATGACTTTGTTGTAACGCTGTATATAATGTGCCTATATAACATTAGCTAATCAGTTCTCGACTTCCAGGCAACAGATGAGGAACTATAGAACGCCTCGTGGCGTAAGGCCATCACTCGCGAAGGGGAAAGGGGGATGGGGTGGCAGAAAGTGTTGAGTCAGCAATTTTTGGCTTTTTTCACATCTAGGTCAACACACCTGACAGCCTGCAAGAGATTATGATGGGAGCTCAGTTCCTTCTGGTAGTTTTTGGGTGAAACGACGTATGAAAAACTGTAGACAGATACAGGACGTTAGCATTATCAACTCTCTCACTTCATGCGCGAGTGATAAAAACCATCTCAGAACCCACAAGATGAACTTATATCATCAATAGATAATCTTTCACTGGCGACTCTGACGGTACCACTGTATCAAATTAATTTTTCATTTAATTTATTTCTCACACAAAGTAATAGGATCAGAAAGAACCCTGATATACATCTCTTAGAACCTGACTTATATTATGTGAAAGATTCATTTCATGTTACGTAAGGTTTTCTCCTAGTAAGATTTTTAGACCTTCTGGGTTAGCTACTATTGGAATGGATAAGCAGTTCGTAGGGTTTTTAATCCTGAAGCTGATTGACGTAAAATAAAATTATTTCGCAAGTTTCTCGCATTGTCGTATCACTCGGCTGATGATTACGCATGAATACCATGATAGCTGCTTTTGCTCTTTATTTGTAGCTGCATTTCAGTGTCGACAAATATTGAACGTTTATTTTTTGTCCGGCCTAATTTTGTTTCTTCTAAGAACTAGGAAGTTAATTGTCTGTACCCAAGGACTACTCTCTTTTAGAGTGGTCCTTGCCTGTAACTTATAGCATAAAAAAACGATGTTGCCGCTGCTTGCGCAGAGCTAGTTCATCCTGTGATGTATCGTTCTCAGATGTGCCTCGGTGCCAAATGCTGTCGCCACCTTCTGTTTTCTTGCTGTTGAGCACGGCGAAGTTCTCTGCCAACAATGTAGTTATTTTCTAGTAAGACTACGTATTGAATTTGATCCTAGTGAAAGATATCTGATTGAACGCATTTCATTTGCTTGGGATGCTGTGTTCATAAGAATAAAATATTCCCTCTCCAATAAGATCTGAAAATTGACGAAAATGCGTATAGATTTTTTGTATTCCATGGTAAATTACAGTCTCAATGTGGTTTCTGCTTAAAATCATGATGCTGGTTCTCTTGAAAGTTAATATATATATATGTATATATGTATGTATATAAAAGATATAAGTTAGATGCATAGATGAACGAAAAATGTCTCTGTCTTTTACTCTTACTTATTTACTATAATTTTAGAGCAACACCTCTTTTAGGGCAACGATTTTTATTTAACGTCTCACTGTTTTTACTGTTATATCATTTACGCTTCCATAGAAGAGTTGATGAGCATAGATCTTGTATTGCAATGCCTCGTAGATTTCCAATATCATATATTTGAACATTGTTAATGTAATTTAATCGAAAAACCGTTTTCTGAGAGTGTCAGCGGCTTATATAGTCCGTATTTGGTGAATTTGGTGCGTCCCGATCATATGACATTAAAACAAACCGTTGCTCTTGTCTTTAATGCCGTGCTTGTTTGTGGTTCCTTGAATAGTGAGTACATATTGTATATAATAAGAGTATCACACATTTATTTTGTGGTTGCGCAATGTCATATTTATGAATTCATCTGCTTGGCAACTTCAGCGCTTTTTTCGTATTATATACAGAAAAAAACTCCTTATAGGCCTACCTGTAACTAGATAAATCTCGAAGTAGAAAAATAAATTCTTGAGACTGTATACAAAAAAAAACATTTAAGAGACACAGTTTAATATTGGTGCTTGGTGAATTTTTTTGCTAAAAGTAGAAAACGGGTATTATTAGTAATTTTTCTATGACTATAAACAAATTTTTGACGTATATGCTACTACATTTCTTTAAGCCTTAGTGACAAAAAAATTGTAGTAGCTACTGGGAAACGGTACCACTTCAAAGTATGAACCTACCGTATTCTATTCGATTAATGAAAGAAAACTATTTCATTGACTAAATTAAGATAGCTATTATTTTTTATTATATAATGGATATGGAACATCAAATTATATTGATGTTTTTTATGTTAGATCTCGGAACGTTCTGCTGGTTATTCATAGAAATCCACTCTACATCTCAGTGGGACTCGTTATTTAAATTTGAGCTTATTTTTTATTTTAGTTTATTTTTTTGCTCTCGCTGACACTTGATGATGGCATGGTGCGAAGTGTTCTATCTTGTTAGTACTCACAGTTGATTGCGGCTAGAAAGAACAAAAGAGAATATAGTTTTATTTCTTCAAAAAATTATGAACGAAATACCTATGTAAAAGGAAAAAAAATTTTATAAAAACAAATATATGTGTAATATTGCACACGTTAAGCACTCGATTGCCAACGTTTCTATAATTATAGCTGCGCTTTTTATTATAGAAACATGAAATCATTGGAGTATTATATTTACCATTATATAAACTTTTGTTTCCTTAAGAGACAAGCTATTTCCGGAACGCAACCCTTAATTGTCTCTTAGCAGTATTTACTGTACTTGTGCAATTTCATTTCCGTATTTTATTGTTACTTTCCTTCGATCATCTATGACTGACTTATTTACAATCTATAAGATTAAACAGTTTATTATAAAAACGCTTGTAACACCAGAAATTTCAGTAGCATATAAGGATCAACCCGCAACAATACCTACTCATACTCATGGCAACAAAGAATTTACCTCATTCGGTACTACGCTCTAACAGGTTTCCTGCTCTTTATCTGGCTACTTCATTATAGATGCACCTCATTAATTCCGTGCCTTGCTGTAAGGGAGCTCTGATATCTCCCGACCTGCAATTCCGGTTGGACAGTCACACCTTCAATTTATACCGAGCCAGCTGCAGTGCATGGTACCTACGTACCCTGCTGTAAGGCATATAGTATTTTATTGCTCCTATTATCAGTGCTGTGTCTCAGCAGACGTCGAGCGATCGCTTCCATTTATAGCTATTACGTCATATCTCACAAACTTGCTTTAGTTACCTGTTTTGCTTGTCTGTTTCCATTACAGCGTATGCGTTTATCTGGCCAAAAATTCCTTATCGCCACATGGAGTGATTCGTTCCGTTTGTAACTCTTGCATTGTACCTGACTTAGTCGTTTAGTTACCTGTTTCGTTGGACTGTGTTCTTTACAGCGTATACTTTTGTCTCTCCTAGAAAGAATTGTTTTTCTCATGTAGAGATCCTTTCTATTTGCAGCACGGTAGCAGCATGCTTACATTCTGAGATCACACTCCTTGTATCGCTGCTATGAATATTATTCTCTGTGTATATTTATATTCTCACAAGTTGCCTAGTCAATTAATTAATATTGCTGGGCAATCAACAGTACGGCCTTCTTTGTGTATCGGGAGATGTTCGGGCCACAGCTTTCAATGGATGAAGAGGTGTCTTTCTTAAAAAAAATTTTCACTTAATTAATATTTGCCATTTACTTGATGCACGGCAAAGAATCTTTAACAGTGTTGCCAAGTCAAGCGTTTTGATAATTCTCTTGCAAAAATGTGAATTGTGTTTTCGCCAGAGCCTCTATAACGCCTCTATGATGTGAAACATTTAGTTTCACATCATAGGTGGACGAGGTACCGTTTTTATTCTCACGATATTAAGCGATACTCATTTAACTACGAAGAAAATTTATTTGTCAGAGGCTTGAGTTTTCCGATGCTGCGTTGCATTCAAAATTAAGAGATCAAATTGAAAAAAATGTTGTTTTAACGCTGTATTCCCCTGCATAATCCCTCTTTTGTTATTGAAGCGAGTTTTAGGACGTTTCATGAATTTCAATGATGTTTAATTCATTTATCTGTTCTTTTGCTCTAACTCTGTCTCTCTATCTTGATTACAATTAATTATTTCGTTGCTTGGTGTGTTTTTCATTTAGCATCCTTGTTAGAACTCACAAATACGGTAGTAGATTTAAGATGCTTTTTTTTTTCATTCGTTTTATTCATTTGACAATTTTAATAATTAATATTTGCATTATTTTGATTATTTATTTATATTTTTGTAGGGGAGGTTGCCCGCCTCTCCCAAATTATGGCGTCATGTGCCTATAGATATATGCCAACGATTTCAAAACGCCGTAACATCGCAGGTTCGAGGCCAACCCAGCCACGCAAGCTCTTTGCTGATCTGGTGTGCTGACTCGGCAGTGGTAGGCATGCAGGGCGCCGTGGGGGTACTTGCCATCCTCAGAGATGAGGGGGATATGTGGCGCGGATCATTTGAACCTTCCGTCGAAATGGTGTCATAGTTCTTGATGAGCCGTGGTCGGCTGCAGTCGCACTTACTCCTCTGAGGCCGGTGCCTATATCCGCAGCACATACTAGTGCGTGTAAATTTCCCAGTTGAGGGTGCGGTCCAGTTGACTGTACCGGTTACATCATGCTGGCGGCAAACTAGTTTTGGCAACATGTTTCCGTCAGGAAATCAGTATTGGTGGCATCGGGTGATCCTTTCCGTTTGTAGCTGTTATTTCCTATCTGATAAACTTGATTCATTAGCTTCGGTCATTGCCATTCCTCTCGAGAAATACAAGGAGACTTTGGAGGAATCGCCTCCATTTGTGACAGATGTGTTATTGCTCACAGTTTCTCTTCTGCTACCTATTCCATTCCACTTTCTTCCGCCAAGTATTCCTATCAACAGAGCTATCGTGTCACTCTCTCTGCCTCTCCTGTATATTGACCACCTACGCCTATAGAGAACAGAGCGTCCTGCATTGGTGTAGGTTCCTATACGTAAATTTTTACATCCTTTGTATGGTACCGTACCTCGTTGATGCAGCTCCGTTTGTGTATGCTAAATGCTGCAGAGAACGCTCTATTTTTTATAATTATCATATCTCTTTTGTTATACGCCATCGCGTGCAGCTTAGAGTATTCAATATTTTGTTTTAATTCTCTTACGGTTTTCTTTTTTTTCCACACCTTATCTGACTCAGAGGGAACAGTCTGAATTCCTTTAGTACTTATAAAATCCTTGCTTTGCTGTCAGTGGATTCAAAAAACGAGATCAGATGACAAAAGTTACTTGTTCTTGAATACCAGAAACACCTGAATGACATTCTTCTAATAGCAATCAAAACTAATTTCTTTTTTGCATAAATACTACGATTTGAATCCCACAGTATCTACTGATGCATACGCATACACTTACGTTCTCTATACATGTTCCGCTGCTCCATTTCTTAAGTATACCTAGTCCCTAATACCTGTTTAGAGATAATATGTAATTTATAGTATTTTATTACGCCCTGCTTATTAGTAGCAGAAATTCAACGGCTCACTGCATCAGCATCATAGATGATAGCCTCGTTAGTTGCGGCTTCCATGGTCAGCAATGTGAAAGGCGGCGCCTGAAACCCGTGGAGTTTATTTTCGTTTTTCCCTTCGGACTTTTGAACCGCATCGTATTTTGAGTATAAGGGACCCCTGGGCTTGTGAAGAAGAGGAGGAGGGGGGGGGGGGGCTGAGGGTCATGTGACCCAACGGCCGATCGATGCCCAGAGGTCTGAGTCACTCAGCCGCTTTGCTCTCTTCTTGTTTCTGCTGCTGCTCCATTCTGTGACTCCAAAAGAGTTGATTTTCACTTCACACTCCAGGCTGTCACGCGAAATCTGTAAAGCGTGGCACTATGCAAATTTCCCTCACGGGTGCGTTCGTAGAATAAGTGAAACATGGACGTTACCTATCTTATCCATTTTTATTAAACGGGTTGCGGTAGAGTTTTCAGCCTCATAACCTACAATTGTTAGAGCGCTAACCTTTTCGGGTCTAGACAAAGGACGGTGATCGGAGGAAAAGTAGCTGTTAGTCTATCCCGAAAACTTAACTGACTCGTGACTCTGATTTTTTTTTCGTTTTTGTGGTGTAGTTAAGAGAGAATGACCTTAGGAACTATAACTGTGTGAGCCAACTACCACATCTTGTATTGAAGAGGTTTTGCAACACTTTTGTGATCCCATTAAGAGGTAATGATCTAAAGAAAACTAATAGTATCAGCAATAGAAAGTTTGGTAAATCAGTTATTTTGCTAAACAATAATTATTAGTGGCCAACGCCTTGGCAGATTTCGGTTTTCAGTAAGACGAAGCTGCTGTCACAAGCATCTATATCTATATTGTACTCAAACTCCGTGAACCTTGCTTGCTTATTTATTTACTTGCTTGTGTCTTGTTTGACACAGCTTCTTCGCCTTTAGACGGGAAGAAATTCGAGGGATGAAGATTTAATAATAGGTTAGCTACCGAGGCGGCATTAGACTGACTGTATCTGTGATACGGAATTTAAACCTGATCTCACCTGCAAGAACGGGCACGCTGCAAATATAATTGAAATACAACGTAACATATAATTTGACTTTGCTTAATTACAGCCTGGGTGTTGAATATTCGTTAGAGAAGCAAAGAATCTGTTGATAGTGAGCCGTATTGGCAGCTCCTTGACGGGTAGGAGAGGACGGCCGAATAGCGTGTGGTTTATGACCAGCTAAATAACACTTGCTTTAGTACGAAAGCAAAGAAGATCGTGATGACGACCCGACGGGTCACGGGTCGTCTAGTTTTCTTCTAACGTTGGTCTTCCAAGTGTGCAGCGTTCTACGCGTTACAGCTCAGTCTCTGTCATCAGGGCGACGTGTGTAGGTCAGCCCTACACATAGTAATACTTATGTATTGTGAGCTTGTCATAAAATTAGTCTATTTCTGTACAGAGATAGAAGTTAATCAATAATTTTTTATGTCACACCTGCTAACGTGTTTCATGAGAACGCTCAGCTAAGATCCAGTGCCTGCAAGTCTGGCGTCGTGCGCTCGATATGGTCGCCAAGGTGCTAATAGGTGGGGCCCTGGTGAAGGCTTGCGGTGCCTTTTGTTGTACGTACTGCAGGCTACGGGCAGCATCCGAGTCGTACCTTTGATGTTATGTGCTAGGTAGCAGTGTCAAAATACCTGGCAACGAGTCCTTCTACTTACGTCGTACTTAACTAACTTGAATTTTACCCCACACTTTGTGATTGCGCCAGGCGACGGAATTAATGAGTAAAGTCGTAATGAAACTGACTTCACGACAGGTATTTAGGGGCCACTTGAACGCCCGAGCTGCCATTTAAATGAACATGCAGTCCAGTCTATCTTTTCCTCACGTGATAATTTTGCTGCCTGCTTTTGAAGAAAACATCCCGGTGTAGTTCCTAACTTTACCCCGCTATCAAAATGCGTTACACTCATAATCTAAGAGGTGAGTAACTGTAGGTAAACAGGTCCCTTGTCATTTAGCTTGTGGCCCATACTGTCAATAATATGACATTTAAAAATGCAAGTATTTGTTTTATGTATCGATAGAGCAAACGAGAATTTTAATGTACTTCATCTCAATTTGATTTCTCCATCGCGTATGGCGGAAAGTGATTTAGTCACAGCCCGAAGACAAAAAATCGGATATTGTTATATAGGAAATTTCAAAAAGCTCCGTGATTTTTTTTACTAATTTACTGTACTTCATATACCCCCAGTGTTTAAGAATGCTGGCTCGCGCATCGTCATGCGGTTAGACGTTCTGTTCCCCAGCTAGGAAGGGTCTTATTGCTCGACAATGCTGTGTCAGCGTTTCTGCCATTCACAGTTCACTAGGAAACACAGGCCAAACCATGTATGGCGACTGTTGGAAGGAGAGGGAGGCTGCAGTTGCCACAAGTCTTTCGTCTATGACGCCATACCTCAGACAATATGTTATCGACTGCAGTCGTACATTCTTTTGTGCCCTAGCGGAGCTTGATCTGTAGCATCACCATTACATTTTGGTTTCCTCATTGGTGCAGACCTATGCAGTCCAGGCGGCTTTACCTTGACCTTTACACATCCGATCTTATTACAGTACTGTTGTAATATTTGAGGAACGTGCTCGTCAATCACGTGTTGCTGGATGATTGTAGAAACACGCATGTGCCACAGCAGTTTGGTAGAGAATGAATGATCTGCTGTTAAAAGATAGCATTAGATATATTAATAAATGTACACAGTGCTGTTAAAAGATATTAATAGCTGTATTAATAAATAGACACAGTGGCAGTTCGATTCCTTTATAGTTGTTATAGATATTAGTCTTTAAAGTTATTCAAAGTGTAAGTACAATTTGTTTGGGTTGGGAGGGTGGAAACCATGTGCGTGTGTATGCGCTGTTAACTCTACGGTGCCGCGACACCTTCACCTCTTCTACCATCAGCTGATCTGTCGAGAGCCCGATTTTCCGTTACCCGCATCTTCCATCGTTTAGCATGACTTTATTTGTTGAATAATTACATCGCTTAATTATGCTATAGACACAGGTGGCCGTAGGATAAATTTACAAACGAATTTAGCTACTCTAGGTTTAGTTAAGGCCAAACGTAGAGGGAAGTATGGACGTGAGGGTTGGTCCATGGACTGATATTGCCACTTTAGGCGCGGCGCTGCAGCGGCGGATTTTCCTTCCGGACCCCCCCTGATCGATGCGACCCCCACCGTGTGCTTGCTGCTTGCCGTCTGCGGGGCCCGGCCGGCCCCCTCACTGTCTCTGCTACTTGTCTGTAGAATCACGGGCTCGTGTGACTGGGTTTAGTTTCATCACAGTTTTCGTTTTCGTTCAATGTGTCGCTTTTGTATATCGTGTGAGCATCGTGATGTACTCCGCTGTGACGTCAGTCCGACGGAGGTAGTCCGAAGTGACGTCAGTCCGACGGAGGTAGTCCGCAGTGACGTCAGTCCGTTGGATGTAGGGTTTAATTTTCGTTCTACCCTCGCAATAGTAGTCAATCAAATGTAGCAAACCAAATGATCAAGACTGGGACTCCGGTCCGGTTAATGCTAATCAGATCAGATTATTTTGATAGAAGCTGCCGAGGCGACACAATCTTAAAAAAACCTCTACCTACCTACTTTAAGGATGCTGAATTGTATAGTGGTTCTGACGTTTCGGTTTATACGACGAAATGTATCAGTTGCGTAATACGTGCTGCTAGATAGATACGGTATACAGTTATTTATGGTACAGTTAAATATTGGGTAGTTGTGGTGTAATGATTTTTTTAATCATGAAAAGTAAAAATGTATGGCGAATGAAGTATAAAGAAGTTTCATGATAAATTGTTCCAAGTTGAAAAGTCGGTGTAATAAAATGTATTAATTTTAGGCAAAACTACTAGACTATACGCAATTGAAAGAACACACACATACGAACACTCTACACGTCACTGTTACTCACGAATATGTAACTAAACACGGAGCAACGGTAGTGAAAGGCGTGTACTAGCTCTTGTATTATAGTAGATGTCAAATTACCCACGGTGTCAAGACAAAATTAGTTTTGATGGGAATGCTTTAGCTACGGTATGCTTTGGCATCGTCTTGGCTCTGATCGCGACGCAACTTATGTCAGGGTGTCTTGACCATGGGTCATGTGGTTAGAATTATGGGTTATTCATAACAGCTTTTTTCAGTTAAATTTGGGGAAATATTTGATGCAATAATAATCAACAAGTTCCAAATTTTTTGGCTAAAGGAACATCGGCCTGCATATGGGAAGTAGAATTTGAATTTGGTGTGTATGATAGAACCAGCTTCTTGCGCTCATACACCCTCGTGTTAAAAATGTCAAATTCTACATATTGAGCCATACGAGAAACGAGTTAAGTGAAAATATGTATTATTCTGCATCGTCTTTCATTAAACTGCTACTCCTATAACCCAGGCTTCAGTTCCTTCAAATTCAGCTGTTTTAACCCAAAGCTTGACCTTAGCTCTTTTATATCAAATGATTATTCTTTCGACCTATTCTTCAGTTCTTTTCAATTAAACTTCTGTTTATTTTTAACCCAAAGCTACTTCCTTCAAATTAATCTTCAATTCTTTATCACTAAGCTTCAGTTCTTTTCTGTTAACCTCCAGAATAATACTTTCAAGTTGGGCTGCTGAAGAATAAAATCTTCGGTATGTAATAATTCATTTTAGGGAATATTTTGGGTTGACGCTATGGCAAGATTTGCTCCCAGAGTTGGAATGACAAGAAGACGTAGCGCGCCGTAAAATTCACACTTGTTTGTTATTTTAGCAGAGCCCTGGCATCTCTGCTGGTCATCATTCTTGGCAACTGGGTCGTTGCATGGTAGATGGCGGTGCCCAGTTCTTTGGTATTTGACGACGACAGCCGAGCCTGTGCGTTTTCGTTTTTGAGCATAGCTTTGAGATTGATCTAATAATTCAGATTGAAATACTTAATAGGAACTCAATTATCATTATAGTAATTGATAACTGTACTAGGGCTACATAGTCACATTGTTTTACTGGCAGTATGATCAAAAAAATAACATTGTAAAAAACGTAGCAACGAGATGTAACTAACACAGAAATTAAGACAAGCCTTTGTATCCATTCCTTAACATTGGAAAGATTTACGTGTGTGTTATTATGTGAACTATTCGATTTAAATATCGTGTTCTTGCTAATAACCACATTTTAATGTAAGTTCTGTTCTATGGCACATGAAAATAGAGAACTGTCTGTATATTTCGGGCGCTCTGCCATACTTTTCTGACATTCCTACATTAAGTGCATTTCTCGTAATATACTTTTACAAAAGCGTTTCGAAGACATTCCAGACCCATTATTTGGTTTTTAATGTTGCGTATACAGGATTTTTATTTTATTTTTATTTTATTTTTAAAATTGTATTATATTTTTCGTTAGACTGTTTGAAAGATTGAAGGTTATTTTCACAAAATTTTTGGCGGCACAGGAACGTCGAGGGCAATGCGTAAACTGATTGGCCTTGGACCAATTCACCTCGAGTGATATTTTACCTCGTAGGTCAAGCAGGCAAGTGTAATGTACTCTCTAGTTAGAGACTGCATTATAGTGGTCGTTATTGCTACTATGTTACACATATGGCAAGATTATTTTGTTACGTTCGCCAAGGAGGTTACGTTTTGTCGAAATTTGTCTGTTTCTGTTAGTTTGTCAGTCACCAAGATATCTCAATACGTAATCGAAGGATCTTTACGCAATTTACAAGGAATGTTAGAAATGTCAGTGGGAATGGATGAATAACCTTTGGTGAAGATTCGTCTAACCGTTTGTTTGTTTGCCTGCCTATATTTTCTTCGTAACAATAATTCACATGGTTATGAAAGTTTCTTCACGAATTTTGCAGGAGTTGTAGGGAATGCTACGGAGAGCAACTGACCAAATTTCTGTGATGATCTGTCACTCAGTTGTCTGTGTGTCTCTTTATTTCTCAGAACATAGCTCAAAGAGTTAGAGACAGATCTTGATGAAATTTACAGGAATCGTTACAAATTATGACAAGGCACAATTAACCAAATTTTGGTGATGATCGGTTCGTTCGTGTGTTTGACTACATTATGCTTACCTTAGTGTTTGTCGGAAGACGACTGAAAAAGTTACTGAACGATCTTCAAGAAAATTACGTGAACTATTAATATTAAGTGGCACAAATGACCAAATTTTAATAATGATAAAAAGGAAATTCTGGTTTAAGGACAAGTTTGAATTTTTTGTTCCTATTGCCTTGGGTGGTGGAAGTATGCGCTCTCTGAGTGCTCTAGTTATAGTTTTTAATATTATTACAGTCCTGGTGTCAGTCATGCACTTGTAACAATAAATGCTGCGCATCCACTTAATAAAACGTAATTCTAAATTTTTCAATTTTATCACTGTCCATATTGTTATCACTCGCGAACAAAGTGAGAGAGGTGATAATGTTTTCGTTGAAGATGTAAGTATATATATTTGTATGTATGTAATTGTATATATGTATATATATTTTTGTACTTGGAGACAGCTTTTCTGTAACACAGGTTTTATAATAAATAACAGCATTACTGGTAACGAGCTTTCTGTTGCTCTCAACAAAACCTGTATATATATGCCTGTCCACCCAATAAGTGGTCGAAGGAGTTGAGCTATGTTCATGATGTTTTGCAGGAGTTTGGTGGGTTGCCCTCGATGTGATCCATACCAAAAAACTGGGAATAGTTGGCCAGAAAAAATGATGGCGGCGAAATTTGTTCTCCCTCAAAAAACAGGTAGAAGGAGTTGAGCTAGGTTCATGATTGTTTGTAAGGAGTCTGGTGGGTTGACCTAGATGTGACACATGCCTAAGACCTAGACCTAGCTGGCTATAAAAAATGACGACGCTGAATTTTCTCCAATGCGGCAGATCGTCTGGAGCACGGGGCGTTCTGTTTTTTCCTGTTATTCTCAAGGAGGTAATGTACGGGGGCGTAGGGCGCTAATCTGTTGGATACGGCATCCATATGAAAAGTAGGAATAGCTGGCCATCAAAAATGACTCCCGTTGAATTTGCCCCCTACCGCGGGTGATAGTTTTACGCCACCGAGGCGTTCTAGTTGTACATGTATTTATATGTCTGTCCACCCAATAACTGGTCGAAGGAGTTGAGCTATGTTCATGATTTTTTGCAGGGAGTCTGGTGGGCTGTCCTCGATGTGACCCATGACAGAAACTAGGATTAGCCGACCATAAAAAAAATGACGTCGATGAAATTTGCTCCTCCCGCAGGTGATGGTCTTACGCCACGAGGCGTTCTAGCTTTGGACTAATGTCACTCCATTTAGAATGCATTACCTTATCTTGCCACCACCCCAATTATTGTTTTTCTGTAAGTTACTGTTGTACTACAGTGGCAGTCAAGTTTCTTCTTTTGTCCAGGTTCATCTTCTGTACAAGCCCAAGCGAGTTTTTTTTTTTTTTTTTTTTTGCCGTTCACTGGCGTCAGTTTCAGCAGTTACGGACGTACGTCTTCTTCGTGCGAGTTACGTTCATCTTCTTTATCGCCTTAGGGGGTCTGTTTGTGTTGACAAAGCAAGCTTGTATAAGGAAGTGATGAATGCGTGCATACGAGGGCTGCAGCGTCTCTTGGCAAGCACTTACGTCGCCCCAGAAATGTGCGGTCACTTTTCTATTTTAGGTGCGATGGCCACGGTAAGGCCGCCTCTATAGGTGTGTAAGTGTGTGCGTGTGTTGATGTCTCATCAGGTGATGAGAGGTGTGGTCGGACACCGTTGTATTTCGTGGTCCTTGTGAAGGTTACCTTTTAGGTACGTAAATATATTTTTGGACAGGAACGTTGATAATGATTGGCGTTGCTCCAGTATCGTTGCATTCCAGCATTTTCGTCACCTTGGTGTTGTGTCTGTCACCGGGATCTGTGTTCGGTTCCGGCGGTCTGCAAGCATTCAAGTCATCCGATTACATTTATCAGCGGAGTTCTTATCATCAGCGCTTTGCGTGTCTTCGCGTTGCGTAGTGCCTCCGTTTGGGATTTATTAACCGTCCCTTGAAGCTTTGGTGTGTAGTTTTAATAATAATAAATTGGGTGGAGTAATTTATTGAAATTAAAGAATTTTAGGACTTGTAGACCTGTAACTGTAGAAATTTATTGAAGTGTATAATTTTTAAGATGGTTAAAGTTAAGAATGGCAAAGTTGTTAGGCGTAGAATTTATGAAAGCACAGTACTCTTAAAATTACCAAGATTGTTCAAGTTGAGTCAGTCACGATTTTTAGACGTTTATTCTTAGGTGGTAAGTATAAAATTGATAACAATAGTGTGGCCCAGCACCATAATATTTATCACCCGCGAACGGCATGAGAGAGGTGATAATGTTTTCATTGAAGATTTAAGCAAATATTTATTTGTATATATATATTTGTAAATATATATGTATTTGTCTGTCCTCCCAAAAGCAGGTAGAAGGAGTTGAGCACACTTCGTAATTTTTGCAGAGTTTGGTGGGTTGACTTAGATCTGACCCATGCTAAAAAACTAGGCCTAGCTGGCCATAAAAAATGACGGCGTTGAATTTGCCTCTATCGCGGCAGATTGTGTTACTCTACGAGGCGTTCTATTTTTCCTATGTTATTATTAAGAGATAATCCCTAACCTTGTTTATAAAAAAGGACTGCGTCGAATTTGTCCCTACCGCGGGTGATGGTCTTACGCCACCAGGCGTTCTGGTTTATACCCGATGGCGACTCTTGCAGTGCAGAAATCTTTGTAAAGTGCGCTTTGAGTTTTGTGCATCGACAAACGTTTGATGATGGCGCGTATGGCGCGGGTATCGTTCCATAGCAGCGCGCTGCTCTGTTCCTCTGCAGCCCGTCCGTATATATATATATATATCTACAAATTTTTGTGCAATTTTGCGAAGCAAAGTCCTTTGCAGTAACTGTAGACTCCCCAAAAAAAGCTCCTGACTCCATGCGCTCCTTAACTGGTTTCTGAAATTTATCAGTACTGTATAGCGTATAGTCTAGGTGTAGAAAGTATACTTTTTCAATTGATATGGGTTGATTGCTAGGGAATCGCACTCGAAGTATAAAAAGTAAAACCAACGTCGTTACTTTTTCATTTCATTAGACTGCCCGGCTAATCTGCTATAATAAGTTGTAGTATAGGCCATGGGTCATAACGTTAGATTCGCCCATGCATAGATGACATTTTTCTTTACTGCCGCTCCTGCCTCTTCCCTAAACAATGCATACCTACGTTTCGTTGTAGAGTGGGCCATGACCCATAACATCGATACGCCAATTCTGTATTCCAAAGAATCATGCCACACAGGGACTCCAGTAAGTTACCTTGCCAGAACAAGGCTTGTGGCATGATTTTAAATACGTACCAACTTCGCTTCTGTTCTTTTTTCGCTGACAATCTTTGTTTTGTTCTTCCTCTTCTTTCTCGACTCACTTGCGTACCAATACCTACTTAGTTCTTGGGACTCAAGATATTTTGTCTAAAACTACGATACAGAACTTCCCTAGGGACAAATTATTGCGTCTGACCCTCAGGTTGAAGCTAGCGTATGACATCAAGCATAGGACGAGAACATCACGCATGTGCTCCCCTCTCTTACCCTTTCTTGAGGCCGTTAAACTGCTGCAACGAGGGCCAGGCGAGGGCTCTCAGTGCACAGGGCGCCGCCAGCGCTATTTTTGGAGCCATTTTGCACTTCAGGAATGTCTTGTTCAAAACATTAAAATTCTCGACGCTTTGTCTGACCTGAAGGGTGCAAGCCATGGCAGCTAAGCTAATTTCGAGAGGCTTTTGCTGTCTTCGCAATATTCATTTTACCCATATGAACACGGAATTGAATTCAGCATACAGTACATACAGGTACTGTTTATCCATAGTACGTATTATCTGTCACGCACTACAACTCTAGGGCGACACAGAAAGACGATAGTAACAGCTCGTAAGGCTCGCCATATCTCTGTTCATTTGAACTTTCGTGAACACGCGCATAAAAACATAAACTGAGATTTGTTTGCAAATTTACCGCTAGTTCCCACTAAAAATGTTTTCATTGATGTCTTCGCGCATGCGTAAAATTTTAATGCTACTATTTTGCCTAGTACCCCCAAATCGTAGTCACGTGCTACAGATAAAATGAAAAAATAATATCCTGTTAGTTATCGATATCGTTGCCTATACGCCGTATTCACACGAAGCATCACCGCCACTGTTTGTAATGGAACCCCCTCTACATTAATAGTGCAACATTGCAAAGAATTAGCAATTCATTAGCCTATTTATATGTTGTGGTCACACAAACTTACATCGTTACTATTTATTTTTTTGAATTACTTTCACCGCAATAACATACGCACAAGAATTATAAATACGTGACCAACGCCATGTGTCTTACAAAATCATATTGTGCGATGCCTGTGGTCAGAGTTTCTGTCGTACCTGCCTGTTTTTTCAGGTGTTCCCAAGTATATCTCTGCCCTGTATGTTCAGATGACTCATTGAGGTGAGTTGTTTGGATCATCATCTGCTGTTGTTGCTGGGCTGATAATAGTACCTACCTAATCACCTGTGCCAGATAGTGCCAGCGTTGTGGGTTAATTAGTCACAGCCAGAAGTTGAGTTAATATTGCCGTAGGATGATTTAGCGATGTAGTCTTCACTACGATGAAAATCGCCTTCCAACATATGTCAACATTGAAAGCCATGAAGCCTCTTTCGACGGCTACAGAACCACTGGTCGCGCTGCTGTTAGATTCTCAGGTCATTCGGAAAAATTTGGATCAGTGCGGAAATACTATATGACTATATGGCTCGGTAAAATTGACACGTCGCTGCTTTAATTGCTTTGTCCTCCCTCTTCTGGAGTACTGCTCTGTAGTCTGGAGTTCTGCTGCCGATTGCCATCTGTGTTTGCTTGACAAAGTGGTTCGTTGATGTGCGTTCATGCTGGGTGGTGTTGTGCCCTGTGTTCTGGCGCATCGTCATAGAGTTGGTGGGGCCTGTTTTTTGTATAAAATCTATAACTGTCCCAGTCATCCACTGTCTGAGTTTTTTCCGGATCCATTTGTTCGGGTGAGGTATACTCGGCGGACTTGTGCTCTTCATGAGTTTGCCTTTGAACCGTTACGATGCCGCACGGGCCAGTATTCCCGTTCGTTTTTTCCATCGTGTGTGGATGTTTGGAATGGTCTTGATGGCTCTGTCTTTGCTGGTGCGAGTGTTACGATATCATTAGGTTGTGGGAAAATCAAACGTAATCAATTTAAATAAATGTCAATATACGGGAAAATGCTACGATATCATAAAAAATTAAGGTAATTAACTAGACTAATTCTTAATATA
>LQNS02278174.1:18944041-18965760 GCA_001587735.2 Parhyale hawaiensis
TTAATAGTCATTCTAATCAAATTGTGCATCCCTTTTGTTTGACGTATTAACGCAGATCATTGCAGCGCCAATTAGTGTCTCATTCATAATCCCTGTCCAGTTAATTAACATTGTTGTATATTTTACGTGAACAGTCTAATTATTGTATACACACACTCATTCACACACACGTACACGAAACACGTAAAAACACAACTAATATCCCAACACGAGTATTGGCAGCTTTAAACGATTTGTACACAGAGCTATTCTGTGATCTCGGATCTTCTTTTTTTTATTCTTTTGTTTTCTTCACCCGCTGGGCTGGTTGCGTGGGGGTTTGTTAACCTCATGGAGTTTCTCCGTTCCAACGTCGCCAGTCCCACGTCGCCAGTATGATGTAATGAAAATAACTGATAGGAGATTCTTCTTAGCAGCACTCTGGGCGTCCTGGGTATCTTTACGCTCCATTTTTGATTCATTGCCTTTCTATCGACGCTCCGGCTTATAGTTTTAATACGTATTAATAATAGTAGTTATGCAAGTAAAGGCGCGTCAAGATTGTGGCAGTCGCGTTACTTACTGACTGTCACGACGATTGCTTGTCACAAAAGCTGTTAGGTCTTCAGATTAGCAAGTATTGCTTAGCACACATCGAAATTTGCAGCAATCGCGCCACACTTCGCGATTAGGACCACTGGTCACGGCGCTTTAGAGGACCCTGGAGGATTGAGGGTAAGCGCTTGTCCAGATCTTGAGCCGTTACCCTGAGCAGTGCGCCCCTATTGGGCCACAGGTCGCGGCACTGCTTTAATTCGCGAGGTCCTCGGCCCCAACCAAATACTCGTCCAGACCTGGAGCAATCACCTGGCACTGCACAACTGTATGCAGTGCCTCTAATTGTGGCACTCTCATAGGTTACCAAGTTTTCTTTTAAGGCTTGGTTAATCACTCTCCGACATTTGAAACAGTCGGGGTACTTTCCGAGACTATAGGAGCACAAGTCGGATCTTACGCTGAAAGTGGCTTCCTCTCCGGCGCGCGTGATGTAACCACGTGCAGGCGGAGGCTGCCGCGCAACACCTAATTACTGCCGGTCGTTATCTGATGAATTTGCATTGCCGCCGGCCGGATGTGCCGAGCTTCCTGCCCTTGAAATCGGTGCACTTGCTTGCCATGTGGTTGCTATGCAATTCACTGGGAGCCAGTTCCTCTGTTCGGAAATAAACGGTAACTGTATTTCTTGAAAATTCTGTGATTCTTTGCCCCGTGCATTTTTCTAGGATGTGCTCTGAGCGATTTGTGTTATAAAATAGACGGTAACTGTTTTATTGGGTAAATTCTGTGTTTCCTACAATTTGCATTGTTTATGATCTGTTGTGAATGAATTCATTACCAGAAAATTATCATGCGATAATGTTACTTAGAAATATACCTACCGGTATATATAAGTCTTTCATTGCCCCTGCGTTACTGTGCAGGCGACATTCACTCTTGAATATTATTTCATATTTTTCTAAATTGCACCATATATTCATCGATGGAAAGGTGTTTAAAATGCTGCTCAAGTTCTGTGGCTACCATCTATCCTCATCCTAATATAATAAAACGCTTGGTGTATTTATATATTTCGTGTCCGCTTTGAAGGAAATAGGCGAAAAATAGACCAGGTTGCAGATTTTTTAATTAAGTCGCCTTTTCATGAAGATCGATAACCAGGCTGCAGAAGATGGCGAAAGTGGGATCCTTAATCCTAACCCTCAATGCATTTTTTGCTTGAAACACTTCCTGAAATCGAAGCAAATATATTTGCAGCTTTTGGAGTCTGATTTTATAACTTTTTTTCTCTCAGGTCGCGTCGTATAAAGTCAGAAGAGTATCAACGAAGCACTCACATACGGATGTTTTTTCACGGGCAGTAGACAATTTTTTTCTTCTGGCTTGCTGTTTTGCTTTGACGGAACAGTTATCTCTTCATCGGCCAAAATTTCAGCACTTCAATGAAACAAATATTTGAGTTTGGCGGTATCATGACTACGGTACGCTCACTGTGCATATAAGCTGACTGGAGTGGTATTCAAGTTTATTGCAGTGTTTTACTCAAGATTTTACTTCTGCCCGTCAATATGGAAAAAACACGTGAAAGAAGGGGAATGAAGGAGGAGGTACCTAAGGATGAGCGTAGCTCACGTCAAAGGATCAATGAAGAAAATGAAGAAGCAAATCAGAGAAGCGAAGATTTTGCACTGGACTTTATGAAGCAAACATATCGATTATTGCGACAATTTTTCACGCATAGGTCCACCAGTGTAAGAATATTTTCTATGGCATTTTCTGCCAGTTTGCGATTTGTTTACCCTCACCAATTCTTTTTCGGTGAATGAAGCGCAGTTTCTTCATTCTGCAGCTGAGACTGATTCAGCATAGTAGTGTGCATAGACGTATCTATACTAAGTCCTTACGCCAACCCAACTAGCTGGATATGGACGCAACACAACTTAAGCCCCTTTATTCCTATGGTTTGGTTCCAAGTGTCAGTTATTCAAGACGATGCAATCAACGCCGTTCCTTGAAGACACCAAGTTTGGTTGGCTATTTTATGGTTACACTCTGTAAAATTTGACCTTTGTATGTTTGATCTTACAAGGACGTCGTGCTTGTAGCCCAGCGTGTATCGTCTGTATGAGATCAGCATACAAACACTCCGCTGTGGCACTCCCGTACATCCCTTGTTTCCTCTTTATGGCCCGTACTCGACCTGCAGTGCATAGAGAATGAACTGATAAATTACAGGTTCTGAGGTGCGGTTTGTTAACGATGGGCCGTACTTGGACTGTAGGGCGGTGATGGTTCCCGCACGAAATGGACGAAGACGTTCGCAGTTAGAGTAGATAGGCGGCAGTAGTGGAACCAACAGGCCCATCCCCAGAGAGATACCGGGACTTACGCCCCGACCTTGTATAAGCTATTGCCATTACAGCCGGGCTCTCATTGGTTGGAGACGCCATTTCCAACGGGGCTGGCAACGCGTTGCCAACTCCTTTCCAACGGTTGGAGTTTTTAGAGGAAGCGTTGGAAACGCTGTTGGAAATGGGCTAGCAAACAAAAAATTCAAAGTCGTTCGCAGTTCTGAGGGCAATTTTTAGCCTCAGTTTGGAAGTTGTGCACTTCTATTTAATGCTGACCAATAAGGGGCACTCATTACAGTCAAAACATTAACAAAATTTCAAAAAGGCTGCTCATTGCAATCAGCTTGCGTATTGCTATCATAAAAAGCTATTCACTTAACTTATATATTAACTTCATGTAATCAATTCCACGCCTACGCCACCGTCAAACAGTGTCACACTCCATGGCTTCTACCAAAGTAAAGGTTAACACTTTCTTAGGGCCAAAATGTATTATTTTTTATTAATATTAGTTCCGTGGATTAGAATATAATATTCTGGGTCTTCCGTTGAGGATCCCAAAACATCCGTATATACCGATCCTGCAAAATCCGTTTATCCGTATTGAATATAAAAAAATCCGTACAAACCGGGACTTATCCGTATACTGGCAACACAGATCGCACTGCCCTAGGCTGTCATACCTGTGACCTGTGATTTCCAACATGAAGGGTGACCACAAAACAACAACAAATAGGGAAAAAATAAAAATTCACTTTTCGAAGTTCACACCACACAAATCTTCACGACAGCAAGTTTCCAATTTCTCCAGATCAATTTTCTACCTACACTCTTTCGAACGCTGTTGGAAGAGAGTGTGGATGGGAATTTCCATCAGGCCTTTCGAAAGGGGTTCAACGCCGTTGCCAACCGGTTGCCAACACGTTGCGAAAGGCTTGCCAACTGTAGTTCACAATGCCTTTCGAACGCTTTGAAAAGACTGGACAGTTGGAAACCAGTTCGCAACTATATTTTTTCGATTTCTGCCATTTTAAAAATTTTCCCATTTATCGACTTTGCCATTTTTCGATTTCTACCATTCTTTCGATTTCTGCCATTTTTCGTTTTCTACCAATATGGTTGCCACTCACCAACCCCTTTCGCAACGCGTTTCCAACCAGTGTGAGCGCCGTGTATGTCAGTATGATATAGATGACGAAGGAAAAAAGAAAAAAAAGGAGGAAGAATCTCAGCCGATGAGACGATCATACATGCAAGCGAGCACGATTTACGTGTAAGATATCGTTCTCTTATCAGGCTTGCAGAATCGGGGTCGGTAGGAGTCAGGCATTTTTAGGCGCCAAAAGTCGGAGTCGGACTTACGCGTGTCCCATGTGTAATATCCAGTGGAAATGGGCCTATTTTGTTGAGAATTAAATTCGAAGTCAGTCACTGGCTGGACCCAGCTGAATAGGTGCATCCGACTCCGTAGCACTCGTTGACTAGGTACTAGCTACTACCGTAGGTACTTAGATGTTCGGGATCAGAGTTGAAGGAACGCGTTAGGAAGTAATAAAGTTTATTGGCTACATTTTCCAGTCGATCGCTTGATAAATTACTTGTACCCTTTACCGTTCTCAGTAATTATAATTATCAGTTTTCGTCGAGACAGCTTTGTTTGAAACGTGACTAAATGGTCCTTTAAACGGCTAAGTGTTGAATGTGTAATCTGCTCTTGTCGTTATGTAGTTAACGCCGTGGTACATTTGTGCTCTTACATGTAAAGCAACTTGGCCACACAACCCAGATGGGAAATACTCGTGCACTGGTTCGTGTTGCAGATATATGCCCGCTGGGCCCCAGAACCATGCACGAGTGCAGTCCAAGATAAGTTGCGCGTAGTACTTAATCTTTCACTTGTTGAAGCCTTGCGAATGAATTAAGATATTCGTATAGCCGACTCATCTTTCTGGTCATAACAACTCTTTCGTGTCAAATGTTATAAACCAAAATTGCCTAAAGTTTTCGACTGGGTTCCATAGTTAAAAAAAAGGAGCCACTGACGAGCCAATTTTGTGTAAATTAAATGTTAACAGGAAATTTAATCTTTTCCAACAAGTGTTTGCAGGCGATGCAATTATTACCTCCGCAAAGGAGGTTATGTTTTCGTTGTGTTTGTCTGTCTGTCACCAAGATAACTCAAAAAGTTTTGAACTGATTTGGACGAAATTTACAGGGATTGTTAGATATGTTAGGAGAAACGGATGATTTACTTTTCGTGAAGATATGTCCATCCGTTTGTTTGTTTGCCTCATTTTGCTCGATGCCATAGCTCAAAAAGTTGAGGATGGATTTTGATGAAATTAACATGAGCTGTTAGGTATATGACAGAGTAAATGACCAAATTTTGGTAATGATCCGTTTGTTCATTTGTAAGTGTTTTTGATTTTATGCTTGTTAGCACAATAACTTAAAAAATAATGAATGGATCTTTATGAAATTGATAGTGGTTGTTAGTTATGTTGAACGGCATAAATGATTGAATTTTAGTGCTGATCGGTTTGTTCGTTTGTATGTTTGACTCATGTTTATCTTAAAGTTTGTTAGCAGTATAACTCAAAAAGTTATGAATGGATCTTCAAGAAAATTGCACAAGCTGTTATTGCTATCAAAAGGCACAAATGATTACATTTTGGAGTTAATACAAAGAAAATTATGGTTTCAGAGCCAATTTCAATTTTTTGCTACCGTTGCCTTGCTTGGCGGAGGTATGCGCTCTCAGAGTGCTCTAGTTTAGTTTATGGTATTATGCAGGTTCGTAGACATTCCTTACTTTAACCGTAAATTACCGTACATATGTTACCACCACTATTATTTTACCGGGATTCCACAATACAGACCTCATTTTTTATGTGTGATTTAGGTTCAAAATTTGTCCTTTTTAGCACTCAATGTTTGTACTCTTGATTCAAGAGTACTGATATTGATTGCGTAGAAATAGTAATTTTAAAATTTTCAAAATTAAATAAACTGCATAAAACAGCGGGGGACTACACCTTCTCAATGACAACAACGACTGCCGTAGCACCTCTGCGCTCCCTATGCAGGCTCATTAGAATACAAAAGAGTTAAGCTTGTCAGAATTATATGGTCCTGGCGCTGCTCTGCTTGTAACGCGCGTGTGCGCATGGCGGTGTTTATGGGTCTGACGTGCGCAGTTCATTGATCAAACCACGGCAGTTGGTAAATGTGGTTGCTCCATATCTGCAACCGTAGTGCCAATTTAAGTAGTATTTCGGCCTGACGATGAAATTGGTTTGTTACCACAGTAGTATTTAAATGCGTCTACACTATGTACGGGATCTACAACTCGCTCTCCTGAAGGGGAGGCAAGCGTATGTTGCAAGAGTTTGTTCTTCTATATACCCGTGTGTCCGCAGCCCGCGGGCAATGTCTGTTCAGGGGTCAGTGCCTGCGTGACTCATGTTCCAAGAAACTGCGCTGTGCTGTGAGCTGTGAGTTTCCGCGAAGACTCTCTTTGATCTTGATTCATATTTAGGATGTCTCTTTGTGAGCCTGATGATATTTGCGTATAACAATAGCTGAAGGTAACTGTGTTGCTGTAGACGAGACCGTGGTGCATACTTAAGGCATACTGTGAGCATGTGCAACGCATTCTATTGTTCGTAAACCAAGGAAAATCGATGTGGCAAGTTCGTAACGGCCTCGCAGTTTCACTTGTATTTTTGGTCGCTCGTCGATCTCGTGTTATATTCTACAAATCATCACGTCTTCAACACTAGTTTTGTAACATTCTGTGAGTTTAGTTTACAGTATCCATGAAGCCCGTTGCACACGAGAATCGAAACTCGGAAACGTTTCATGTTTTTGGAAGAAGTGTTTCAGTGACCGTGACTACAGCTTTACATGGTTGAATAACGTTTCAAAAGATTCATCTTTGCAAATTTTGACTCAGCTGAAGTTTTTGTGGAACTGTAGATGTTGCAACCGCTTATTCTTGCATTTGATGTACGTTCTCCCTTTCAGTTGCTGCGAGTTCTGATATGCTCTTTAATTTTCTTTTCACATCACAATATCAATAATACGACTCTAAATCTCCAATGAAAAATCCTCAGATTAGGACAAGACAGTCGTTGTAACCGTACAATCTACATATATGTTTGTATGGATGTGTGTCCCTTTTTACGTAATGCTGTTACCACAATTAAGTTCTCCTATCTTCAACAGTAATTCCGGACTTATTGCATATCGCACAGTCGACTCAACACACTAGACTAAACTTCCTCATTTTGTGGAAATGTTCGTGTTGCAATTGTGCATGTGTTGCAATTGTGTATGTGTTGCAATTGTGCATGTGTTGCAATTGTGTATGTGTTGCAATTGTGCATGTGTTGTAGGGACGTTCACCCTTGTCAGTTGCCGCAGCTCCTTGCATCTTCTTTTACTCACTCACTCATCGCCCCTTCGCAATATGCCTGAACTGCCTCTATAATAACCTAAACAAAAAGGCATCGTTATATGGTAATGTAGTCGCTGCAACCGCGCAATTTGCATTGGTTGTATGGACGCTCATCCTCCTGATTGCCGTTGCCGCGAGCTCTATAGCACCTTCATCGGCAGGTAATTCACAAACTTCTTTATAATCCCAGAGAAAACTCTACGCCCAAATTAAAAAGGCGTTATTATTTGAACATGCGTTTGTTACAACGAGCAATCTAACGCAGATTGTCGATATTGACATGTTTCCTATGTAGTGCAATTTCCGATAATACATACCAAAAGGAACTGCCTCGTTTTATGAAAACGTGGGCCTTGCAACCGCGCAATGTTGCGTGTGTTCTATGACCACAATCCTATCCCACTGGCCTCCAGCTCTTGCATGTATCTGCGAGGGTACTAAACTTCGCCCTTGTTTTTCTGCTCCGGCCTGCATGAACTGGTTCTCCCACCACTGCTATTTTATGTAAAATTTAGCTGTGTGTTTTTGCTCGAGGTGTAAAGTAGCCAGAGCTATGCAGCAGCGGCCCGGAGGTGGCCAATATTCTAAGTGGCGCTGCAGTTTTTTCCTTTTTGCATTTCGGCATTTGTTGATTGAGTTGTTACTCAGCACTGGGCTGACATTCTTAATTTTTGTGGGCATTAAAAAGAGACTCCAACGATAGGAGTTTTATCTGCAGAGGTCGGTATCTCCGATTATGTTACGATGGTACAATGGCAAAAACGATCGTACGATGGCCATCGCCATCGCTCTTATGATGGTGATGGCCATACCATCGCTCTATCGTCATCAGAACCAAAATCGCCAATTTTCATCGGCGATGACCTGCGATGAAATAACCGCCGGCGATGGCCATCGTAGGGCGTCACAATCGGTGATGGACTATCGCATTAACACATTTTAAAAATGCAAGCATTTCAGACCACAAACATCGAAAAGCAGCATTTCTTATAATCTCGGCCTGTGTGCGATTTTCAAACCAGTAATACTATTCCTAGCTGATAAAGTAAGGCCCAGGTTATTAATTGATATTGTTAGATCTGGGAAATGTATTAAAATAAACTTTGTAATCCCCTCCTTGTTGTAATGCTACTAAAAGAATGAATGTTTCAAACAACTAAGGCTGCTTCTCTGTATTTTGTCGGCATCGGAAATACAATCGATGACGATGCCCATCGTATGCCATCGCCGATGGCATGTTCAGTCATTTCATCGGACCATTTCTTCCTCATAACACTATCACCGATGGAGAAAATGCCGATCGGCGATAGGTACTTAGATACGATTTCCATCGGACCATCGCTATCGCCGATGGATTTTTGCGATGTTCCATCGTAACATCGTAATTTTTCCGATGGCGATGGTCTACACACCATCGCCATCGTATAATCGCCGATGGATGGCCATCGTGCCAGTCTCTGTTGATCTGTAATAAAAATATACAAACACCCCTTTCGTATGCGTCTTATGGTTCTTGATGTACATACGTCTTCTTAATAATACATAGATGATGCTTGAAAATGGACTCCTATGTAAAATCCGTTGGAAACTGGCAAAAAGTGTATTTACTGAGCCTCACGTAAGTTCTATAACTTGAGAAAACGAACATTCCTCAAAACTGTAAAGAAGTCACGTTCCAGAACTGAATGATTCAGATCATTCTCAAGTTGTTAGTTGGACGCGTTACTGTTCTCCGTTTGCATTTAATTTTTGCGTACCGTCAAAGCAGTTATCAGTTTTTAATAATAAATACGCTGCTAAACGACTGTTTGGATCTTCAGTAGTTTATTCGCAAGTCGTTATTTTGCTACTTTCTTGTCTTCCATCTGCATTTGGTATGTACGCATAGCTAGCTATAGTAATTTACAATTTTTAGTACTAGAATTTCTCTACCATTGCAGAAGATTGCCGCTTATTAACCCGCCCACTTCATCACTTGCTCAAACACTTGCCTTTTGCTGTGATGCACGGGATAATTTTCTCGCAAACTGCAACTAAAATTTTCACGGAAACCCAATATCGTGCAGAGTTGCACAACGTCCCCCCCCACCATATGGCCACGACGACAACCTGACATTTATTGAGCGAAGCTCATAGGGCGTTTGTCCACAGCAGACTGTCCCCCATACATCCTCGCATTCGCTTCGATAAGACAAATTTTAATAAAATGTTATGTAATGTGTTCGCTATATGTGTTGGAGTGTTCCGAATGTTCGTAACTCGAATGCTCCTATCATTAATTTTTGTAACTCGAAGGTACCTGCCTAAAATACTCGTATGCATGTACATTGCGTTCGTTTTCGTTGTTCGCAACTCGAATGTGCATAAATCAAACCCTTGTAAGTCAAATACTCGTAAATCGAATGTTTTTCAATCCAACGCTCGTAAGTCGAGTAGCGTCTGCACTCGACCTCGAAGTCACTACTGCTCAATGCCACGGGCGCCGCAGTAGCGCAAGTTCCTTTGTAAGCACTGCAGACAGCGAGAGCGGCGCAGTTACCGCCCTGTAATCCATCCCCATTGTGATCATTGTAATGCACAGCTGACGCGCAGGGCTACACACAAGTGTTCTATCGCGTCGCGCTACTGCCGTCCTTCCAACGGCTGCTCATCTGCAGTACTGCGAGAGCGTTTGTTTCTTTATAGAAACACGGTCGAAGAGTCAATTTCAAACTAATGAAAAACTGGTCCGTGAATGCTAGTCATCCGTCGTGCTGTTATGAATTTTTTGGCCCCCTGAGAAGCTGGTTTACGGTTTTTGTTTCATGGGTCGGCAGTGCAGCAGTTGTCCAGTAGTTATTGCATTTAAGGGTTAAGGAGGTTATCATAACCCGACTCCTCCATACACTTTGATGATTATATCGGGATCTTAGTCTCACTCCCAACTGAAAATGTCTCGACTGATTTGTTGAGTTATGCCCGTCTAAAACTTTAAGGATTGAAGATAGAGGAAGTGAATGTTCTTCAGTTTGTATTTCGTATCACAGACTACAGGCAAGGGGACGTAGCTAACGAACAATTTCTCCAGCAAGGGTACGGCAACTCCATGGCAGTCTATCCAGAGCCCTTTACGGGACCCTTTAAACTTAGAAAATACATAAACTGGAAACATTTCAACTCCTTCCATATGTGAGTGTTTCCAATCATAGTTATCTCCTACGTTGTGCTCTTCTTTGATGTCCACCCTATTCCTACTATCGTTCAGATCCACCCGTTTTATCGGTATTGAAATATCTGAAAAGGGTTGACAGTCCCCGAGGCATGACTATAAGTCTGCAGTTTGACGCAGCTATCCTAACCCCTTTTCACCTTGACTAAAATTGACAGTACCGAAATTTAAAAGTGAAAAAAACAGGCCTTGCCTCGCCTAACCTACCGGTTGTTAAACCCGAATATAGTCCAACTTACCCGAAATTAGTTCGGGTTTTCCGACAGTACGGCCTAAAGAGAGCAAAAACGGACAAATGCGGACAAACCGTCAATTTTAGGCGAGGGTGACATACCGATATTTGAATACCGCAGTATACCGCCTCATCGTGAGGTTTACCCTCGAACTGACAGAACAGAGCACGGTAGTTTCATCTGTTGATGCACTAGCTCAAGCGATGATCTGAAAAATACGAGAATTTTGTTTCGTGCAGAGCAAAACAAACTGGTCAGAAGTACCACGTGTGCAGCTAGGGGTTTGTATAGCTATGTAATTTTTTTAAGTAAACTCGCATAAAATGATTTGCCCCAGAAAGGTCCACCGGCAGATTTTAGGGAAAAGTTATTTATAAAAAGTGGATTGTGTTGTTACTGTAGTAGCCTAGTAAATACCAAGACTCCTGACCTTCTGCCTTGCCGTAAGTTTGAGTTCTAATAACTGCTTACACATTAACGCCCGTTGGCTATATTTGAGGAGATTAATAATACCATATTTCTACGCGAAGTTGAAGTTTTTTCGAAGTTAATGGGTTAATGATGACCCTTGGTAGCAGCATATCGAAAAAATGTCCCACATACAATTTCAACCTTTTACCCTTATATTAAACATTCCTTTTGCCCCCATATTAAGCACTAAGTATCGTAGGGATAGCCCTATTTGACAGCGGACCCAGAAATCCTAGTAGAGACATCGAATAAATGCTCATGATTTTCCGTTAGAATTCTGTGGCATGTTCAATTGAGCGCCAAATAAGTTAAGCCTTCAAGGCTTGACTTGTCCCAAACTTCAGACAGAAGCTTTGGCTTCGCCACTTTGATTCGTATCGTAAGTGCTATAGAACTCAATTTTAAGAACTAAGACAGAGTTTACTAAAGTCTTAAGAAGTTACGAAAACTCAATTCAACATCCGAAGCCAGGGCACCTAACTGAAGTCCGAATAAGTGAAGCCTCGAAAGCTTAATTTCAGCGCCGAATCGAACGCGCCCGGTATCACCAATTTTCAGTCGCACAGCCTATATATATATGAACTTTTCCTCCCACTAAGATACGTACGTGCTTGGCTCTCCCTGGGTGCAGCTCTTCAGCGGCGACACGTACTGAGAGGCTGGGAGTGGTGCTGGCTGAGTGCTTTTCATTTTTTTCCTGGTACCTATTACGTCACACTCCTGACCTTCTGCCATGCCGTAAAAGCGACTAACTTTTATTAGCTCGTGTCCTTAAATTGATACATACGTGCAAATATTCCTTTATTGTTGGTATTTTGTTTTAGTACACAGAACTCTTGATTTTTTGTGAATCACCGAACTTTTTAGTAATTCATGTAAAACGTGATTTATACCTTAATTCTTAATTTCTCTTGTTGTATCTAGTCGTGTTTTTCTAGGTAAATAGACACCCTGATTTTATGTAAAGAGCCGAATTTTTCCTGAGTTACGTGCTTAAACAATATATGTATGACGTCTTCATTACCTCAAAGGAAGTTCTTCCCGATGCACCACTTACCGCTAATTCATTCATTCATTTATTCATCCACCCTGTTCCTGATTTTTCATTATTACACAATATTACCGCTCCATTGTTGACTCTAAAGTTAGAGCTGAGCATGTTTTTTCCTTCATTCAAATGTCCGTTTACACAACGAACGCAACAACTTATGGTATGGAATTATTACTGTAGAGACACTTCAGCTTCAACATCCATGACTCCAAGCTAGCTGTCACAGACGCTAATTGTTCTCTATATCGTGTGAGGATGCAGCCACCGATCTAACGCGCGTTTACAGACAAGCGTATTAATTCCTTGTTTTTGTCCTTGTCGCAATCCACAAGGGCGATACAAACGCTGCAATATAAAACTTTATGCTTAGCTACCACCATCACTAATTGCGCTTTGTATCACACGTATATGTATGGCTGTCCGCCCAGTGGGTGCGCTACACTGCTGCAGTTGCTCTAGAAAACAACAAATATTTATTTACTACATACATCGATTGGCTTTGTGCTGCTATTTTGGCTGCTTAGCTAAACGGATGTGTTGGACACAGCTTTTGGAATTACATAGATGATTCAGTTTTGTTTCTCGCTCATGTTCGGCAGAACCATTGCAACCAATAAAGTTCTTGATATGGTATAGTCATGTACTTCCTTCTTGCTTAGCCAAATGGCATTGATTCGATGTTCTTGTTGCCGCTTGTTGCTTGGCTGAACGGATGCGCCGGATGCAGGTAGCTTCCTAGCTGCAGCCACGTTCCGCCTGCACGTCCTGCCGTGTAGTTCAGCTGACAGCAGGATCCCCTCCTGCATCTTGCTACTTCCATAGATCCTCATCGCATGTCACCCGATAGGATGGGGAGGATTGCAGTCCGAGGAAGTGATGTCATACACACGTACGTGCAACACTTGCGTCGCATGTCACCGCTAAATTGGTGATGAATGGGAGCGTGTTGTCCAATTGACATGAGCCATATAACGCTGGCTTGCGTTGACGCTGTTCTGCAGGCGTATAAACAGCTGTACAGCAGCCCTGACCTTTTTTTCTACCTATTCAAAAGAGCTTATTGGTGCTCCTCTTTTTCAAGTTCATGAAAGCTCACTCGTTTGCGTAAAGTCACCTTTTATATTTTTCCTAGCTGGTCAGAGTGTGTGCGTAAATTTAACATACTCACTGTTCTATGTTTGTCAAAACTCACATGTGCACAAATCTTGAACTTTTTTCCAAAGTTGGCATGTGCGTAACTTCATTATAGCTAACACCATTTTTTAACTTTAGTATATCTCCAGGTCCCAGTGTAAAATTTTTAGGTAAACAGTAGATATTATCCACAGCTTTCTCCTGTAGACATCGACTGTGAGCCTAAAATATTCCGGTTGGGTTATACAACTTTTCATTCCCGTTCAGCTGATTTTTTTCTCTACATTGGCTGGCTATGAACGCTTCTGCTCTCACTATACAGCCACTCCGATTCTTCATATCGTTTCTTCCTTTACCTCAACTGTGCTCTTGCTAGCCTGGTCTCCAAATTTACAGCCTTACGTCACTCCAGCATATCGCACGTACCTCCCCTAACTCGTACCGCCCACCTCGCTTCCATGTGCGTGCACCACCTGCGAATGAGATTACATCTCTAGTAAATGCGTAACTAAGATTGGCAGCACTACATCCAAATGCCTCGGATATTGGGATACTCTCAGAAGTTTCGTTAATGCTTCACAAAAGTTAGCAGCGGTGGATCTAACTTCCTCAAGAATGAAGCGATGGGTTCTCGCCAAATTACATAGCTAAAATTTTTAGCAGATAGCAGTAAAGGAAGCCAATGCTAGATTGTGCATTCAAATATCTCCGAAATTGCATAGCGTTTATTGCAGATCTCATCTTCCGTTAACCTTATCTGTACCTTATAGTCTATATTCGCTATGGATGCTTCTTGCGTAGAATTACAATAGTAGAAAATAAAAAAAATACTTGTAGCAAAATAACACTGCCCTGTGTGATTAGCGTTAAGGCGTCGTAAATTTTAGCCAAACTTGAATGGTATAAATTTATCTAGCTATAGATAGCAGCGGTAGAGCACCTACCCTCGTATATATATATATATATATGAGAGTAAATCTTGGCTGCCTTGTCGTAAGAGATCAACTATAGTCTGACCATTTTATCAAGGCAGTTTGGTCGTGGTCAAGTTCCTCTATTGGCGCGCCAATTCTGTGGGTATTTCTAAGATTTCTCTATTTGCAGGTAATGGGCGGGGCTAAGATATGGGCTGAACAAAATATCAGAAATATCCATAGAAAATGGCTACGCTTTAAGGAATTTGACCGTGGCCGAACTGCCTTGATAAAATGGTTAGACTCTAAAGTTATTTACGTCTGTTTAGCATGCACAGTAGAAAGTAGCTCTCATCTACTGCAGTATACATACAGCAAAGCGATTCTTCACTTCTCCTCTAGCATTGGCCTTCATATACAGGTGGTCCCGTCGTTTACGTTTAATTTGTTTGGAGCGTCTTAATTGTACTTAGTTCTGGACTAATCATACTAATTATAACGTCACGTACATTTCTGAAGCTTTGTTAGTTATACGTGCTTACATCTCTTTTATGTTTGATTTACTTTTTATTGATTCTATTGTGGTAGATTTTTTTCAAGCCAGAACAATCCCAGCGACCCCGCGTAGGTACGCGTCGTATTGTTTGGTTTTATGAGCGCATATAACGATGCTGTGTACTCACATCACGTAACGTACGTTCTATGCCGCACAGCTTACGCATGCCAACACATGTGATGCTGTACTTACCAGGTGTTCTGCGCGATACGTATAACTAAAAACGCTCCGTAGTCATTATTCAAAATACTACCATAAAAGAGAGAAACTAAAATGCACTGTATACTTGTATAGCTTATACTTAAAATACTATAATTATGGACGGCTGAAGACCCAAAAGATAGACTGATGATAGGTCTGTTTCTTCAGTGTCGGTCACGATTGGAGAAAACATCATGTGAGGTCTGTATTTGGGGTAATGAGATATAGCGAAGATAGTTTATTGTCAGCTCGAACTATTGATAATTATTTTCTGCGGCAATTTTTGGTAACACTTTTTAGCGGTTGATGATTCATTGGCGAAGTATAGTGCACTGTGGCAGCATCGTTTTCCGCTGTTCACATTTTAGTATTTTTGCACAGCCAGTGTGGATCCAAATTTACACACTTGTCCGGAACCAATTTTTCATGCAAATGGAGGACTGATTACGGCACCTAATAGGCTAGCTGATAAAAACTTTTTAAATCTTCATCCCAAAACTTCTTTGAGTGTCCTGGCTCAGACTTACAGGCAGCTCTACACTCCCAAGTCTCCCCGCCGCCTCCAGGAAACATAAGTCAGGCCTGTCGGGGGGCGCCGCTCCAGAACTCGTCTAACATTACCGCCTGCGCAGAGCAGTCGCCTGTAGCGCTTGCGCTCTGTTCTCTCACTCTCGAAGCATGCTCTGCAGATATCTTCTTGTACCCGCTCACTATAGAAACTCTACTCATATGAGAGATGATGTACATCTTTTTCGTGGAAACTACTTCATAGTAGTCATAATAATTCTTCTCGGTAATAATGTTTTGGAGTTATACTAAGAATTATTAATTGTAATGATAATAATTTTCATTAGGCATATTAATAATTATTAGTCATAATGTTTCTTCTTACAAGTAGGTAGTGATAATAACGCACGAGTATGTTTCTTAGTCAAAATAGTACTATGAGTAGTCATAATTAACTTATTTATCTTTATTTATCATCCGTAGTTTAACTCTTAATAGAAGACAAATGCAAATGTTTTGATAACGCTATCAAAACTGCTGTGGGACTTTTCGTCTTACGGAAATACACAGAATAATAAACCATGGAACGATCTTCACCTTGCAATGTAGTGGCCCACTGTAGTGCAGCGAAAGCCGTTCTACATTGGCGACAATGTGAGACTCTACCCATGCGTCCGCACCCTGTGAGCAATTTCTGTTCGGAGTTTACTGCCTCTTAAATTAGTACGACTCTTGTGGAGTCTGCGCCATGCTGTAGCCTGTGAGTTTCCGCAACGACTTTATTTTTTATTTTATTTTGTTGAGTATGACACTGTCTTTAAAAATTTATAGAAATTTATGACTGTACTTCGTGTGGATGCCACACTATGCGTTTTCTTATGAAATTTGTGTTTAGATTGGTACCTCTGCTATATTGCATTATATTAATGAGTCGTTTGCTCAATTAAAACGTGTTTTGAAAATGCGTTCTTTGTCATTATATTGAATAAAAACAGACGACACTTTTCCGTGAATTGAGTACCATAAGTTACTTACCAAGTATAGTCCTCGTCAACTTTTCAGCCTTGATCTACTCCACCGTTTATGTCCTAGCGCTGTTATGTATGTAGCTATGTATGAATGTATGTCTATCAACTCTGTGATATGTTATTATGCTGCTTGTGCTAGCGTGCACTTTCAGCATTACCTGCTGGAATTTATGTTGCTACTGTGGCAGCTATACTTCGGTCGTGTTCATGTTGATATAAGATAGGAGAAAAAAAATTCTCTTCATTCTTATGGCTGTTTATGAATACAAAATATCTCATTCCACCATCGTATCTCATTCCACCTTCGTATTTCTTTAGAATTTCTATAACTCCTTCTAGTAGTTACGGACAACGCACGAGTTAATGTAACAAAATCCGTTACATAAAACGTTTTGTTTTTGTGAGCCCAAATCTTGCTCGCAACCTTGAGTAGGTACTTTGGGAATCATCGGACAAAGTACTTTGAGAATCATCGGACAAAGTCCAGGTGACGCTGAGCACATTATCTCAACATGTATATGGTGTCACGAAGCAGTTAGCGACCAAAGAAAAAGCCAGCGGCGAATTATCTCCCCAGTGCACGTAACAGTTGTAATTCTAAAAGTAAAGTTTTTCTTGTTGAAGCTTGTAATTTCTCTATTGCATTAACTGTGATAGCAAAAGTGTTGTCGTAAAACCAGCACGCCTTCGCGTGCATTGACAAAAAGTTGCATGCTGCAGCGTAGGTGTGCTCGTACAGCACACCTACGTACCTAGGTACCTATTTCCTATTTGTTCACAATTAAGCGTCCTGGTTTTGAGACAGTACTTTTCTCAATGTCCTGCTAAATTCGACGAATAAAACGAACATTATTTAATATCCACGTAGACAAAAATTTAAACCACAGCGAGATGCTGTTCGCAGTGTCGCCATCCCCAAAGCCTGTACTTGTACTGCTGGAGGGACACTGGCTTTGGTCTGGTTTTAGGGTGTTGCTTACTTCTTATCAAAGACCTCGCCGTTTTTTAAGAGGAAGATGATTGTGATAGCTGACGTTAATTGGACCGAGTCCGAAAATTATGATTCCTTATTTAGCCTCAAACAATTACCGAGTCGGAATGTGTTTAGAGAACAATTATGGCTGCGTTGACGAAATTTGAATGGGCTTTAGAACAATGCATTACCTGGTTTACTATGTGTAAAGGATCAGAACGTGCTTGGAGAACAATGAAGTGTCAGGCCTAGTATAGGTACGAACAGAATCAGAATGTGTTTAGAGAACAATTATGGCTACATCGGCTCAATTAGAATGAATATTAAATCAATGCATTAACAGATTCACCATAAGTAAAGAATTCAAATGTGGTTAGAGAACAGTACAGTGCTAGATTTAGTATCCACATAGAATCCGAATGTGTTTAGAAAACAATTTGTCTGAATCAGAATGAGATTAGTGAACAATTTATTGTCAGCCAGATTTACGAGTAGTGTTTGCATAGTATATTTTGTGAAACAATCATGGACGGCAATTTTGTTTGAAGCAAAGAGAATTTAGTGAATAATCTAGCGATGCATTAACAGATTTGAAATGAAAAAAGAATTACGCGATGTTCAGAGAGCAACGATAGTGGATAACATTGTTGCCATAGTTAACTTGTGTTTGCAGATCGTTTATGACTGTGTCGTCAATGTATATTTAGGTAGGTACCTATATATTTAGGTAGGTACCTATGTATTTAGGTAGGTACCTATATATTTCTAGAGATCAATTGCGGCTGCGTGTTCACTGGACGCTTATAATTATATGCAGTGGCAGAATAATTTGAAGTTTTATTTTCGAAATGTGCTGAGAAATTGAATATGCTTCGAGCACCGTAATTAATAGTTACTATGTTGAAATATGTATGGAATACAAAAGTCTTGACTCTGATGTAAAAAAAAATATTAATTGTATTGATTCGTTTTCGTGTAATTCATTGCAGAAGTTTTCGTGGAACTTTCTGATGTATGAATCTAGAGTTGAAAAGATGCTTCCGCTTCCTCGCAGTATGTCAAACAATATAATAAACACCACCGTGCGTTTATTTGTTTATATGTTCATATATTTGCATTTTTTGTGCCCCCCCCCTCCTTCTTAACAAAATAAAGAGGCCAGCTTCCAGATTTTGTAGTTAGGTTGCGTTTCCCTGGTGATCGATGACCAGTTTGCAGAATAGGGGAAAAATGCGTTCCTTATCCCTTTATCAGACAGCACTTCTTGCTCGCAACACTTTTTGAAATCAAAACAAAGCTATTTACAGCTTCTTTGAACGCTTGCATGGAGTCTCATTATTTTAACTTTCTCAGTTCACGACGCATAAATTCAACGAAGGACACCAGAAGCGATGATTTTATTTTTCACGGGCCGTAGATAATTTTTTTCAGTCTGCTATCTTCTTTCGACGGCGCAGTTTTTGCTCGGTGGAAATGCTACGACCTACGTACGGAAGGCTTATTCAGCGGGACTTTAATTGTATTCAGTAATGCTTTGCTGCTTGTGAATGTAAGATTTTTTCCGCCTGTCACTTAAGGTGGGGAACGATTGTGCTGCTTAAAGGAATTGAAAAAGATAGTACTTATCTTTTATGACACTTTGAGTCGGCTGCGTAGCGGATCCTTTAGTAGTAGTGGTAGAGATTTTACTAGCGCCCCTGTGGCACACTGCTTATATCGTGTCGAAGCGTATTCTTCGGAAGCATATTAGTCACAAAAACATGTTAACTGAGGACAGGTTTTTACAAACTCCTCGCTGTCATTATCGACAGCTCAAGCATTCTAGTAGTAATAATAATGTACACCATCGATTAGTAATGCAGAATTTGATCGATGGAAATACTAACAGCGCTATTATTATTATTATTATTTTTATAATTATTAATACTATAATCATCTTCAGCATCATCATATAGATTTTTTGCTGTTTCTTTCCCTAGTTGACTGCTCTTTTCCCTACTATTTTTGCCGGCATTTACCGCGCAGTTGTTCGTCTCAGTGCGTGCAGCGGCAGGTGTGATGCAATTTTTTTTGTTTACCTTTATTTGTTCATGGTTGCAGAGTGTGAGTTATAATGAATGGATTTTTTTTTTGAGTGAAGAATAAGAGTGGAGATACTCGTCTGTCCTCGGAGTCAGTGAGAATTGGTCCAATTCGTTGAACAGCTGGCGTTGGAGTCATAAGGAGTCGCACGTTTAATATCCAAGGCATCGGAATTGGTTGTTCGTTGAATGAAGGAGTCGGAGTCGGACTTCTTCAAACTCACAGTGGCAGGATGTTTGAGCGTTGGCCTCGCGCACGTACTGCGGGGGTACTGACCCTAACCAGAAATAGGGATGGTAGAGGAAGGTCACAGTCGCATGATGTATCTGTCTGTGCCAATCTGTGATCGACTGCAGCCGTGCACTCCTCCGGGGCCAGCAGGCATCTATCTGCAGCACGAATTGGTGCATGTGGATTTCCCAACATGGTGTGCCGGCCAGTTCATTTTGCTTCAATTCCTTTGCCTTTATCGTAACCCTGGATTTCATTTCTATCAGACTACTCGTCTTCACAGTGCTCTCGCCTGCAATTTCTGCTATGCTGTAAAGTCTGCTGGCTTCCTCGTTGTACATAATTAATGCTCACTGCAGGCAAGCGAAAGCAGGAGTATATATATATATATATAGGCGACAGGATAGGGTGCGTCCGCGTGCCTAGGTAACGTCTACCGTCAGTACCTGAACATTGTTGCGTAAGGTTGTGCTCTGATCCGAGCTGTGGGTTTCCGCGGGGACTCTTGTTACATCCTGTNATTTTGCTTCAATTCCTTTGCCTTTATCGTAACCCTGGATTTCATTTCTATCAGACTACTCGTCTTCACAGTGCTCTCGCCTGCAATTTCTGCTATGCTGTAAATTCTACCGGCTTCCTCGTGGTACATAATTAATGCTCACTGCAGGCAAGCGAAAGCAGGAGTATATATATGTATATATATATATAGGCGACAGGATAGGGTGCGTCCGCGTGCCTAGGTAACGTCTACCGTCAGTACCTGAACATTGTTGCGTAAGGTTGTGCTCTGATCCGAGCTGTGGGTTTCAGTGGTGACTCTTGTTACCTCCTGCTATAGCCAAAGCGAAAGTGAGGATGTATAGGCGACAGTGTTGTGTTTGTCCATGTCCCGATAGCAGCGTCTGTTCGGAAGCCCTTCGTGGCAGTCAAAATGGGGTTGCCGGTATGTAAGGTTGTGTCATAGTGAAGGCTGGGTGGCTGGGTGTCATTCTGCGAGAACTCTATTTTATTGTTGTTTTTGCTATTTTGATGTCCAGTGGACTGATTATACCCTTCCACCCTGTGACTCATTCCAGCTCAATGTAGACACGTGAGTGGTATTCACTCCATCTGAGCCATCCGAACTAATCCGATTGGATTTACCTTGCCCCGGTTCGCTACTTTTGATCGAATTTTAGACCGTAATCACAATCCAATTACGCATGATGCGGGATCAAGCATAAACGACCAACAGGACAAATCAAAAGTCTTCGGACGAAGTTTCGGGCAAATTAAAAAATGGTTTAGTTAGATGATGTCGCTCAGAGTGGACGAATTGAAGCCGCCTTCGCATATTCTGCTACGGCTCACCTGAAAAAAAAAACAGGCAAGTGGCCCAAGGCTTCCTAGAAGATTAATTTATTCTATGTATGTACACAAAAGTGTGTTGCCCAAACAAGCGCTCGTTCTTGTGTGCCCACGGAAAATACATGACATGGTGTGCTCTTGCACACGCAACATTGAGTTTTTGTGCTCCAACAGCACGCCAAGTATTATGCTACTCGTTGGTACACGGGAAGGCGTGCTAGTTGTGAGGTCATCTTGTTTCTCCGTGTGGTACCCTCCTCGCCAACTTTTACCTGCGACACACGAGATATCCTTCAGTACCGTATCAGTGATACGAGTACCACTCTCCCTGCAGCCATCCTTCAGTAGGTACCGTATCAGTGATACGAGCACCACTCTCCCTGCAGCCATCCTTCAGTACCGTATCAGTGATACGAGTACCACTCTCCCTGCAGCC
>LQNS02278174.1:18966488-18981868 GCA_001587735.2 Parhyale hawaiensis
AGTGATACGAGTACCACTCTCCCTGCAGCCATCCTTCAGTACCGTATCAGTGATACGAGTACCACTCTCCCTGCAGCCATCCTTCAGTACCGTATCAGTGATACGGGTACCACTCTCCCTGCAGCCATCCTTCAGTACCGTATCAGTGATACGAGTACCACTCTCCCTGCAGCCATCCTTCAGTACCGTATCAGTGATACGGGTACCACTCTCCCTGCAGCCATCGTTCAGTACCGTATCAGTGATACGGGTACCACTCTCCCTGCAGCCATCCTTCAGTACCGTATCAGTGATACGGGTACCACTCTCCCTGCAGCCATCCTTCAGTACCGTATCAGTGATACGGGTACCACTCTCCCTGCAGCCATCTTTTCCATGGCATCGTACGAGACGATTCAGCCCACGTTGGAAAACCATATCTCATGCCAATGCTTAATATTAATCGTATTAATTTCAGTAAAAGAATTATGACATTACAAGAATTTTATTCATGACCTATAATAAAACTCAAACCGCATCAATAGTAGGTACCGTCGTTAAGCAAATTTTTTATTTTGTTTTTATTAACTACTACGCATCTTTACAGCCGTTTCCTGAACGCCAGTGACGCAATGCTCAGAAAATCAGACGATCGCTCCGTCATTTCCGTTAGCTCGCATTGTTTTTGCTGCCTCCAATGGAGGGGGGGAGGCGTGACAGGCCGAGGCCATTTTTCTCACGGTTCCTTTACGCTTTTTGTGTTCCCGATTCTTGCTCCGCTGCGGCATCCAATAGCGATCCCGTTACGCCCTCTTGGTTGGCAGTTTTTAGCTATTCCGCTAGTCTGCATTTTGTTATATTTATGTAACAGCGTTACGTTGTCTTTTCTGATGCCCGAAGTGTGTGTTCAAATAACCTAATTTGCCTCGATGTACCATTTAGTCACATTCAGTAATGATTTCTTTGAAGGAAAGCATCTATGTAGGTCGTTTTTGGTAATTCTTGTAAATTTTTTAGTCCTCAGAACATTACTGAAAGCTGCTATATAATACAGTAATACCGGCTCAACTCTTTACGTGCACACGAGACGTCTATTCCTTTTTTTTTCAATTTCGTACTTTCTTGGAGGTGGTGTCTCGCGCCTATAGATCAGGGACTGTTGCTCTTCTCCCTTTGTTATGATGAGGCATTAATTATAACTATGACTGTAGTTTGCGCATCATATTTTAGCAGATTTATAACTTAAAACTTTCTTTGGCTCACGAATTTGAAATATTAGGTATGTTCCCGCATGAGTCCACCACCTCAAGCAACTCCCGATGCCAGATCTGTCTGAAGTAATCGTCCCGTCGGTAGTTCACTGACTGTAGGCTGAACCTTCATATACTCAAATATCTTAATGATTCCGCTAGTCAGGCGAGTCGTTGAGGTTCAGTCTTAATGGGCTGAGGTTCCGTCAGTCAGTGGTCTCCGACATCTGCCCCTTCAGTCTTCCAGGTCGGCCAACACCTCTTCCTATTTTTTCCGGGCTACAGCCTTTATCGTCAGCTTTTGTGACGTCCAGGAAACAATTGCACTTTCTTCTACACATTTAAGTGATCATTCACTATTTTTTGCGATCTTTGCTTGTGTGGCACGCGAGAGAAAGGGTAAAAATAATAATAAAAAAGCGATGTGACACTCTGGATGCTTTGTTGCACGACAATCGGAGCTGCTCCCAAAGGTCGTGACTCCTGAACGTGGCCGCTCGATCAGCGGAGGACCGTGTCGCCGCCGCTGCATTCTCTCTAGATCGTCGTCACTGGTGTCTTAACCCTAACCGTATCTGGCTGAGGGACCTCGCTACAAGGAAGGCTTCTTAGCCCCAGGAATACAATGGAAAAAAGTAGTGCCCTTGTAGCACAATTTTACAGCCTTGTTTTTGAATACAGTTAAGCGGGGCTTCAGAGAAGTTTACTTCACTGTAAAATGTGTTGCCCTAAAACCAGCGCGTCTGCTTCCGGAGCGGTCGAAATAAAGGCAGATTTCGTGCTGTGAGTGCACGCCATGACTGGCAATCCCGTCGGTGCACGGAAAATCGTGTTTATTGTGGTACAGAACTTTTCCCAATTCTTAGGAAATCCTTTACATTATGTTTGTACAGTAAAACTGTACTACAGAAATTTTTGTGATATTTCAACTCGTGAGCGTTCAACTGGACATCACACGAGCTATAAATATATTAAATTGGATATCCAAGAAGTATCAAAACAAACTTTAGGAGCAGGTTAAAGTTATGAGTTGCCGAAGATTTTCTTTTAGTCTAAAACACTGAAATAACATTTGGTTTCGCGAAAAAGTAACATTGTTTTGATTATCCGAAAAGTTGACGATATTGGCGAGATTTGTTACCCATTGCGCTGGAAAATGTTTCGCGAGTTTCTGGTTATCCTCTTTGCGTTCTTGGAAATGATTGTAACGTACGGCAACATTCGCAATCAAATATTCAACCTTTACCTGCGCAACTGACTATTGACAATAATTAGCTATTTGTAAACTCCTTACTTTAAACGACTCCAGCTCTCCGATGTGACGATTCAATCTCACGACGATGTGAGTGGCGAAAGATGCGCGCCTCGCAATATCAAGGGATGAAGTCACCAGCTTCTGGAAGAGGTTGTGTCATGTACTAATGTCAATGATACAGCTTTGCAAGAAAAACCAGTACTGCCAAGTTACTGATTAGATTTGGCAAGGAAGTTACTATAGCCAAAATAAATTACAGAGACCCATTAGCCTATATCTAAAATATTCGTAATTGTTAGAATATCAATCAAGCTGTTATAGTTGAACTAAATACTGTACTTACCCTGCTATGGGTAACGGCATCCGGAGCTTCCGTACTAGGTATGTATAAGTAGGTACGCTAATGTGTCATGTCACCTAGCTGTCTTAGTTCGATAGGGGTGTCGGAGCAAGTTAACGCTCAGCACTCGTAAATTTAGGGTATTATTTCCATTAAGGCTTGCCTCTCAAGTCTAGATGACGCATCCACATCCTCCTCTTCACCTTCTAAAACAAAGGCCAGAGTCTCCGTGACGCCATCCATGCTTAGGGTCATGCCGAACCATGCAGGACCTTTATATTCGCCAGGTCGTTGGGTATAGTGCGGGAGTTGCAGTGTTCGAGATCTGGGACTAATCTGGCCACACTATGCAACTGGGACCGCATGTCGGACAGTTTCATAAGTTGCCGAGTGGAAGTTCATGTCCGAGAACTTGTCTAGATCTGGAGCAACTCTTTAGTTTTGTCACACTCTGCCACTAGGGCAATATGTTTCGAGGGGCTCGATTCTAGCTCTCGTAGATCCCCAGGTTCACGTCTTAACATTTAGCAACGTCTGAAGCAACTGTAAGCCGAGAATTTACGGCTATAAAGTTGCAGCTTGTATCGTTTACTGGCTGAAATCAACTTAGTTATTTAAAAAATAAGCTGCTATTCATGGAAATTTACTATGTACGTTTTCAGTTTATGTCTATCTAGGTGTGTCAGACACCTTACCTTCCAATTTCTGTTTATTATTTTAATCTTAATCGTCCGGCACCAATATAATTGACATTCAATGCGTGAAAGCCAACTGTTGTACATCGTACAGAACGACAATATAAATTAATTTTAAAAAACTTTTCGTGTGCGGTACTTTGCTTGATTATTGTCTTATAATATGTTCATAATATCCTAACCGAGATTCAGATAAACAGCACTGAGTTAATGCCATGTCCTTTTGATACGGTGAATTCGCTCGACCAATCCATTAGTCTTATCTTTCTTAACTGTTCCCAATAATTAGCGATAAGATTATTTACCCCTTGTAATCGTTGCTCGTGTAATTCATTTGCGATATGCAACGTTTGTGTGTTTCTCTGTGCATGTTAATATCGAAAGGTAGCATTTCTAAGATGTGTTCTTTCCTGCAAGAAAGTGAAAATGCTTACCATTTTTGACTTTGATCAATAAGGTATATTTACAACGCGTATATATATATTATGAGATAATATATTCTTATGGGCCGGAAATTATTTACGCCTCGCAGTACCTAACCCTATTAATGCCAGGCTGTGTTACTTTGCTACAAAGACTCTTCCCGTAGGAATACTATAGAACAAAGCACCCTTGTAGCAAAACAACACTGCCTGGTATGAATAGGGTTAAGCTGCGTGTCGTTTCCTAGAAAGTCTAGTTTTTCTCCTGCCTTTGAAGTTACTGACCACGCCACTCATGATCTGTAGCCGTGATGTTTACTTACGTGGTGTAGATTTTGCCGTCTAAGTTGTCCGCTACTGCAGAGATCAGCTCTGCATGTAGCGGCAAGTTTATATTGACCTTTAAAGATAAAAAAAAATGTAAACATGCTTACGTTTTGTTAGTTTTCCTTTTGAAAGGTAAATATAGTTACCGGAACACAGATATTTCTGCGTGTCTTGTAGAAACTATAGTATTTCCACTGCTGGTGATGTGTATCCGTAGACCTTTGGACTTCTCAACCTATGATATGACGAATGGTTCTTTTAATTGGGAGGGGGGCTAAGTACGATGTGCAAGCTCAGGATTGCAAAGCCTGAGTCTGGCATTCTTGGTGGAGGCTTGGGAGTCGGACACTTGCATGTCTCAAGGGTTGGAGTCAAATTTCATCCGTCCGACTCCCCTGCCCTGAGTAGAAATGGTATTTATAGTTTTTACAACGAAAGTGATTCTTGTTGCACCATTTATGTAAAGACTACATTAAGTTGCTCCCAACTTGCACCTTCGAAATTTAATTTTATAATTTGTCAATGAAAGTTTGGTCGAAGTGTGTTTGCTGTCAAAGCGCTCACCTGCTGCTCCAATGCTTGCATTCTACATGGAGATTATCTTAGCAAACCTTGTCTTGTTTTTCAAATAAAATGTGATGATTCCTCACTGAAGGATGCAGGCCAGTGACTAGCGCAGAGACTCAATCTACAGAGACGGTGTAGTAGCATGACGAAATATTGATGTGTTTCTCAAACCCTAAAGGGTCAAGTTGAGGAAACTTGCGCGAATCTTCAATAGTCTAAAGTTTAGAACCGCCACTTTGGATCGAACTTCATGCATTAATTGCCGACCGATTACGCTAACGACAGTCGTAAACTCTATCCTGCAAAAGTTGATGCAGTCGCCAGAAGAAGTTCAAGCTGCTGGGTTTAGATTGTCTCGATGGATTACAGTTGAATGCATTTAGTGCGTTTGGATTCTAGTGTTTATTGCATTTTTGCGTGTGGGCAGTCGACCGGTAACCACCGCCCGTAAATGTTTGCTATTATCTGGAATTTCGATTTGGAGTCGGGTACTTTTGGGTCCAGGAATCGGACACACTCGCTTGGTTCAGGAGAATGAGCCTGTAGAAATTAGGTTATTGTGCTGAAAAAACGGTTGGAGTTGGTAAAACTCAGACTTTTTTCGGGTCTAAAGAGTCCGAATCGCAAACTGGCCAGACCCAGGCGTCGAAGTTAGACTTTACCTATCCGACAGTGCAGCCGAGGCCTTTATTACCTTCAGAGTTGTTTGGTGGGATGAGGCCTAAAGTATTGTGGGGGGCAATTGCCCCGTAACCGCGTTCACACCGAGCGTCCCCGAGCAACGCGTGTGCTCGCCCCTGCATAGCTGATGTTTCCTGCCATTTACAGGGCAGTCGCCGCGCTTATCATCCATTGAGTCGCAATTGCCGGACGTTTTTATCCGCATTCCTTCAGTCTCCCCATTGCTGTTCTGCCGTTTTTCCTCCGCTTTTTGGACTGTTCACTCGCCCTCCATTAAATTGCTCTCGCTGCCAACTGCTGTCTGATCCGCCATTTGTTTATTGCCCCCAGGCTCGCTTTGCTTCAGCAAACGGAGCCCTTTAGCCTCTCGGTTCGACCTGATTAAATCGCTATCGAGAAGACGATTGCCCGCAGGAGGTCGAGGTTTCAGCAAATTGGCCATCTCAAGGTTATCGTCCCATGCTTTGCTTGCTATTGAACTCTTGTGTGTGTTTGTATTGTGTGGAAGGGAATCCATACTTTCTCCTGGGATTATCTTCTGCTGTCGTTGAGGGCTGGACAGCGGATGCTGATCCGCACAGGTGCCTTTCCTTGCCATTTATTGCGGATTTATAGACACGACCAGGCATTGAGATTTGTTTAAATTTGGAGCATTCGAGTGTGTGCGGCGCTTATCATAGGATGCTCTGCCTCACACGTGGCTTTCCCTTTCCTTTGTTTCGTATGGTGTATGCAATGGCAGTTATCGTATTCTGTTTAAAGGGAAAGAGTAAGGTGCTATGGAGGCTTATTTTTTATAGGATTTGAAGGCTGATAGGCAGCTTGCCTCGCTAAGTACTTCCTATGTTATAAACAATGCTAAATATTGAGCTCCATATGTGTTGTAGTTTTCTCTGCATTTATTCCGTATGTTGAAGAGAAAGGTGAGTGATGACATGTCTCTTTGACAGCTACATTCTGGTGTTTTTGAGAGCTCAGTGGAGGTTACTGGTGTTCACAAGACGAGAAAATTTCGTACGAATTGTTCTGTATTTGTGTTATGGCGGACGATAAGATGATTCAGTATAATTTCGTACCCCTAATAGAATTTCTGGCTGCCCCAAAAGCCATCTTCGGAGGCGGCCGCAAGCCCACAACTCAGTTTGGGTGCTCATGTGTTTTAACTGCATGGAAAGCTAAGCAGCATTGCTATGTATTCTGTTAATTTCGTGAATTTGCTGTAGCTACAATTTTGGAGTGCAGGAGCACACATGTATTACATGTAACGTCTTTTGTTTACCTCGATAATGTTGCCTTTATGTATAAATTCACCTCGTAATACTATAGTATTTCACTGTCATTGTGTCTATCTTCGATTCTCTTTCAGTCTTACAACAGTGCATGTTTTAATGGGGTTAGCTCGCTCTCTTGTCCACTGAACATTCCAATGAGAATTTGTACGGTGGTACGTGGTATGAGTACTGATTTTCATGATAAGTCTTTTCATATTAACGGCCTATTTTATGTCGTATAGTTAGCATGGCTATCCTGGACTGTGTCAAGGTCGTCATTAGATGACAATGGTGCTTTAAATCATGGAATGTCGACGCGCCTGTTGACATTGTTATTTAATTGCTTGTGTAGCGTGTTACTGCTGCGCTTTCTATAGCCCCATGTTCGTACGCTGGGAGAATGCTCCAATTATCCTTTTAACCCTTTACGATCTTCATCACACATCAGTTTCCGTAACAATAGTGCTGTTTGAAGCTGGGGAGACCGCACTCTCTATTTGGATAGAGATTGATTAACATTCCACTGAAATATTACCAGTTTACTATAGAATGGTGCTGCATTTTGACACATTGCTAAATCATTAGTTTACCACTGAAGGGTTGGTGCATGCATGGAAGAAAGTTCTGAGGAGGAGGACAGAAGAAACACGAAATAAATTGTCATAAATATTAATTGTAGAATAAGTTTCTTATTTCTGACCACCAAAATAGGTGTATTTAGGTCCGTTTAGTTCCTTTAATTACTCAATCAAAAATTTTTTAGGCTTCTATCCGATGTTATCCGAGACAGTTCACTATCTACTTGTAGGCCACCGATAAATGCCTATAAATTCCGATTTGGTAAAACGTTTAGCCTATACATATAAATTTTACTTTATTGCTTGTACTACTTATATAGGACAACCATGCGGAACCTACAGTACGTAATGGTCAAGATTTTAAGGCATGTGAAGGCTACTAGCTATATATAGATGCCTTCCTGCAGGAATATTGAGAGACGCCTTCTGCAAGAATAGACTAACCACGTGGGGTTTCTAAATGAATCATGTTGCATAAGCTTGTTGAGCTTCTAACTCCGACATTATAATGCGTAATGCACAGACTGTCACGTGACATTAGTATAGGTATATGCTGTCTACGCTGCCCGTATCATCTGCATATCAAATTCTACGACAGTAAGCGACCTACCTAACATCATCCACCGTAGCCTCCCCTAGCTATACCTAATTCCTCTAGGCTATGCTGTACATCGTGTATGAAATATGAAACAACCGTGACGTCATTTATCACCCGTGTATTGAGTGTCTCTCGCTTTGGTCTAATTTCAAGCTCCAATTTATGTAAATTCTGAGGCCAACTAGTGATAGTCTCTTGTTTGCTTATAAACAATCTTACCCTTTAAGTCTTAGCCATGAAATGCCCGCCCAGCCTGCAATTCTGGATAGTAAAATTGATGAAATGTCATCCGTATTGGTCTTCGTTACTAACATTGCAACGTGTTCAGTCTTTTGTATCAATTACTATTACCAGAGAGGAGCTAAACAATGGGCCGCCATGCCGTGCAGTATTCAAGAATACTGCAATGTTCATATTTCCTCTGCTCGTAGGTTGTCATGTAATTTTAGTGACAAACCGCTGCACATTATTTACCATGCACTGTTTTCAATGAGTAGGTAGCCTACCTAATGGAACATTACAATTATTTTCGATTATAGGTACATCTTTGCGCTGTTTTGCACTGATGTTAATACTTTCCAAGTTTACTATTCAATTTCAGTGAAAGAAAAATACAATTTTCCACTCACTCACTGACTGACGTTTTACTGTAAGGCTCCTTTCACATGAGGTCACCCGTGACCGTCACTAGTTGCCTCGTGTGACAGTCTCGGCGACTAGTGGCCGTCGTGCTAGGAAACCCTCAGTCAAGGAGTTTTAAATCCCTTGCCCTCAGAAGATTCTGAGTCGAAAGAATGCCGTCAGCAAGTGAGGAGTCACTTGTATTGGCTTTACTGCTCAAGAAGAAGAAACGCTCGAGAAAAAGAAGAAACCAATCTCGCGACATACCAAGATCAAGAATTGATAGAGATGTACATTACACACTTTACGATGATTTATGTGCTGACGATAATAAATGCTTTAATTATTTTCAAATGAGCAAGCCTTCATTTGAGGAGTTACTTAGCCTCATCGATAAAAACATAAGACGTACTGACACAAACATGAGAACAAGCATAAGACCAGATAAAAAAACTTGCTGTAACCAAGGTAAGATATTCATACTTGAAAAATTGTAATTATATTCAGAAGTTTCAGAAGTTTCTTTCACAGAGGAAGAAAGAAGGGATAAACAGTATGACGATACACCCGTGAAACGGTGGAACCCATGCACGAGGATGTTCCCACACAGGATCAACGCGCATGGGAACAGCAACTCGGGAAAGAAGAGGAAGAAAACAGATGGAAGGATGATCAGTGCCGGGTATATAGGAGTGTGAGATGGGAAGGAAGCAAAGTGGGTACGAAAGACAGACAACCCGAAGGCCTAGCTAATGGCTAAGGTAACCAACAGAGTGCCCCTCCGGGTGCTGCTTCCCATAACATAGGATTAGGATGGGCTAACTTGAACTAACCTATAACACTGTGACCCATCCTATGCCCCCTGGGGGCTCATATTTAAAAAAATACATGGGTAGCGCACGCAGTGACGAGAAAATGTTGCGTCACTGAGTGGCTCCGTGTGAACGCTATCATGCAAAACTATACCAAACAGTTGGTGACGCAACTTTCTGAGACGGTCACTTGTTACGTATCGGGTTACTGCAAAATGCTGTTGTGCAACTGGGTAACCGAAGTGACTAATTGTGAAAGGTTTAATTAATAACATAGCTCAATAATCGTACGTAACTAGTGACTGTCACCGGTGACCTCGTGTGAAGAGAGCCGTAACCCTTTACCGGGCAGGTGATCGTACACGATCACTTCTACAATGATATTCCTACTGCAGTGTGCTTCGGCCGCCCGGTAAAGGGTTATTTACTCAATTTACGCATCCAATGGAAGTAGTTGAGCTTTATCCATAGACTTAGTCCAATGTTCTCGCTCCCAAGCGGTATTTGCAGATCGAGCAGCGTATTTCTGCTCTCATGTAAGTGTCATTTGTGGTAAAAAAAAAAGTGTGTTGACGCTGTCTTGCAGAATTTTAATTCTAGTAACCGGAATGTGTTTGGTCCCAGTTCTTGTGAAAGGTGTTAGCGTGAAAAAAGATTTCAGTATTAGTTTTTTCTGTGTGTAGCTTAAAAAGTGATTTTCTTCAACGTTATCTCTTCACCAACTAGAGATCAGTGGGGCCATTTATTTTCCAACGAAGAACTGTATATAGAGTTGTCTTCTGATGATATTTAGTTTGCAATATTACTAAGCAATCAAATATATACTATTATATGGCTATTAACTCCCATTACTTGGAATAATGCACGATTTTTCTGCTTATGTTTATATTCTATATATTTTACAATGAACAGCTTAGGGTGAAATCCCAGTTTTCATATATGTGCAATGACTTGTATGTTACGAAAAATGAAAATACAGTCCATGTGCCGCGTAAGTTAACAGCGTCTAGAGTGCACATTCGCTTCCTTTTCAGTTCTATAATGTAGGATATATTTTCTTACCGCCCTCTCTAGTGAAATGAAAGCAAGGCTGTATCGGCGCCAGTAAGGACTCTACTGGTGTGTCATCGCTTGCAATGTCTGCTCGGGGCTTGTGCCTTCAAGACTTGTGCTTTCCTACAAGCTATGGGTCTCCACGAGGACTCTCCAAATTTATATTTTTCACCTTTTCATGTAGCTAGTCTAATGGAAGTACTTAATCTTTAAAGATACATCAGTTTACGCGAAGTCAAATCATGTATTGAATTTCATAGTTTTAGTAAAGCTGAAAAATTAGATACAATACTCTTGCCGTATGCAAACGTTTCTTTGCGGTAAGCTTCCTTCATTCTTCTTTTTCTGACACTCACTGATTGTCTATGTGTATTTTCTTCTTTTCTGACTGGGGCTGTTCCCCTGCGAAGTGATCTTCCGTGTTCGATCGTATCTCTCTTTGGATAAAAAGTGCCGTGTTTTCATATAACTTGATCGTTGAAACCCGTAGATTGTTTTTATGCGTATATATTATTAATTCCTAATTTGTTTACCTCACCCATACTAGTCGTCTTAGCCTCATGTTTTGCATCCTATTGCTAGGCCAATGCGTAATTTTATTGTATTATATATTCATATAGTATATTCACAAAAACGCTAATAAAACGGCAAGTCAATTTCATCTGATATAAGTGGGCTTTTTTCGTTTTTTTTTTTTTTTTTTTTTTGAACCTCTATTTTATACTGTTAGAGTCTGCAATGATACTACCCATTCATTATTACCTCTGCCAAGGATGTTAGGTTTTCTTCAGGTATGTCTGTCTTTTTTGTCTGTCTTTCTGTCTGTCATCAAGATAATTCAAAAAGTAATGGACCGATTTTGATGAAACTTGCAGGGATTGTTAGGTATGTTGAGAGGAACAGATGACTAACTTTTGGTGTAGATCCGTCCATCCGTTTGTTTGTTTGTTTGTCTGCCTCATTTTTCTCATTGGTATAACTCAAAAAATTATGGACGGATTTTTATGAAATTTACTTGAGTTGTTAGGTATATTATGAAAGAGTAAATGACCAAATTTTTGTAACAATCCGTTTGTTTGTTTGTTCGTTCGTTTGTCACTGTTTTTAATTTTATTCTTGTTCGCACAATAACTCAAAAAATAATGAATGAATTTATATGAAATTTATAGGATGTGTTAGTAACGTTAAAAAGCATAAATGATCAAATATTGGTGCAGATCGGTTTGTTCGTTTGTATCTTCGACTCATGTTTGTCATAATGTTTGTTAGCAGCACAACTCGGAAAGTTATGAACAGATCTTCAAAATAATTACTGAAGCTGTTAACGCTATTAAAGGGCATACATGATTAGACTTTGGCGTTCATAGAAAGCAAATCATGGTCTCAGAACTAATTTTAATTTTTCGTAACCGTTGCTTTGCTTGGCGAAGGTGTGCGCTCTCAGAGTGCTCTAGTTACTGTTGTTTTTGCATCCATGTTAAAAAAACGTATCATAAAATAGTAAATGAATTTCCCTTGATGTAAGAATTTACTAGGTACTTCTTCGTCATCCTCCTCCTTTTTCAGTTCTTGTACGTACATTTGGCGATGATCGGTTGTTTGTTCGTGTGTTTGACTAATGTTGGTCAGAATGTCTGTGAGCAGCATAACTCAAATTATGAACGGATCTTACAAAAAATTACTGAAACTGTTAATACTGTTAAAAGCACAAGTGATTAGATTTTTGTTGATGCAACTAAAATCATGGTTTCGGAACTAATTTGAATTTTTCGTTACCGTTGCCTTGCTTGGCGAAGTTGTTCGCTTTCAGGGTGCTCTAGTTTATAAATTCAGTACTATTATCTGCTCTTTTTATCTAAAGTAACTTAAGTCTTAAGCTGTGCCTGGGTACTATGTTTATAAAGAGTATTATCATGTGCCTGAATGCCCTACTTTTGTCAAATTCATTTAGATAATACCGCCTATCCTGTCTCATTGATCCTTTTATCTTTTGCCATTGAACGTTGTGTCTCATTTACAACATAGCACCATTTATTGAATACATTCTGAGAAGACGGTGGCTTGATACCATCATTAGTTATTAAAGTCTTAGCCAATGCAGTTTAATCTTTTTGTACTTAGTTATGCGTTCAGATTACGATCTTGCCCTTGCGTCGCGACGGCGACTTCTGGATCATTATAGATATAAGCTGTTGTGCATATTTCTCATATTACAGAGTTCAGCGACTCGGATGATTTGAAAGTTATGAGCAGAATACAACGAAATTTTGTATTTTACCTCTTCTATAACGAAAACCGTGAAACGGCTCTTGAGCATCATTTAATGCTATTTTAGGGTAGCTATACGTAGTACGGCACAATATATGACAGCACACACTGACTGCAATTTGTGTGCCGTGTTATGGAAATATTGTGCGGATACTCTGCTATTTTCGAATTTTCTAAAGAAACGGTGCTTAGAAGACGGACACTGAAAGGGAAATCATATGCAAAAGTTTAACCTTGGATGGGTAACTCCTTGGCACACGAGCACGATCGAATAGAACTGACAATATGCCATACTTTAATGCCACAGCTGTATTGAAACACGATATTTATAGCAAGCCGCACAGTTCTGTAATTTCCCTTGATGCAGTACCGTAACAGAACACGATATACATAGCACATCTCATAGTTCTCCGACATTTTCCTGGCTGCATAGTCGTACCAAAACTAGATATGCAGAGCAGACCTTCCAGTTCTACTACATTACCCTGCCTTCAGAGTCGTGCCAAGACACGATATGCTAAGCAGACCGCCCCATAATTCTCCTAACGTCAGCAATATTCAGTAATGTGCCATGTAAGGGTCCGTGTTATTCCAGGCCGTCCTGGAGTTTACGTTTCCTTCTGCAGTTTGGGACCGGCAATGATAGTTAAATTCTTGCGAGCGCAAGCACCAGCCGCGAAGGCTTTTGCTGCCTATGACCAAAAATTTCATGTCATTTTTGCGAGAGAAAATACGTTTTTTTATAAATAGCGGTGAAGAACTCGCAGTGGCAGAGGGTATAGGGAGCTGCAGTTACATCCCCGAGATCCAGAGTTTGTGCCTTGCCAGGGTGGCGTGTCGTGTAATGTTATGCTTACTCAGCGTCTCTGGCTTGCAAAGTCCGCTACGAAGACACAGACCTATAAAAAAAAGAGTACTGTCGGCGGTTGCAGTTAGCATATATGAGACTTCCGTCAAATTATTCCATAGCTCAAACCATCCGTGGTTGGCTGCCGCCGTGCAGTTTTGGGTCCACCAGGCATATATCTGTAGCACAAATCGGGGTATGTGGGTCTCCCAGTTCGGAGCCCAGTTAATTAGACTCCAAGGTAAAAAAATATACGTGTGGTAAATATATCGTGGCATGTCGGAGTGACAGCTAGTAAACTGGATTAGTTTCACCGCTCGCTGTAGCTAAACGAAAGTGGTGCTGTATAGGCGACAGTGTTGGGCTCTACATGTGTGTCCGCATCCCGCCCCTAATATCTGTTTGAAGTGGGTTTGGATCTTTTAGACATTTGTTGGAAAAGTTAGTTGTGCCAGAGTATAAGAACCTCCACAGGTCAACAAGGAGAGAGTGCGCGAGTAGCGGCTGTGACGTCATTGGAGACAAGAGACTCGATCCTCACCGCACACACAGAAGCTTAGTTCTTGCAAATTTGTATATGCTCCGTTTCCTATATAAGGGCATGACAAGGTGATCTGAAAATTTTTATACCCATCACAACTTAGACTGAACTTATATCGTCTCAGTTTGGACTTATTTACGAAGCAGAGAATTAGGCTATATAGTAGCAATATGTTTATTATGCGATCTGAATTTTTACTATGGCATATCTTTAAACTGATTGTCAGATATCTTCGTCTAGATTATTATTCCCTACTTTCAAATGCTCTTGTTACTTTGATGCTTCAATAATTAGTGACAAGGTTATTGCAACTCATATGTTGAACACCATCCCGAAGATAGAGGAAAAACTACATAGGAATTGCACCTTAGGTACTTAAATTTTCACGGTAAGAAAAACATTAGACGACAATAATTCAAGCTGCAAAAACTAAGCTACGATTGCCAGCGCCATCTTTAATATGGTTAGTACCAATGCAGGCTGACTTGCCGAGAAAGAGCGTTGCAGCGGCTAGGGGCGAGAGCCCAAATTGTTGCTTTAGGAAATAAAGAAAACCGAAAATACAATGCCCGTTCTCGCCCTCCGAAAGACGGTTACCATGACTAGGACCACAACAAGACCACGTCGCGTACTGGACTACCCACACACAACTGCAGAATGGTGGAGATGTCTGCTCGGCATTCTGTATATAAGAACGAGAAATGTCATACCCTACTGAAAGCGGTAAGCATTCTAAGCCCCATTTCCACCTCTCTCTTTGAGTGAATTTTATTAAATTCAATAACATTACGTGCATTTTCATTTTATAATCATTTGAAAATGATAGTAAATGTGTGTTTGAGTTTGTATCTATATATCCTGTTTGATTCCAATGCAGTCATCACCTGATGCCTCATGTTATTTTTTTCCAAACACATCCTTAACTAGAGCACTCTGAGAGCCCATACCTCCGCCAAGTGAGGCAACGGTAGCAAAAAATTCACATTGGCTCTGAAACCATAATTTTCTTTGTACAAACTCCAAAATATAATCATTTGTGCCTTTTTATATTCATAACAGCTTGTTCAATTTTCTTGAAGATCCGTTCATAACTTTTTGAGTTATACTGTTAACAAACGTTATGACAAAGATTAGTCAAACATACAAACGAACAAACCGATCTGCACCAAAATTTGATCATTTATGTCTTTTAACATTATTAACAATCTCTATAAATTTCATAAAGATCCATTCCCTATTTTTTGAGTTATTGTGCTAACAAGCATAAAATTAAAA
>LQNS02278174.1:18987561-19013234 GCA_001587735.2 Parhyale hawaiensis
CAAATGATTAGATTTTGGAGTTTATGCAAAGAAAATTATGGTTTCAGAGCCAATTTGAATTTTTGCTACCGTTGGCTCACTTGGCGGAGGTATGCGCTCTCAGAGTGCTCTAGTTTGTAACTGTTTTTAATTTTATGCTTGTTAGCGCAATAACTCAAAAAACAATGAATGGATCTTTATGAAATTCATAGGAGTTGTTAGTAATGGCAAAAGACATAAATGACCAAATTTTGGTGCAGATCGGTTGATTCGTTTGTATGTTTGACTCATATTTGTCATAACGTTTGTTAACAGTATAACTCAAAATGTTATAACGGATTTTCAAAAAAATTAAACAAGCTGTTATTAATATAAAAAGGCACAAATTAGTAGATTTTGGAGTTTATGCAAAGAAAATTATGGTTTCAGAGCGAATTTGAATTTTTGCTACCATTGGCTCACTTGGCGGAGGTATGCGCTCTCAGAGTGCTCTAGTTATATATAAATTCACCTCGTAATACTTTAGTGTTTCACTGTCATTGTGTCTATCTTCGATTCGGTTTCAGTTTTACATCAGTGCATTTTTGTATGGGGTTAGCTCGCTCTCTTGTCCACTGAACATTCCACTGAGATTTTGTACGGTGGTACGTGGTATGAGTACTGAGTTTCATATTAACGGCCTATTTTATGTCGTATAGTTAGCATGGCTATCCTGGACTGTGTCAAGGTCGTCATTAGAAGACAATGGAGCTTTAAATCATGGAATGTCCAGGCGCCTGTTGACATTGTTAATTAATTGCTTGTGTAGCGTGTTACTGCTGCGCTTTCTATAGCCCTATGTTCGTATGCTGGGAGAATGTTCCAATTATCTTTTAACCCTTTACGATCTTTATCAGATATCAGTGCTGGGGAGACCGCACTGTCTATTTGGATAGAGATTGATTAACATCCCACTGAGATATTACCAGTTTACTATAATGGTGCTACGTTTTGACGCATTGCTAAATCATCAATTTGCCACTGAAGGGTTGCTGCATGCATGGAAGAAAGTTCTAAGGAAAAGGAGGACGCAAAAACACGAAATAAACTGTCATAAATATTAATTGTAGAACAAGTTTCTTATTTCTGACCACCAAAATAGGTGTATTTAGGTCCGATTAGTTCCTTAAATTACCATATCGAAAATTTATAGGCCTCTATCTCATGTTATCCAAGACCGTTCACAATCAACTCGTAGGCAGCCGATAAATGCCTGTCTGCTATGTCTGCTCGGGGCTTGTGCCTTTAAGACTTGTGCTTCCCTCTAGTGAAATGAAAGCAAGGTTGTATCGGCGACGGTAAGGACTTTACTTGTGTGCCATCGCTTGCAATGTCTGCTCGGGGACTTGTGCCTTTAGGACTTGTGCTCTGCTACGAGCTGTGGGTCTCCACGAAGACTCTCCAAATTTATATTTTTCACCTTTTCATGTAGCCTAATGGAAGTACTTACTCTTTAAAGATACATCAGTTAACGCGAAGTCAAATCATGTATTGAATTTCATAGTTTTAGTAAAGCTGAAAAATTAGATACTATACTCTTGCCATATGCAAACGTTTCTTTGCGGCCAGCTTCCATCATTCTTCTTTTTCTGACACTCACTGATTGTCTATGTGTATTTTCTTCTTTTCTGACTGCATGGGGCTGTTCCCCTGCGAAGTGATCTTTCGTGTATCTTTCTTGTGTAAACCAACGTTTTGTTTGGCAAGCCGTCTTCCGTGTTCGATCGTTTCTTGCTTTGGATAAAAAGTGCCGTGTTTTCTTATAACTTGATCGTTGAAACCCGTAGATTGTTTTTATGCGTATACCTATATTACAAATTCCTAATTTGTTTACCTTACCCATACTAGTCATCTAAGCCTCATGTTTTGCATCCCATTGCTAGGCCAATGCGTAATTTTATTGTAATATATATTCATATAGTATATTCACGAAAACGCTTATAAAACGGCAACTCAATTTCATCTGATATAAGTGGCCATTTTTAGTGTTTTTTTTTACCTCTATTTTATACTGTTAGAGTCTGCAATCATATTACCCATTCATTATTACCTCTGCCAAGGAGGTTAGGTTCTCTTCAGGTATGTCTGTCTCTTTGTCTGTCTCTCTGTCTGTCTGTCGTCAAGATAACTCAAAAAGTTATGGGTTGATTTTGATGAAACTTGCAGGGATTGTTAGGTATGCTGAGAGGAACAGATGAAAAACTTTTGGTGTAGATCCGTCGATCCGTTTGTTTGTTTGTTTGTTTGTCTGCCTAATTTCTCAATGCTATAACTCAAAAAATTATGGACGGATTTTTATGAAATTTACATGAGTTGTTAGGTATATATATTATGAAAGAGTAAATGACCAAAGTTTTGTAACGATCCGTTTGTTTGTTTGTTCGTTCGTTTGTCACTGTGTTCAATTTTATTCTTGTTAGCCCAATAACTCAAAAAATAATGAATAAATCTATATGAAATTCATAGGATGGGTTAGTAACGTTAAAAGGCATAAATGATCAAATTTTGGTCCTGATCGGTTTGTTCGTGTATGTTCGACTCATGTTTGTCATAAAGCTTGTTAGCAGCATAACTCGAAAAGTTATGAACGGATCTTAAAAAAAATTACTGAAGCTGTTGACACTGTTTAAGAGCACAAATGATTAGACTTTGGCGTTGATAGAAAGAAAATCATGGTCTCAGAACCAATTTTAATTTTTCGTAACCGTTGCCTTGCTTGGCGGAGGTGTGCGCTCTCAGAGTACTTTAGTTACTGTTGTTTGTGCATCCATTTTAAAAAAATGTATCATAAAATAGTAAATGAATTTCCCTTGATGTAACAATTTACTAGGTACTTCTTCGTCATCCTCCTCCTTTTTGAGTTCTTGTACGTACATTTAGATAATACCGCCTATCCTGTCTCATTGATCCTTTTATCTTTTGCCATTGAACGTTTTGTGTCATTTACAAGATAGCACCATTTATTGGATACATTCTGAGAAGACGGTGGCTTGATACCATCATTAGTTATTAAAGTCTTACCCAATGCAATTTAATCTTCTTGTACTGAGTTATGCGTTCAGATTACGATCTTGCACTTGCGTCGCGACAGCGACTTCTGGATCATTATAGATATAAGCTTTTGTGCGTATTTCTCATATTACAGAGTTCAGCGACTAGGATGTTTTGAAGGTTATGAGTAGCGTAACTCCCCTACAGAGTAAGAGTATAACGAAAATTTTTTTTACCGCTTCTAAAACGAACACCGTGAAGCGGCTCTTGGGGCATCCTTTAATGCTATTGGGGTACCTGTACGTAGTACGGTGCAATATGGCAGCACAGGCTGCAATTCTGTGTGCCGTGTTTTGGAAATATTGTGCGGATACTGTGCTATTTTCAGATTTTCTTAAGAAACGGTGCTTAGAAGACTGACACCAATAAGAAAATCATATGCAAAAGTTGAAATTTGGATGGGTGGGCTAACTCTTTGTCACACGAGCACGAACAGAACTGACAATATGCTATGCTTTAATTCCACAGTTGTATCGAAACACGATATTTATAGTTAACCGCATAGTTTTGTAATTTCCCTGGATGCAGTGCCGTAACAGAACACGATATACATAGCACATCTCATAGTTCTCCGACATTTTCCTGGCTGCACAGTTGTACCAAAACTAGATATGCAGAGCAGATTTTCCAGTTCTACCATATTCCCCTGCCTTCAGAGTCGTGCCAAGACACGATATGCTAAGCAGACCGCCCCATAATTCTCCTAACGTCAGCAATATTCAGTAATGTGCCATGTAAGGGTCCGTGTTATTTCTGGTCGTCCTGGAGTTTACGTCTCCTTCTGCAGTTTGGGACCGGCAATGATAATTAAATTCTTGCGTGCGCAAGCACCAGCCGCGAGGACTTTGGCTGCCTATGATAAAAATTTCATGTCATTTTTGCAGGAGAAAATACGGGTTTTTATAAATAACGGTAAAGAACTCGCAGTGGCAGAGGGTATAGGGAGCTGCAGTTACAATCCCGAGGTCTAGAGTTTGTGCCTGGCCAGGGTGGTGCGTCGTGTAATTCTTTGCTTGCTCAGCGTTTCCAGCTTGCAAAGTCCGCTACGAAGACACTGACCTATCCAAAAAAAAGAGTACTGTCGGCGGTTGCAGATATATATGAGACTTCCATCAAATTATTCCATAGCTCAAACAATCCATGATTGACTGCAGCCGTGCAGTTTTGGGTCCACCGGGCACATATCTGTAGCCCCAATCGGGGTATGTGGGTCTGCCAGTTTGGGGCCCCGTTAGACTCTAAGGTAAAAAAATAAACCTGTGGTAAAAATATCGTGGCATATCGGAGTGACAGCTAGTAAACAGGATTAGTTTCACCGCTCGCTGTAGCTAACCGAAAGCGTCGCTGTATAGGCGACAGTGTTGGGCTCTACTTGCGTGTTCGCATCCCGCCCCTAATATCTGTTCGAAGTGGGTTTGGATCTTTTAGACATTTGTCGGGAAGGCTAGTTGTGCCAGAGTATAAGAACCTCCACAGTTCAACAAGGAGAGAGTGCGCGAGTAGCGCCTGTGACGTCATTGGTGCCAAGAGACTCCTCACCGCACACTAATAAGCTTAGTTCTAGCAATTTTGCATACGCTCCATTTCCTATATAAGGTCATTACATGACCAGTCACAATTTAGACTGAACTTATATCGTCTCAGTTTGGACTTATTCACGAAGCAGAGAAGTATATAGAAGCAATATGTTTATTATGCGATCTGAATTTTTACTATGGCATAACTTTGAGCTGATTATCAGATATCCTCGTCTCGATTGTTATTCCCTACTTTCAAATGCTCTTGCTACTTTGATGCTTCGTTGTAATAATTAGTGACTAAAGGTTATTGCAACTCATATGCTGAACTCCTTCCCTAAGATAGAGGAGAAAACTACATAAGCAGCACACCTTACTTAAATTTTCATGGTAAGAAAAACATTAGACGACAATAATTCAAGCTGCAAAAACTAAGCTATGATTGTCAGCGCCATCTTTAATATGGTTAGTACCAATGCAGGCTGATTTGCCGCCAACAGCGTTGCGGCGGCCAGTCGCGAGAGCCCAAATTGTTTCTTTAGGAAATAAAGAAAATCGAAAATACAACGCCCGTTGTCGCTCTCTGAAAGACGGTTACCATGACTAGGACCACAACAAGACCACATCGCGTACAGAACTACCCACATACAACTGCAGTATGGTGCAGGTGTCTGCTCGGCATTCTGTATATAAGAACGAGAAATGCCATACCCTACTGAAAGCGGTAAGCATTCTAAGCCCCATTTCCACATCTCTCTTTGAGAGAATTTTATTAAATTCAATAACATTACGTGCATTTTCATGTTATAACCATTTGAAAATGATAGTAAATGCGTGTTTGAGTTTGTATCTATATATCCTGTTTGGTTCCAATGCAGTCATCATCTGATGCCTCATGTTATTTTTTTTTTCCAAACACATCCTTAACTAGAGCACTCTGAGAGCGCATACCTCCGCCAAGTGAGGCAACGGTAGCAAAAAATTCAAATTGGCTCTGAAACCATAATTTTCTTTGTATAAACTCCGAAATATAATCATTTGTGCCTTTTTATATTCATAACAGCTTGTTCAATTCTCTTGAAGATCCGTTCATAACTTTTTGAGTTATACTGTTAACAAACGTTATGACAAACATGAGTCAAACATACAAACGAACAAACCGATCTCTGCACCAAAATTTGATCATTTATGTCTTTTAACATTATTAACAATCTCTATAAATTTCATAAAAATCCATTCCCTATTTTTTGAGTTATTGTGCTAACAAGCATAAAATTAAAAACAGTGAAAAACGAACGAACAAACGGATCATCACCAAAATTCGGTCATTTACTCTTTGTTATATACCTAACAACTCATGTTAATTTCAGCAAAATCCATCCATAACTTTTTGAGTTATGGCATCAAGAAAAATAAGGCAGACAAACAAACTAACGGATGGACATGTCTTCACCAAAAGTTAATCATCTGTTTCTCCTAACATACCTAACAATCCCTCTAAGTTTCATCCAAATCGGTTCATAACTTTTTGACTTATCTTGGTGACAGACAGACAAAGAGACAAACAGTCAGACAAACACGACGAAAACATAACCTCCTTGGCGGAGGTAATTATTGCATGTCTGACTTACTCGTCAATGGTGTTATACCCTGGGCTGTGCTGCGCGGCTGTGGTTTTGAACGACGCTTCCAGAGAACAATCTGAGAGCGCATACCTCCGCCAAGTAAGGCAACGGTAACGAAAAATTCAAATTGGTCCTGAAACCATGATTCTCTTTGTATCAACGCCAAAATCTAATCATTTATGCCTGTTGATAATATTAACTATTTCTCTAATTTTCGTGAAGATTCGTTCATAACTTTTTGAGTTATGCTACTAACAAAGATTATGACAAACATAAGTCAAACCCACAAACGGACCAACCGATCATCACCAAAATTGAATCAATTATTTCTTCTAGCATTAATAACAAGTCCTGTAAATTTGATAAAGATTCATCTATAACTTTTTTAGTTATTGCGATACCAAGCATAAAAACAAACACACGAACGAACCTACAGATCATCACAAAAATTTGGTCATTAACTCTTCGTAATATACCTAATAACTCATGTGAATTTCATGAAAAACCATCCATAACTTTTTTGAGTTGTGTCATTAGCAAATAATAGTCAGACAAACAAACAAACAAGCAAACATGTGAACGCATTTTCACCAAAAGTTAAATAATCTGTTACTGCTTTATAATCCCTGTAAATTTCGGAACGATCCGTTCATAACTTTTTGAGTGATCTTGGTGACATACAAAGCGACAGACAAACACGACAAAAACACAACCTCCTTGGCGGAGATGAAAATGATATCACAGCGCTCATAGAGCGAGAACATGAATGGTGCACTTTAGCATTATTAATTAGAGTGACAACATGCTTGAAAATTTTTTTCTCTGTTGCTGTGATACTCACTTTCATATAGGCTTATAGAATCGGTAAAATTTGTAATTATCTCGCTTTTTCTTATTGACAGCCAGAGCTATTTCGTGCAGGTGAAAACAAGAATATAAACCGGGAAGATAATCTTCTCCGCTTGTATTAGAGTTTGGACGGATAGGAGAAAAGGGAATTTTAGTGACTCACCGTACTTTAATAGCCAAGAATATTTGCAGGTGACTGTCTCCTCTGGTGTATAGGTATCTCCTTTGGTACTTGTATAGGTATCTCGTCTGGTATATAGGTATCTCGTCTGGTATATAGGTATCTCCTCTGGTATATAGGTATCTCCTCTGGTTTATAGGTATCTCCTCTGGTAGATAGGTATCTCCTCTGGTAGATAGGTATCTCCTCTGGTATATAGGTATCTCATCTGGTATATAGGTATCTCCTCTGGTACATAGGTATCTGGAAATGTTGAACTGATCACATGAAAACTAGCTTCGTTAGGTCACATTCAGTTAATGATATTCAAAAGTAACTCTAGACGATTATCTCCACTGGTGTAAGAGCTAGACTCTGTCGTCTGAGAACTAGATAAAGCAGGTTATATGTATAAGAAAGGATAGCTGTAGATGACTGTCCTCATTTGTAATGAGCTCTGAAGTTGTCGAACTGATCACATGAAAACAAGCTTCAGTAGCTCATTTTCCCGTGTAGACAATCGAAAATAGCTGATGGTTATTGTATCTATTGTTATTAGTTCCCATATTGTCAAACTGATCATATAAAAGCTGGTTCAGACTCCTCTTATGAAAATCAAAAATAACTGACGGTGATTGTCTTTACTGATATTGACTCTGAAATTCAACTATGCAATATAAAAATTGGCTTAAGTAGGTCACATTCCCCTAATGGTAATCAAAAATAACTGAAGATAATTATCTCGGCTGGTATTAGAGCTGGAATGGATGGTATCGTTCAGACTGGAGCCCAGCCCTCTCCCTGCCTGGCGTGCCCGACTTAATGGCAGTGTAGACGGAGCTTATGGAACCTCTGCTCAGTTGCAATGGTTCCGTTCTGTGATAGTCTGAAGAGTGCAGCGCCTCCGGCGGGGGCGGGTGTCCGTACGTATAAAAGTCTTGGGTGGAGGACCAATAGCGCCATTACACTCTTGCTGACTTTGTCGTAAGCAGCTCTTTGCTAGTTTTGTTCAGTATGTGTCTGTGCGTGTGTGTGTTTTTGAATCAGTTCAAGAGACATCAAGATTGAGCCCTTTGTTGCAATATATGGGAAGTGTTTCACGCCATCTCTAACTTCCAATGCCATAGGCAGAGATTCTGTTCCGTCTTTGGCCACGTGTAGTTTTCATTTTTACATTACCCCAAGCTTTCAGTTTTTTATCCTAACGGTACTTAACTTAACTTGAAAGACTACTGTTTTTTTGGATTTCTTGTTCTTGTATTCTAAATTTTCATGTTATGTACAATCCAAGAAGTAAACTCGCTTATCGTCTATCCTCTCGCCGCAGCCGCAGGAAGCGTTTGCTCAAGACAGGTAGCCAGTGAGGGACTTTTAACCTACTTTTTAACTTATCATGGATCAGGCTAAGAAAAAAGAAAGTTACCGTAAAAAAGTGATAGATAAGCCGCCAAAAGCTAACCCTCAGCCATCAGATACAGTCGAGTCCATAGGTACACAACAGGAGGAAACCCACGCGTCTCTTCGTAATAGCCAGGGGAAACCAAAATCGAAGTTGGCGAACCAGAATTCAACCACTAAGTTGAAGCGCTCATTGAGTTTGCGCAGTCCTCGCGAAAGCCAAATTCCAAAATACAAAGCCAACAATTTAAAGAACAAGAGTCCTGCTCTAAAGAAGCGGGGGAAAAAAGATAGTCACGTACGCGATCCAAAGCAGAATACTGTGCCTTCCTCAAGCACAGGTCGACAAGTTCCAGTTCGCTCCAAGAGTGCTGACACCGGCAGAGAAAAGTTACCTCCAGGGAAGAGCTCTCGAACCAGAGGCCATTCAGTCCCTGGAAGACAACCATCTGTAACTTCCAGCGATCCTCTTGAAAAGCACGCTTCTCCAGCCCTTTCTCGACAACTTATCCGAAGCCGAACATTCGTCAAAGAGAAGCTGAATGTGGAAGCCAAATCCCAAGATGAGAGTCCTGGGAGCCTCCCAGTTGGATCGTCAGCAACTTTGAACACTCATGCACTAAAAGTCGTTGAAAAGCACCGCAATCGTTCGCAAAGTGGTGTCGTGCTCAGCTCTCTGTTTCAGCACGTGTCTGACTCACCTCATCTGACCCCTGCGAGACCCCGTGCGAAAAGCAACTGGTACTTGCGAAGTGCACGGGATCGAAATCGACTCAAAAGTTATTATCCTTTGGTGTATGGGGACCGAATGCCTTTTGCGCGATCTCCTAGTGTGTCTCTTTCCTCTTCTTTGAGAAGGCGATTTCGTTCTGAATTTCAGTCGCCAAAGTCCTCTGATCTTGTTTCGACGTGCTCTTACAGAAAGGAAGTCCGTCCAAGTCTGGATAGTGTTGCGAGCGTTTCCAGTGCCATGTCTGTAGCGAAAGGTAACAATCGAAGCATCCTGAAGTTTTCTCCTCGAAGCTTCTTCTCGAGAACCTTGTCTCCCCGAATAACTCAGCGTACGTTTCCAATCCCATCAAAATCGTCTGCATCGAAGACAACGCGAGTTGGTTTCGTTCGTGGAAACGATGCCGCAGATGAAAAAGCCTCGTCTCCCATCCTTCCTTCTTCTGCTCTGGTTGCTGCTACGCTGTCGCCCGAGAACGAGCGGCGTGCCAGAACTACTCCAAGGCAGTCTTTACGTTCAGCATTTCGCAGCATGTCCTTAAGGCGAAGCAAAAGCAGCAGTAAAAGTTCCCTGAAAAGTGAACCTCCCGTGGACAACAATGCTGTGAAGTCGGATGAGAATCTTCCAACTTATCAGTACGGATCGCCTTTACCAGAGTCCCTTCTGCCGTCTTGGCCCAAAGCTAGAAAGAATAGTTAGTACTCTCAACTGAGGCTTGTAGATCTCCTATGAGATCAGACTCTTGAGTTCGGATACACTTGATTGCTTGCCCCATAGAAGTGTTCCACGCCTCTTTAGCTTAGTTGTAGCCAGTATTTGCTACTAACTTTGTGAACCTCCTATGATATCAGCCTCATGACACTTGAGTTCGTGCTATATTGAAGTGTCCCAAGCCTTTTTAGCTTAGTTATACCTAGTATGTCTTTACTAATTTTAACTACCATGCTGGAGACGAGTACTTTAAATGTGCAACTGCAATTTGCTTGATGATGATGTACAATTTGCGATATTGATAAAAAAGTATTATGCTCTTTTCGATTTCCTTCATAAGTCTATCGTTATAACAGTGCCTTAATTTAATTATACTATTTAATAAATTTCAAGATATTTATATCTCTCACACTCTCTTCTCTAGGCCCTATGAGCATAGACCGCAACAGTACTTGACTCTTAGGTCTGACGCTGGCGGCCAAAAGTCGGCAACAGAAAAATGGGATTTTCTCAAGAGCTATTCTTTTCCCCCTATCTCATACTGAAGAAAATAATTCCAAGGTACCCAACATTTTTCTTGCGGAGAAGGTATCTTGGATACGGCGGGGACTCACTTGGGCGTTTGCCTGCATGACCGTGTCTGGACATGTTCATAATAGCTCTTGAGAAAATCCCAATTTTTCTTGTTATGGCCGCCAGCGTCAGAGGCCACTTTTGGACCTAAGAGTCAAGTACTGTTGCGGTCTATGTTTCGAGTATAGTAATAACGAAGTTAATGTGTCATTCCATTAACCTATCAATCAGAACCACAAAACTTCTTTGATGGCGGACTTTTGTTAATTGGAGCTCTTGTCTGCACCGCCTGGTAGCTCTTATTATGTAGTTAACTCTGGCGCTTGATACAGTATGGCACAAGGGCCTCATATAGGTACACTATATGGCATGCATGGGCGGAGTCGAGCGCGCGCCGTACAATATATTCTTCACTGCCCTTAACTACTCTACCATTTCACGCTTCATCATAGTCCTTACCATTCAAATTTTATTTTAAAATAAGATAATATTCCCACCCAGTGCAACGAGCGCCCAAGAGTCACTGAGGAGTTGAATTCATGATAAATTTCTGAATATTATAGTTAGATTCATGAAATGCACATGCATTATAAAAATTGCAGTGAAAATTAGTTTGCACTTGTCTATTTTGTCTCAAGGAAAATGGTATATAATGAGAAAATTACCAAAATTTGCAATGTAAAAAATAATAAGGCAAAGCGGGCTTTAAAGGTTTAGCTTGCGAATTGCACATGTTCAGAATTGTTGCACCTGTACAAGTTCACTTTTACTTCCTTAGAGCTAAGAAAGTTTTTCTAAACAATTGGTATTAAATATTATAGGAGTAAAGCTTTCTAAAGACGTAAGTTACTCCTAATACCAGTACATCTTCTGATGCTGCAATAGTGAACATTGACTCTTAATTTCAGTATATCGCACCCATGATCGACCCCCTCGATCTAAATGCCGTGCAAGCGGACAAGCGCATTTATCGTAATCGTCTTCAATGCATAAGAATTAACTTTAAACAAAGCCGCCTTCCTTGTAGCTATTTACATAACATCGCCTTCTCCACTTAACGCTATTAACAATAGTATGCATTGGCAGCCGCAACCCATTTGAGGTCATACGATGAGCCGAGGGCCGCAGGGTTCTGCGTATGATACGGAGAACCACGTACGTTATTTTGACCCCCGCAAAGCCTTTGGCTTCGTTTCATGCGCACTGTTCGTTTTGTCTTTTTCTACTCCTGGTAACCAGCTTTGTTTTTTTGTGGTTACTGTGCCAATGCACCGCGGTCCTCCATGCTAACAGTTCTCCATTTTCCGCGAATATATTATACTACGTGTTCCTTCCTTCTCGTCTCTTAGAATACCATTGCAGTGGTCACCTGAAAACTAACATATTTGTTCATTTTTTGTACCTACTTTAATTTTCGAACAATTTAGTTTTGTTACGTACAGTTTTGTAAAAATTTTATCCAGCTTTTACTAGGCAATACTCTACTACCTATACGGTGCTGTATATTTCTCCTGTTTAAGGTTCGTAATCCAATTTACGAACAGCACTTCTTGTAGGGAAACTTCAGTCAGGTTTAGGAGTGCTGGAAGGATGAATACCAGACAAGAGCCTCCAATGTACCTTTAATAATAGCAATCGATAACCACAACGCCCTCACACTATGCTATCACTCCGTTGGTGTGACCTCGAGATGACAGTATACGGCCAAGTCCATCCCTCCATCTGATGGTCTCAGATCGCCCGTGGATTCATTTTTTACTCACTGCCGTGCAGAAAAACTCCAGCCGTTCGTCTCTAAAGTGACACGAAAATTGGCCCTTTGTGATCCTCTAGTCTTGGGCTCGGCGTACTTCCTGCCCTGCTAATCTATTGAGTTTCCATCCTGTTGGTTTGAGGACTCTTGTGTACTTCGCAGCAGTTACTGTCCTGCTTAACCGCTTCAATCCAGCCTGTTTGTTTGAAGGCTCTCGTTTATTTTCACAATGGTTACTGCCCTGATAATCTACTGAGTTTTTATCCTGCTGGTTTGAGGACTCTTGTGTACTTCGCAGCAGTTACTGTCCTGCTAATCTGCTAGTTTCCATCTTGTTGATGTTAAAACTCTTGTTTATTTTCACAGCGATAACTGCCCTAATAAATAATCTACTAAGTTTCCATACTGTTTGTTTCAGGATTCTTATTTATTTTCACAATGGTTGTTGCCCTGGGGATCTCTTGAGTCTATCCAGTTGAGTTGACGAGTTCCTTATACCTTCAGCAGCGGCCCTGCAGTATATCAGCTGATCTACATTTTTAGCTTAAGAAGTTTTGCGTGTTTAGTAGCGAATATTGCGTAGTGAATCTACTAAGTTCCACCCAGCTTGCATGAAGAGCGTCTTCCGTAACAGAAATCTTAGCCGGCTTAGAGCTACATATACTTACATATACTGTTTCAGTAACATCAGCCGTTCGTTTTGCTGCCCGCAATAGAATACAAAAAATACTTGTGGAAATCCATAGCCCACAGATTAGCACACACTCATTCAAGAGTCTGACAGGTACATACTGACAGATTGAACAGATATCGCCGGGACGAAGATAAACACAATATTGTCTCTTAAATATCCTCACTTTCGCTCTACTGAAGTTAGCTGTATAGATTGTTACTGTAATTAACCACTAATAGTTCAGGTTCCTATATGTGATCTATTCCGGTCGCTTCGGTTGTATGGGTTGGTTTCTCTCCAGTTCGGTGTTAAAACTGGGGCTGTAGCCTAATAAGGATAATAAACTGGTTTTCCCCTCATCGCAAGTAGCTTATCATAGAAGCAACCCTTTAGTGCCTCGTGTGCAAGTTTTCTTTACATTACTTGAATTTTTGTATTATTCATGAGAACAATGATGAATGTAAAATTCAGCTTGGCACTATGGAGTGCTCGTACCGTACGTAGTTCTAGGCTCCGCTCTGATATTGCAGTCTCAGCTTCATCGTTGCTTATTGGCCTCGAGTTATTTCTTCTCCATTTATTCTATGGATTGAATAATATTATTAGTGAATACTGTATATTTCTCATGCGTATTTTTGTTATAGTGCTTTGTTCTGTATTTGTCTTCATTTATGCACGCATGGTTAACCTGCTATAGGTACATATTGATTGAGTTCCTCTTTTTGCGTAATTTTTTCATGTTGTACCATATTTTGGTTTCCTTTGTGTTTAACCACTTCTTGTCTGTCTACCTTCATACTGTACTTTTCATATTTTCCTCTGCCGTTTTTAGATCAAACAAAGAGCTTTTAACAACATGTGCTGTTTTCTTCATTGTGTGTTGCTTCCTCAGAGAGTCAATAATGTGTCACATGTGCCGTTAGTTTCGCTTTCAATGGGTTTCACTGACCCTTTTTATCGTTAAGTTATAAGGTTCGCTAGACAAGGACTGTTGCTATATGTAGAAGTACCTCTCGTCCTATGCACTAACGTGTTGCTTTCTGTTTCATTTTCAGGTACGCTTGGGTCTGTGGGCCGCATTCGGGTGAAGCGTGGTGAGTTTTTGCTTATTTTACGTCATTTTATTTCAACTTCCATGTATAGATTCATCTCCTGTTAGTTCAAAACTACCAACAGCACATGGACAAACACTAGGTACTACAGAGGATCGCAAAGTATGAGTTGTTTACGACTTTATAGACGCATAGCCTCTACAGAGTTGTTAGACTTCGACTTTTTTGGGATAAACTTAGAGACTGCATTGAAGTTTATGTAAATTCCTTTGGTGCACAGAACTCGTTCTTGCTGTTATCTATCTTATATTGGCTTGCTCCCCCACCCCCGATTACAGAAATATACATATTACCCTACAAACGCATACTGTCCTTATTTTTGTACGGTATTTAGAGTGTTATTTTTTCTAAAAATTTTTTATATGTGAAATTACTGTTGTTAATCAACAAAAGTGGCGTCTGACATCTCTTGCAAGTCCTTTGTTTCGCTGCAATGTTAGCATGCATGAGGAACCCACAAATGGATCCATCTGAAGCGTAAGGAACTAACCGGTGGGTCCCTTCGCAGGTAAAGGATTAACTCTCTGGAGCGCATACGATCTGTTCGGCTACTTAATTGAGCTCTGCATCCTAAAATCTTATTTAGTTAATTAGACCATCAGTCGGGTCATAAAGGCTTAACTCATTAATGCATACTCTTCTTATTTTGGGACGTTGTCGTGTAAGGTTTACTTTGGACGTTAATGGGGAATGTGTATAAGCTTTCCGTTGTGTCGCTGTACAGCGAGTTGAGTCTCTGTATAAACATATATGTATGTGCCTATTAGAAATTCATCGGCAACTGTCCGATATCTGTTGGAACGGCATCGGATGATATTTGATTATCACATATTATTTTACGATTGAGATTCTAGAGCCGTCTCATGCAAAGATACAATCTGACAAGATGCAGAACTCTCAGTAAAGGTAACGGCCAAGTCAACTTGATAGCAGACCCCTTGCAACTGGAAATCTAACATGCACTGCTTCGTACCACAGACAAATGCCTGCTAGGCTCAGAGGAATGCACGAGTGCGGTCGACCACGGATGGTCAGAGCTATGGCGTCAATGACTGAAGGCATACATGACTACTGCAACCTCCCGATCGTCCCCACTGCTCGATAAGTCAGTGCGATTGCTGTGGGCTTTGAATGTCAGAAATACTGATGCTGCAATCACAGGCATCATAAGGCTTCACTTCCTTTGATAGGAAATGAACCTCAGACCTCGAGACGGTGAGCGCACCGTTTTATCCACACTTCCACTTCGAGCATTTGTAAATATCAGTTTCATTTGATGTGCTCTGCAGCAATGCATGAAATGGATCCACTGTGCATTACTTTATTAGCCTGCGCAGCTGTTTATGTTACAGTACAAGGCGTTATCCCCTTTACTTTCTCGTGCGCAAAATCTAACACGGCATCAGTAATGTGTTGCATTTTGTACAAATATATTAAAGTGAACCACTAGACTATGCCTCACAACACACAGCGTGGCTATTGTAAAATTTGATTCCATTTTTCAACCCTAGTCGTAAAATTTTAGACTGCAGCTGTCCATAGGAGAGAGCATCAGTTGAATTCGGCTGGTCGCCTAAAATTTTTCGCTTGGAAAGGACGGTCCATGGGGCACATCCCCAAAGGGGACGTGAACCCTCGGCTCAATTGCATCAATATTTGCTATCAGAGGACCTTGGATCCGCTACATGCGGACGCAGATCTCTCACCTTAAATATAACCATGACCCTCTCACTGCCTGAAAGCGAGCTACTTTAAATAAAGCCGTGACGTCGTTGCGCACTAATGTGCGAAGTTTGGCTGCTTTAAATAAAGCATGACGCGATCACACAATGCTTGCCGGAGCGAGTGCCATGCTTGTTGTGCCTGGCACAAAACAACAGTGCCAACGTTGCGCTATTTTTGCTTGATCTTGCTTGACATTCATCACGTGATGTGCTTCTGGCGCTTCCTGAAAGTCACGTAACCTAAGCACGAAACTTGCCGCTCTTGTGTGATGATTTTAACTGCCACTTAAATGAATTGCTTCACCGGAGAAGAATGTTGTCCACAACCAGCACGCGTTGCCGTGCAATGACGGGAATTACCTGCCCTGGTACGCGCTCTTGCAACGTAAATTCTATATTTGACATGTTATTGAAGCCTAGATATGTATAGGCGCCAACCGTTAGCATTCACTCTACGGTAAAGCTACGACTCGTGATCTTGTGTCAGAATTATTGTATATCTAAATTGAAAATGTAGTTTACAAATTGAGAGCACCAGAATTTAACAGCTTATTCATTCTCAGTCGAATATTTGGTATCCAGTATGTAATCGGTGTTCAGTCAATGCTTGTGTCGCCATATCCAAGTACGATTCCCGGGCATCCTTGGAATCGTCAGCAGTTGGCACCTGCATACTATTGGCAGCCCGATCTCAGGAGTAAAAAAAGTAAACGAAGGTCAGCGGCTTCTTTTTTTGTCAGGGGTGATCGGCAGTGACCACCTCTGGGAATGGCGACACTCTGTTGTTCTATTGGCAAAATCAATTAGGTGACTTTTTCGAATTTCTAAATAAAAAAATATATATATATATATTTTTCGAGGTCTTTACTTTGTAACGAACAGTTGGCAGGTGCGGAAAATAACAGTCCGCGCTAATTAGACGCTTGACAGTTAAGGGCGCACTGTAGCGTGTGCCTTAGCGCAGTATCTGTCTTCACTTTTATTTTATTTATTTTTTTTTACAAAATGATACAAAGTGTTCAGTGCTCACATGAAGCATACTGCAGCTTGTGCTAAATGCGTCGACGAGATCATCACTTTTTTTCCTGATACATTACCTCAAATGGTATCATAATCACCGCTGTTTTGAGCAAAAGGCTGCCAGGAATGTTGAGATTTGGAAGCAAATAGGCTACAGAGTACAGATACCTTCCTGGATCCTCTGAAGGTCACTGCGACCACAGATACAAACTGATAACGTTCTTGTTAACGTTGAAAGTGAAAGATTCAGGCTCTGAGGGCAAAGAAATAATGTTGATTTAATCCTTCTGCTCGTGCATTAGCTTTGGCAAGGCACGATCTGGCTCCGAGGGCCGAGACACGATCGTTGTGTAAACTTTTTGGCATTTGCTCATGCCGTGTATTTGACATCGACCTTCTGGGCTGTGAGGGCAAAGACAATTTATTTAAGTCTTATATTCCTGCGTTGCGATGGAAAAGGAACATTTGGCTCTCAGAGTCATATAACAATTTTGAATAAACCGTCCTTCACTGTGTTTGACGCGAATTTGTGAAACTGTTCCAAACGGAAGAACTGGTGTGTGTCGATGCCATTATTATGCCATTCAACTACAGTAGATTCCGCTTTGCTATATATTCTGTGTCTTATAATCATTTGTTATGTTTTCTATTCCTTTTTCTGGGTGGGAAGAATTGCATGTCCTGACACAAGTGTAATTTTTGCCAAACACTAAAATCTAAAATACTTGGGCGACGCATCATTTGGGATTTTAGAATCCCTTACATTAACATGCAAGTTTTCTTTGGTTACCAACGCAGTCTGGGAAAATGAATTCCATGCGGGACTACGGAAGTCTCGCCGCCGCCTGCGCCACCGGGTCTAATGGTTTATTTATTATGAGTATTTTGACAGCTGGAAACGGAACTGAGATCTTGCTGGTGTTTTTTGCTTTGCATTTTCATTGATGCTCTTGCCTGCTGATCTTAGTAGCAGATGCAAGAATTAATCTGAGAAACAGCTGGTCAAAAATCGCTGTTACTTAAGGATTTGTTATCAAATCAATCACGATGATAACGGCAAGATGACTTCAGCGTTTCCAGCAATAAAAAAAAATACAGTGCTTTTAATCCCGGATATGTCTTAAGGCGATCTGTGAAGACATCAGAAGCGATAGTTCATATGTTCATTCTTCATTTTAATGAAGTTTCTATTCATTTATTTCAGCGCCATTATTGCATTGCGTTAATCGTGTCACCGTTTGCTACTGTTGGCCCTTGCGTCTAGGGTATATGAGCATTGAACTAGTAAGGTGTGCTTGTTTTACTATCTTGTGAGATCATAAGCTATTTGCTGCGGGTGATGGCAGCAGACTTAGGCCGGGTACAGGCATGTGTTTTCCTTGTGCTTGGCCGCCTGTTTTATGTGCCTCACACCTAGTGTAATGATACTGTTTATTATGTACATGTAGGCCTAGATGTGGACCTAATGCGTTCTTAATAAATATGTTGTTAATATTTACTTTAATTCTACTTTATAAGTTACGGCTTAAAATTCCTACAAGAACCCGACGCGTTCGTTATTCAGTTCGTATGGCGTTACCTGGTACATTTTGTTAGAGTAAAGTTGTCATTACTTGGCAAGGCGAAGTTAAGTTCAGCGAAGACCCGCAGGCTTGACTTGTTCGGAACCTTAGATAGATGTGTTACTTTGGCCACATGGAATCATTTTGCAGGTGTTAGCAACCTGATTGCTCTTGAGACAGCCGAACTCTCCATTTTAGATGGAATAGGTTATCTAATTGAGGTTACCTCCTTACCGGAGAGGGCCCGTATATGGTTAATTCCGTAATGCTTTTCCTACGAAAGCATTTATCTATTATTGTTCTCTAAAATTCTTAATAAAGTTGATTCACTCGCAAATTGCATTCAGTCAGACTGATGCTCCCTCACTTTCGATTTGAGGAGTCCCGTTCTCGGTATGGAAAGCGCATCGTTACCAATTAGCCTTACGTAGGCTTCTGGAACATGATTTCTGTCATGCTCGCTTTGTTCCTTCAAGTTCCCTCCGTATTCATCCTCCTGCAAAGGTATTTTATTATTTTGTTCTAAATACACCCAAGCGCGTTGATCCAGTGTGGGACGACCCACATGCATGGCTTCCACGTTTAAAGGTAAAGTTAACTTGACCGCACTCTCAATTGGGGGAAACCCACACGCACCGATTCGTGTTGTAGGTATAGACCATAGGTTCCCATAGGCTTATATCAAAATACTGTCGTATGTGCAATGTCGGGATGCGAGACTGATTTGCATTTGCACGCTAGAGATCGCGCGTTCGCATCCGCGCATGACAGGTGAATTCTTGTGGTACACGTTGTGCAGTGTCATCGTTTCTGGCGTTCACGCTTGACTACGACGACACTAAAGTAACCAGAAATTGGGACAGTTCGGGGGGTGGGGCGCAGTTTTCACTTCAGTCTTCGTTTCTAACCTCATATTCTGAACAATCTGCACTCGAGTGCAACTCTATACCTCTCTGGGGACCTTACAGCCACTATGAAGAGCACGAACGAACTAATCCATGAGGATTTCCAAGCTGGGGGGGGGGGCCCGGTTGACTTTACATTCAATTCTGCGTCTCTTGAAACACCACTTTATGGCTAGGAATGTCTAAACAAACGTGTAACCTCATCAGGTGATCAGGCCTGTATTTCATGAATACCGTGGAGAATTCCCTACATGGAGAAAGTGAGGGCGCAGATGTCGAATTCGTTTGCTGTTTGATCTGTCATTACATTTTAAACGAGCTGTATTATATCATCGTATGTTTAGGGTCCGGAACTAATGGCTGTAATTGGTGGGCAATTTGGCAGAGATATCGGCGGGCTCCTCACCTGCGGCCTAGCATACAAATGGTATTTTGTCTCTCTGATCGTGAATAATCATTTGTTTACCAGTGTAATAGGATAATCCTTTGTTCATCATTGTTATGGTAGTCAATTTACACTGTGGCATTTTGCATCTCACATAAAAAATATTCGTAAAATAGGTGTCGTTAGATAATAAGAAGTAAGCTCCGTTCTATCTCAAACTACTGTATTAAAAGTTTTACTATCAAAAAAATTATGCACAAGCCTCCAATAATACAAACATATACGTACTACGCCTGACTGTAACATAATTTCATAATTATCGTAAGTACTATTGAGTTATCGTTAATGATTTGTACAGCAAAACCCCATCACTCTTGACAGCGGAGGGGTTAGACCTGTGCGCTGTGCGTCTCGAGGGCTGAGGTTTGCTTCCCAGCCAGAAAGGTGCAATCTTGAGATTTTCGGGACTTCCATGACGTCATTTCTATTATTCAAAGATCACGACGATGACACTGATCTACCAAGCAGTACCAGCCCGTGGTTGACTGCAGCCGTTCACTTCTTTATATTTAAAGGGAATTTTTCTGCAGCACGTGCGAACCAGCTCATGCGGATTTCCCGTTTGGGTTATGACTTTACCTGTCACTTCCATTTGATAGATTATTTGGCTGCACAAATTATTGTTTTCCATAGTCCTGCCCTGTGCTTTATTTTATGGTGCATTCATTAGTCAATTCTTTCTTATCTGCATGTGCATCGAATATATCTGGATTCCTTAATAAGTACTTCCATCTTGAGGTTTCTGATTTATATGCTCTGTTGTTGCTGGTCTAGTTTAAGCTACGTTTTACTTTTTCCTCTAGACTGCACTGCCTCTATTTCACTGCAAATATCAGCTAACATTTTAGCTTCCTACAATGTCCCTGTGTTCGTAATTCATGTTTTTATATCTCATCGTCGAGTTCTCCACTACACAATCGACCTCCCTGATTTCGTGTCCAGGTCGCGTCCGCCTTTTAGTATTGGCCTTGGAATTTCGCTGCGCTGCCCCATTGTCGGTCATCTTACGATGAAGACGACGTAATTCGTTTGTGTTTGTGGCCTGAGGACCTAGCATGATTGTACTCTTTAATGCGCTTGCTTAATTAGAATGCGTGTCATGAAGACCCCTGGTAGCTGAGAGGATCTGAATGCGTCATCGCTATCTTAGGAACAGTGCGTGAGGCCGTCTTTTGTTTTCCTCGTTGAAAAACTGCGATCTCACTATTAGCCGCATTTATTAAAGAAACCATCTAGTATATGGAAATTCATGGGTAAAATGTATAACTTCAAAACCCTACCTAACAACAACAGATGTTATTCAGTCTTTCTTTTCTCCTGAAGCAAGGCAAAAAATATCCTACGTAGCTTTCAAGAATTAATACGCCTGTATTTTTGTGATAAATTTGCATTATAATAAAGGCCGATGTGTGTTCATCTGTCCGTTTTTTTTTATTTTTTTTATACACTTCATCAAAACAGGTAATCGAAACTTAGCTAAGCCAGCGAGGTTGGAGAGTGGAGACTGGTCATCCCATCACGCTTCATTGGCTAATGATAGGTGGAAAATAGGTTGCAGATGATGGCAAACATATTTTAATTTTATATTTGGATGCGGTTCTTGTTCTGCCCACGTTGAAATCCAAACAAGGGAGATATGTGTAGCTTCTCTTACCGCTGCTATGGAGTCTGTCTTTGAATAATTTCTCTACGCATTTAAACTATATATGCTCTCAGTTCAGTACAAATAAATTCAATAGATGATCAACGGAGCGCTGGGAAAGCGATTTTTCACGGTGCAGAAGACACCTCAGTTATATTTTCCAGCTTGTTTTCTTCCGTTGCCGAAACAGTTTTCACTTGAGCGCAATAATCTCGATGTATTAAGGTTGATTCATACCGTAGAGATGCAGGATACGCGACGGGGGAATTTGATTCAGTGATGCTTCACCTCTTGCTAATATAAATTTATCTTTTCGCCTGTCATCTTAGGGAAGAAAGGAGTGCTTCTCAGATAAATTAAAATGGAGAGCACTTATGCCTCATGACAGTTTGGATTGGCTGTTGTAGCGCATCCTTTGAAAGTATATTAGTATTGATAATATGATCAATGAAAAAAACTTATCACAAATTCGTCGCCGTCCTTTTTGACAGTGCGACCACTTTAGTTAGTATTCAAATATTACTACAACCAGTTTCTGTTACATCTAGTTTGCTTGGCTTTTAATTTAAATTAATTCTGTTGCGAGTTGCATTATCTTAAGGACAGTCTCTAAGGATAATTGGCAAGCTAAATATTTTCAAACAAGAGGTGTTTTCCACAATCAACAGCCACCTCATTTGTATTTTGTAGTAAGCCAGGTGAACATCTCATTTCGAACATCACGTAATATTTCGTTGTGGGGTACGTCTCCCTTTGTATCCGGCATTATTTGACCGCTATTTCTAAATTGATAGCACAGATCTATTAACCAAGCAGAACAGCATCCACCTGTGTTACTAGGCGGTACCTCATGTCCATTTTTGTTCTGCAGGGCTGGTGCCCCGCCGCCTGAGTCATGTTTGGCTTAATGTTTTTTATCCTGCATTATAAATTGCGGAGAATGATTCACTTTCTTTTCGTATCAGCGATAATGAGCTTTCGGTGGAGCCATGCCTTATACGCACTTTAGAAACTCCTTTACTGGTGTCTGGCGCCCCAGCGTGGGTGAACCTGTCCAACGCCATCGCACTTTCTGTATGTACACATCGTACGGTCGTCCTGATCATAGCAAGCCTTCGGTTCCTTTTGGGCTTGACCGACTTATTCGACGCCTGTCGATACCATACTGATCTTATCTCCGTGACCTCTGCACCTGATCTATTGTTCTTATTCGATCTCTGTTGTGGAGGGCTTGGTTATTCAATGAATAACTGCCTAACATGTTTACCCTGTTCTTCTTTCACTAACTAGTAATAGCGAGGTTTTTGATAGATTTCATGCATTGGTATTAAAGGTAACAAAAACTACTCTGCGTCCTAATGTATTCGCATTAAGCTTGGACGTTATGTAGAGATTTGTCTCAGAGTTCCTTCGTGGTGGTACATATGGACTTTCTTTGACATCAAATCTAGATTTTTCCCAATCATTCTCTACTGTGCCGGTATAGTATGGTACTTCCCTCAGATTTACGTATGTGTGCCCATAAGTGATGTTAGACACCTATTTAAGCTGGGCCGAACCTATCCTAAGCTATTCTTAACTAACGTACACAAAATAGTCGAACCTACCATACATAATCTAAACAAGGACAGTTCCTTAATTCTTACAAACCAAAAACTTTGCATGAGGCCAAAACTATATCATTATTTTCCTTCTGCAACGAGCACAAATGCTTAGCAAACAGATAAGCGTGTTTTCATTTTCTGGGGCTTATTATTCAATAGAAGCAGCTGCTTTAGCGTCTATTAGTGGGCTTACTGCTGCCTCGTACATCGCAATATTTACGATGGTTCGCTGATGTTGTCTCTTTGCATCAATTTAGGAGCGGCGTCTTATCTGCAGAATGATAGAACCCCATCGTATCTCGCCCGGCCAACTCCAGCTCGTCTTTGTGTTTACTGAACTAAAAGATCTTGGTTTTATGACTGGCTCTGAAACCCATGCTAATGTGACTTCGTTTCATGACCGGGCTTTCTGTGGAGCAGTGTGATGTGTTTTGTGATAGCAGCGCTTATTGGGCGTTTTAGTTTTATGTGAACGAGGGGATACTCGTTGATTTAACGAATCTGTAACGCATGCTAACGTTTCTTGGCTTGTTTGTAGCAGCGCTTGTTGGTATATGCGGCAATTTACTTCCATAATAGTCCTAAAACTCGCCGATCAGTACCAAATAATATACACACGTACAATACATCAGCACTCTCTTGGTAACGGAACAGAAAAATATGCAGACATTAAGCTTGAAATGATTAGGCTGGGGAGAACCAACTTGATTTCCTACCAAAAATAGCTAGCCCCGTCTACAAAAAAAAAAATGTGCGGAACTCGTTCCTTTGAATTTTGAAAAGTAAAGTACCGTACTTAAGTGTAGATAACTAAAATGGTTTTCGTGTTTGCAGCTCCATCTACTAAAAACAGGAGCATAGAACACGTTCTTTTGGTTCTGAAAATGAAAGTACTGTACTGCTTTGGCAATTACCTAAAACGGTCTTCATGTGTGTAAAGACAGCGTTTTCTTTTCCTTGCGGTTGCCGATGATGACTGATGGACGTCGATATTGAGTCCGCTTAATTTTTTATTGACGTTCAATGTATTTGAGCGTGTCATCATCTATTTCTATCATAATACAATGCTGCTATTTAACTTTTTATATCAGTTCATTATTCCGTTCGGTGTTGAATATAATTGCACAATTGCAATTCTTCTGCGGTTAACATTATTTCATTGCTTGAACTGCCCGCCAACTAACTATTCTCAGCCCCATAGGGGAAAATTAACTTGAGTATTACTCGAGTGTTTGCTTCAAGATGATTAGCCCTTGCAATCCGAAATTTGTAAAGCCATCTATACTTTAACTTCTAAATATTGCACGATATAGTCAACGTTATAACTAATCATACATCAATGAAAGAAATTTTGCCATTTAAAATTTTCAGCGATTATAAGATTACCATTCACTGTAGAAATCGAATAAATGCCTTTGGTTTTCTGATAGTTTTTTGGTACGGGGAAAATGTGGTCGGGGCAGTACGTACAATTCTTAAATTATTTTTTCTCAACTCCTCGAACTTCAAGGGAAATAATGGGATAAAAATCAACCCAACCGTCCGCCGCGATATGTCCCGCTGTCTATTTTTCCTATTAATCCCGAATAATATTTCGTACTCTCTTAAGTCGGTAGCAAAGGTTATTACCAGTTTTGATTTATCGTAATGTATTTAGGGTTCATTTTGTCTAAACATATTAAACTGTACAAGACTTAGGTCTCATGGAAATTTTACAAAATTTATTACTATCGTCAGTCTTAAATTACATTCATACTCATATCACACGATGTTTCGCACGGCATCCCAACGTAGATACCTATATATTTTGCCCAGGTTATTCATATAATTTCTTACAGATTTACATGGCGTCTTCTATTTCTCTGCTCCGCAGACTGCTTGCCTCCCTCCCATGCCTTCTTATTATTTACTTGCTTACATCACCTTATAAGCAGTAACGACTTGGTTCTTCATATCCCATCATCACATCAGAAGATCTTGAAGTGTTTTTTCTCGATCATGCCCCGTAAATTCATGTCCAGGCGATCACACCCTCCTGCCATTATAGTCTTGTCGCTTGGCACGCTATTGAGAGCAGCCGAGACCGATGCGATTTAAATTGCAGTTCTTGTGGCAGCGACGAATGTCTGTGAACTGGCTGCAGCACCGACGCCGTGGAGCTCAGGGTGTACATACCACATGCGAAAATAGATCATCGTTGTGGACTTACGCTGTGAACTTTTTTGTTATTTAGCCTTATGAATTTATCCGCCTTGGACTTGACAATTTACCACACGTGAAATTGATCATCGTTGTGGACTTACGCTGTGAAATTTTTGGTTATTTGGCCTTATGAATTTATCCGCCTTGGATGTGAGAATTTACCACACGCGAAAGTAGATCATCGTTGTGGACTTACGCTGTGAAATTTTTGGTTATTTGGCCTTATGAATTTATCCGCCTTAGATGTGAGAATTTACCTCACGTGAAATTGATCGTCGTTGTGGACCTATGCTGTGAAATTTTTGGTTATTTGGCCTTATGAATTTATCCGCCTTGGATGTGAGAATTTACCACACGCAAAATACATCATCGTTGTGGACTTATGCTGTGAAATTTTTG
>LQNS02278174.1:19013802-19024507 GCA_001587735.2 Parhyale hawaiensis
ATTGATCATCGTTGTGGACTTATGCTGTGAAATTTTTGGTTATTTGGCCTTATGAATTTATCCGCCTTGGATGTGAGAATTTACCACACGCGAAATTGATCATCGTTGTGGACTTACCTGTGAAATTTTTGTTCATTCCGCCCTGTGAATTTATCTGCCTTGGATGCCAGGGCTTGTCAGACTCAAAATAGATCCTTGTTGTAGGTTTGCGGAGTTGCACTGAGAATTTTGTGTGATCGATTCTGAGTATTTGCCTCTGTAGTAAGTTAATTCAAACACTTTCCTGTGCGCAATTAATGTGGGAATGAAAAAGTTATTTTCTCTTGTTATGGACCGTCTAGTACACACGGCTTTTGACTACAAATAAAGGGCGAGTTGTAACTGAGGACTCTTTCGGTGCGTATGTGTGTGCTATAGTGTGTTAGGGTTGGTACTGGGTCCACCAGGGGTACATTCATTTGATAGTTAAAAAGTTATGGGACATAGTAAGGTTTGTACCGCACCTATCTGGCACGCGATAGAGGAAAGAGCTTATTATGAAACTTGAGTCACAGAATGAGTAGTGTTTTGGATGCAACAGTTTGGAATGTAATTGAAGAAGTGAAAGGTTTCCATTGATTTTCAGTTGACAGTCCAAAAGGTTTGAGACCGTTGTTTGTGATTCAGATTTTTTCTGGATTGGGCCGTTTTACTGTCGTAAGTTACAGGTCGAGTTACTCATCAACATTGACAATTTACTTTTACTTGAGAAGCGACTACCTGTCATACTGGGAAGTGTTACCTGCAGTGGATGGTAGAGCCCTTTTTTCTTCAATGCAGTCCCTAGCAAATATTTCTGCAGTAGATACGATCTTTTACACTACCTACCACCAGCAAGACACTACTTCACTATAATCACCATATCTCCATCTCTATCGTAGTTGCTCCGTCTCTACGGTAATCCACCACAGGCAATACTAGCACCACCACACCACACTATACCACTAATATGCCACCATTATAACACGACCGTACCACTCATACTACGCCACCTTCATTCTTTTCATAACCGTACGCACAGTCACTAGCAGTACACCTCACCATCCCCTTAACCACCCACCGCTGTACCACCCCCTCACCATACTACCACTACTGTACCACCACCACACCACACTCCCACAATTTCTTGTACCGCCACCAAAACACCACACTTCCACTACTGCACCATCACCACACCACACTCTCACCAGCACACCACAGCCAGCAGAATCACCACCACATAACCACCACCTGTTGCCACGATGTCGCTTGCTGTGGCTCTCTTAACTCAGCTGGAGAGAGAGACGGAGGCGGCGTCCGAACTGGGCCGAGTGGTGATGTTTTGTGTCATGTATACCTGTACTCTGTGTGCACTTGTGTGCTACTGTGCTCGTTTTGCCAGCCGAGCTGTGTACAGCTACACTGTACATGTTTGTGCTTAGCCCTGTCTCTCTTGGTGTAGGTTTCATACGTATACGGTACTCCCAACCGTGTTAGTCCTACGTTACTTAATGGTGTTATTTTTACGGTACTTAATAACGTTATTCCTATGGGACCTAATACATAAAGCGCTGTTCCTACGGGACCGGCCCATTGGGGTATATTCTAGCTGGCCCTTTCCCTACCGTAATATATTTGGGCCGCACGAACCCAAGGGTCCCAAGTGCCTTCTCCGCAGGGGATGTTGCAGCTGACTGCAGTTCCTGCTTGGAAGGTTAGTTTGTTAGATTCTCTATATTTCCCCTTCTGTTCCGCGAGGTGGACCGCCGATTGAGGTGTCCGACCTATTCCTCGGGACTACTACTTTAGCCCGAACGGAGGGCCACGGAAATGCCCATCCGCACATGTACTTCTTTCTTCTGTCTTCTTCTCTTTTCGTTTTTCGTCTCTTGCCCAGTGCCGCTTGTCTGAGAGAATTCATTCAGCCGAGCCGTGTAGGGTTGTAGATGCGCGTGCTTTATAAATTTAAGATACAGAACTCACTTATGTGAGTTCGCCGTCACTCGCAGCCTTCTGGCAGAAATGCTGAGATAAGCTATTTGATGTTCGGCGCGAACTGCGTAGAATCTCTGCGCGAGCAAACCTTCTTACTAACGTTGAACCTTGAACCTACGGCATCTAATAACGGTATTCCTCCGGGATCTATTAGCGTTATTCTTCCGAAACCTAACAGCGTAATTCCAACATGACGTAATGGCGTTTATTTCACACTATTTATTTACGGATCACATTCCATCAAGCAGTGCGCGGTTTCAGTGTCCTTACTGATGAATTCGTCCACGCTATTTATGCTGTTTACATTTCGTTCAGCTGTGCGCAGTGGCAATGTACGCACCCATGCGTTAGTCAGCACAGAATTTGTTATCTACATCCATTCAGGTTGTACACACTTGCGGTGCACGTGCAGTCGTGCACAGTTGGTTATCTAGGTGTCAGACGCTTTGCACCCACCCTTGTACTGACACAGTATTTATTGAATTGCTTGCTGGCCTAATCTATGTAATAGTATAAAATTCTGTGAACCTTGCCTGTTTGTTTATTTATCTATTTATGTATTTGTTATTTATTTATTTGCTTGTTTGCACACACAATCTTTTCTTTAGGACAGGAAGAAATTCGAACGTTCCTTGATACGGAAGATGAACTTGAGCTCGGCTACATCAACGTCACATTAAATTTAAGGTGATACGAGATATGCAACTGTCACATATCTATTTCCTCTTGCTTACATGCAGAGTATTGAATATTCCTTTGAGAAGTAAAGAAGCTGGAGATGGTGATCCTTACGGGCAGGAGTGGAAGGTCAAACAGCGCGTGGTCTATTCACAGCTGAATAACACCTGTTTTTTGCTGCGAAAGCAAAGAAGATCATGATGACCCAACAGGTCACAGACAGCCTAGTATTTATCTTTTTTTATTTGCGTGGTCAATCATGTATTATCGTAGTTCATCAGGTGTTTTTTCATTCCATCTACGTACTGATTTATTTCAGTATTATTTCATTTTTATTTTTTTGCGTCTTCAGCGTTCTTTCTCAAAGTATAATACAGGGCCCCTATTTTTACTTCATACGTTTCTGTGCCAAACACATTCAAACTTGTACAGCAGTCTATCACTGTCTATGCCGTTGTAACTTTCCATTGCATGAGCGTTATTTTTTTTTCAGAGGAGACTACTTATATACCTCTTAACAATATATATTTAGTTTCATTCTTAACAGGGTCATCTTTTGTATAGCGTAGTTACATGCTTAGCTTCTTCCCTTTTTCTACATATAGTTGTGTCCCTTATGAGCTTACCAGACCTAAATCACTCCTAAAGTACGGCACAAGGAAAATATCAATTGTTGAAGCTTTCTTCCCGAAGGGCCTAGGCGTGATGCATGCCAGTATTTACTCTTAGACGGCAATTTGTCAAACTAGTTGAAAGCATTTGGCGTTCGCAAGCAAAGTAACTGCTTACGATCTTGTATTCCCGCTTGGATATTCATAGCCGCATTACCAGCAGTCTAGGGTGCTAAACTCATGACACTGCGCGTTGCAGGTTCGAGTGTCAACCCAGGCAAACGAGCTCTTCCGACGTTTGCGCCGATTCAGCTTTTGATATCTGCACTGCTGCCGTGGGAGGTACTTACGTCTCCCTGAAACAGAGAAGGCAGGGATGGAGGGCACGGGTAGTTGCATAAGAACCTTCCGTCGATGGCGCCATAGTTCTTGATGATCCCTAGTTGATTGCGGCCATACATTCCTCTGGGGCCAGTTGGCCTTTATCCGCTGCACGAACCAGTGTTGTGTGTGAGTCTCTTTGTACGGGTGCTATCACGTTGACTCAACCGTTACCTTTATGCTCATCTATTTTTTTCCGACGAGGATCTTCTCTGTCCATTTTTGTTTCCTGCTTCAAGTTTCTAATTTCGCCTTTTTTCATAATTGGAGCTTATGTATCCATAATTTTTCATGCTTGGCTCTTCTGTACTTATATTTTTCCCTTGCTTCTGTGCCCATCTCGTGACTTTACCTCTTACGTTAAGTTCCTTCCTAAATTAACCTTGATGACCTACAATGGAACCTTCTTACGCTTAATGCCTTGTATTCAGCTCTTGTTGCTTTTATTTATTGCGAAAAAATTACACTGACATTGCATCATCGGCCGCAGTCGCTGGTTGGTTGCTTGCTATAGTGGCGCGTGTAACTGCAGGCTTCTTAACATCAGTGGACTAGACCTTCATCTCCATCTGTACCACGCAATGTTCTTCGCTACCAAAGCTTACTCCGCCGAGAAATACCCACAAAAGGACAGAGAACACTGGTAGAAAAATAACTGAGTCTGGGATTAGAAGGATGAAGAGTCCGTCTACGTAAATGTATAGCCAATTGCAAGTCAAATTGAATGGCGAATGTACAGCCCAAGAGTAGGTCGTCAAGAATCTGCCCATAAAAGCATTAAGTTGAAAGTCGTATTAATGGATCGAGAATTGTGCAGACAAGGAGGTGGCGCTGCTTTACTAAGAGGTTTCAGATGTAGTTACTGAGGAGGTGTAAGTACAGCTGAACAAAAGTTCGGACTGATTATTAATAATCTACTCACCCTACTCATTATCTTTTTAAGTTTTAACCCATGTTTGTACGCACTTGGGTCAATCGATCACCTTAATATATATATTTATTTCGTTAGTATCTGAGTAGTTTTCAACGAAGCTATGTCAGAAGTATATATATAGGCAGTGGGCATCAACTTCAGCACGAGTCGCATGAATGAAATCTTTACTTTTACCAACGGGCAACACCTTTTTCCTCATTAGCTCTTCAGGCGGCTTCAATTCATTTTGTGCCATACTCGTATATGCGATCTATAGCAATTATGTCATTCCTGCAAGAAGGCGAGATATTGACTCTCGAACTGAAGGGATAGCATCCAGTCAGAAATTTTAGGGATATCTTCCAAATCCCGCACAATTCTTCATTTATTAAGTCATGAACTGAAAGGGTAATATACGGTCAATATAACAGCGATAGGTACGGCACCTTTGGGATAACAGGCGTATCCCGCATAATTCCAATTTGATGCAATAACTGTAACGGTTGCGTTTCCGCTGTAGCACCGCGAATTTTACTTTGTACGTGCATCACTTTTACATTAAGTAGCCTCGTACATTATTGTTCTCATCAACTGCTCTCCGTCATAATTATTATTATCATTATTTAATGAAGACTAAAGGACTCAGTCTTGTCCAACCATCATAGTATCATTCTTGTTCCGTTCCACTCTACTAGCTTAGCTACAGTTACTACTAGATTGCGGGATAACTCGTAGGTTGTACTCGTACTGTCTTAACGTTCCTGTCTTTCACAAATATAATCCCTGCCAGATTCATGCGCAGCATTATAATTACAGGACCTCAAGGGACATAGCATACCTTCATCACAGACATATTACTGTCACACATTCCTGACGTCTCAAAAGGTCGCGCTTTATTCCTGCCCGTAATCGCTAGCACTTGCACACATATTGCAAGATCTTATGCCGGGGCCACACTAGGCATTTACATAGACAACTTAATGCAAGGACTCGAGACTCTGACGTCATTTATGTCACGGTACCTATCTGTGCTACCGATTTTAAATATATATCGAAACGGTCCTCGAGCTGCTCATTCTAGCAACCAGTTCGGCGTAGAGATGCATATGTGTCCCCGGCATTAGGTTGCCTGCAGTTAATGCGCTCATCACTGACATATTCCTTTCCTTTATGAAAATCATCATTAACAGTTTCAATCTTATGATAAGGGCGCAATCCTTAACCGCTCAAGTGACAAATAGGGTTACTACTTTCACCATGCTATTCTTACGAGAGCTGTTTTACTCGTCCGGTAAAGGGTTAAGTCTAATCATAATTCTATTTCAAATGTTTATTACCTTCGCCAAAGAGGTTGTGTTTCGTCGGATTTGTCTGTCTGTTCTTTATTCTGTTTGTGTGTCTGTCTGTCGCCAAGATAACTCAAAAAGTTATGGACGGATTTTGATGAAACTTATATGGATTGTTAGGTATGATAGGACTAGCTTATGAATAACTTTTGCTGAAGATCTGTCCATCTGTTTGTTTGTCTGCCTATTTATTGTTCGTACCATAACTTAAAAAGTAATGGATTTTCATGAAATTTGCATGAATTGTTGGTTATATTACAAAGAGTAAATGATCAAATTTTTGTGATGAATTTTTCGTTCGTTTGTCGCTGTGTTTGATTTTATGTTTGTTAGCGCAACAACTCAAAAAATTATTGATGGATCTTCATAAAACTTACAGGAATTGTTAGTTATGTTTAAAGACATAATTGATTAAATTTGGTGATGATCTGTTGGTCCGTTTGTATGGTTGACTTATGTTTCTTTGAATGTTTTTTTTTTGCAGCATAACTGAAAAAGTTATGAACGGATCGCCAAGAAAATTGCAGAAGCTGTTAATACTGTCAAAAAGCACAAATGATTAGATTTTGGTGTTGATTCAAAGAAACTTATGGTTTCAGAGTCGATTTAAATTTTCCGTTACCGCTGCCTTGCTTGGCGGCGGCATGCGCTCTGAGAGTGCTCTAGTTTAATATAGAACTGCACTCTTTCTTTTAGAGAATGACACACTTAGCCACATTTTCTGACCCTATCTCTCACCAAAGTAATCACTAGGAGATTTAAGTGTATTACAAGACTGTAAGTCCCATCATGCCCTTACTACAGCACCACTCGCTGCTCTCACAAGCCTCCACATGAGGCACGCTCTGCAGGCGAGGTGTCCTTAAGAAGGAATGTTCTGATTTACGACAGCATTACTCAGCGTGGAAGGGTGCGCAGGACGGCCGCATGATACGCGTGAAGTGAAGTTCTGCAGAACCGCATCACTGTGGCGGCTGTGGCAGCAACTACAAGGCGCCTAAACACAGACAGACCCTGGGCGGGTCCTATGCCTATACGTTATTATTGACTTCACTGAGCGATGTCACTACTCTCGTAAACAAACCTTAAACCTCTACCGCCGATATTAAAAACCAAGTTTCATAGGAATAGCTTTGTTTGACATGTCCCACCTGCACGAGGACTGTGGGGCCATCCCAAGCAAAAATTGTTTAAATTAGCTGCTGGGGTGGCCAAAAATGTTGCTTGGGAAGTTGTTAGCAATGACGCTTTTCCCAAAGTCTCAACACGTGAGAGGCTTTGCTGCGGCCGGTGTCCCCCGGGGGGGCTGGGCACGAGAGCCCTAGACTAAACTAAGGCGAGACGGCCGTGCTTGCGATGCAAAACAGCGTCTGCTTGCGTGACTCGAGAGCTTCATTAACTCGGAACTGCAGGGCTGTTTGGGGCATATGCAATGCATGCTGGTGAATTATGCACTTGTAGTCATACGATGCTGAATAGTGGATGAGCTGACTGTAATTGCTGCTACAAGACCGTTTACCCCCTCTTATGGGATCTGAAAATTTAGTACCGAGTTGATCCCAGCGTCACTGAATCTAATTGCTACTGGACAGATCCCAGGCTGAGTCAGTCCTTTAGCTACTGGACAGATCTCAGGCTGAAGCCCTTTAGCTACTGGACAGATCCCAGACTGAGTCAGTCCTTTAGTTACTGGACAGATCTCAGGCTGAAGTCCTTTAGCTACTGGACAGATCCCAGGCTGACTCAGTCCTTTAGCTACTGGGCAGATCCCAGGCTGACTCAGTCCTTTAGCTACTGGACAGATCCCAGGCTGACTCAGTCCTTTAGCTACTGAACAGATCCCAGGCTGACTACATGTATTAGACTCTACCCAGATCCCTGGCAGACTGTATAACGTAACCAGAGAATAGATTCCCCATCTTCATGACCTGAAGCCAGTACAAAGCGTTCACTTCTTAATATTCACAGCTGGAACGTAACCTATATGTTATATACGCGTCCACGCAACACGCGCGACATGTGTTTGCTTGCGTCTGACAGGAGCACTTCAGCTTTCTCGCTGCTAACATTTGTTACGTGAACCCTCAGTGCAGCACATCGGTGGTCGGGTAGCATTTTAGAGCCCCATGTATAACGAAGCTTAAGTCACGGTCGTATTGGCGGCAGTGTGGGCTCTACTTGTGTGTCCGTACTCCACGTGTATGTATTTGATGTGCTCAGTGGCTATCAGGGGTTGTAGTACGCTGTGGACTGTGGATTTTCGCAAGGGTCCTAGCATTTAATGATGTACGGACTGAAAAATGTAGCGAGTGAGTTTCGTTACCAGTAGGTATAGCATTACTTCAGACGTCAGTGCAACCGTTGACCGTCTAAGATAGTGAGTGAACTCACTAGGGCTCGAATATAAAATTGAATTATCCCTGCAGAAAATGATGCTCGTTACTGTGAATGGTAATGACTTGGTGAAGGAATTTTCGTATGCTTCCATGAGTGTCCGATGCACGACTGTTTTTTATTTTATTTTATTTTTTATTTTATTTTTTTTTTTGACGGGTCCTTCACCTTATCTTGAGAAGATATTAGGCCACGGTCGAATGGGCTACATTCACTGTTCTGTGAGTTCCCTGATAGTAATGATAAGGTATCCTGAATCAAAAGCTTCTAGCAATTCATGATAATTTTTTATAATCTTTTACATTTTTTTTTTCGAAGAGAAATCACCACTTAAGCAGCGGCAAAACCACCTCATGCAACTTCCCCCCTTCACTGCATCATCCCCATAAAAGCTGGAATGCATATTACTGCCGCACTAGCGTTAACACCTTAATGTAATTCGTGGAGTGAAACTTCTCTTGCGTGACCTTTAGGCGGGAAAAACATGAAAGTGGAGTTTTTGATAAATATGAACAGAAAATATTACAAACTAGAGCGACCCGAGAACGCATACCTCCGCCAAGCAAGGCAAACGTTATGAAAGACTCAAGTTTCGAAATTCTGATTTCCTTTGGATCAACACCAAAATCTAATCATTTGTGCCTTTTGGCGGTAATAACAGACCGTTTCTGTAGTTTTGTTGAAGATCCGGTCATAACTTTTCGAGTTCTGCTGCTAACAAACATTCTGACCAACTTTAGTCGAACACACAAACAGACCAACCGATCATCATCAAAATTTAATCATTAATGTCTTTCAACATTGCCAACAATCCCTGTAAATTTCGTTAAATATCCGTTCCTCACTTTTTGAATTACTTTTGCCTACAAATACAAAATGAAACTTAGAGATAAACAAACGAATAGACTGAGCGTCAAAAAATTTGGCCATTTACTCTTCGTGATGAAGGCTACCTAACAACTAATGGAAATTTAATAAAAATCCGTCAATAATTTTTTGAGTTATGGCGATAAAAAGAGGCAGACAAACAAACGAATGAACGGATCTTCACCAAAAGTTGTTAATTTGCTTCTCCTAACATACCTAACAATCCCCGTGAATTTCGTTAAGATCCGTCTATAATTTTTTGAGTTATTCTAGTGACAGACAAACTAACAAAAACATAACCTCCCTGCGGAGCTAATTACACGCAGAGTTAGTTTAATCTTATAGGAAAGCTTAAAATTCCGTATATTCGCTCTGTAAAAATTGTTCTGGAAATCGGACATTACTTTTGCACCGACCCGATACAATCTGTAGACAATTCTAGCACTTGCAAATACCTAATGGTACGTATATACTTGTTAAGCCAGACGACGACGTCACGGGTAACATTTTGATTAAACTTATGGCGGCCACACAGTTGTGTTTACAAGAACACAACAAAACTTTCGGTCGCTGAATAGTATAGGTATGGATACCTTCGCTACTATTAAGGTACTGGGTACTAAGCTCGTCAGTCCAGCCAGTGTTGTAGACCCAATTTTCTGTTGTCATGGCTGGTATACATGGCCGGGATCCATGCTCGGTCATCTTCTTAGCAGGGCTCTGTACCTCCTGGTGTTGTTTATTAATGCTTTATGTGATTTTTGTTTCCTGTCCAAGAACGCCCAACTGTCTTGTTTTTAAGAATCTATTATACACAGGGCGCGTTCGATTGGGCAGCGAAATTAAGCCTCTGAGGCTTGACTTGTCCGAATCTTCAAACAGGTGCCCTGCCTTCAACTTGTTGACTCAAGTTTTAGTCGTTGACTCTTCATCAGTTATCTATTAGACTTACATGAATTTAGTCTTAATCCTTAACGTGGAAACTTCAGTTGGCTCAATATAATCAAACTTCTTCTAGCACCTGCGGCACGATTCAAAGTGACGAAGCTTAAGTTTCTGTAAGCAATTTCGGACAAGTCAAGTGGGCTTGGCAAAGATTGACTTAGGCGGCCCAATCGAACGACTGTCTATTATAATAATAATAATAATAATATAATATTATAATATAATAATAATAATAATATGCTTTATAAGGTACACATACGGAATGGTACACAGGAGACAGCTTAATACTAAAGTTACATTAGAAACTAAGATCAGTTAATACTATCATTATTAACTACTCTGCATTGCGGCCCATTGTTTGGCCCCTGCTCGGAAAGAGTATGCGCTGCCATCGGCTATACATGTTAGATAGTTTCTAACCAGGCCCGTTACAGATCATCTTGAGTAAGGCGTTATCAGATTTTTCTATCCTGAGCTGGAGACTCAGCGCGCATTTTCTTGATCTGACTTTGAGACAATCTGTATACTTTTGAGCAAATATCATACTTGCACTAGTA
>LQNS02278174.1:19054426-19088973 GCA_001587735.2 Parhyale hawaiensis
AGGTGACTGGTGTGGTGTTTATATATATGCTTATATATGTATTTACCTAATTAAGTATGCCGCGTGTGTCATGGGTAGGCACGCAAACGTCACGTCGGTGCCAGAGAGACGGTGTCACAGGGGCGTGTGAACACGTTGGTCCTGAGTCAGGTGTGGTGTTTCCTTCGCTGTGGTGACTCACTTCACTCGCTTACTTGCATGGGAGGTCAATCACACTGGAAGAAGTCTTCAGCTTCTGGTCACTATATTTAGACATGCTTGCGTGGCGTTTATCCGACGGAGGGACAGCTCAACCTTTTTATTAAATAACGCTGTTTCCCCTTCTCGTGCAAACACTGTTTTTCTGCCCACTTCAAGAAGTGCTCAGGTTTCTCCTGACTATATTTAGCAATGCTTGTGTGTTATTTATCCGCCGAAGGAACAGCTCAACTTCTTTTATCAAATATCGCAGCTGTAACTTTTTGTAACAAACTGTTCGTTTTCTTCGCACTTTGAGAAGCCTTTGCCTCCCCGAGGACTATGTTGAGTCACAATAGTGTAGCATTTATGTATGTCTGGTGCAATTTATTTAACTTTTTGTTCAAATACTTTATTAACACTTAACAGCAAGAAAATTTATTTTTCGTTCTGGCAAAAAGTCCTCGATTCTTTAGTAACAATAGTTAGTAATACTCGTGTCGCGTTGTATTTTTCCCTTAAAGAGCAATTTGGTCTTTCTTTCTCCTGCATTTCACAGTTGTGCTTCACTGCAAAACTTCCAAATTTTCTCAATATTTATTTTTAGAATTGCGTAATTTTATGGTTTCTCATCCGCAGTATTTTATTTTCTAGCTCGCTGTGTAATTTACCCCGAGACGTTCTTCTACATGGATCCGATTCTCACCTTTCTCCATCTCTTTTCCAGATTCCTGCTCTGAATATTAAGCAATAATTGAAGTAAATAAAGGTCCAGACTTGAGGCTATATGGGCTAGTTCCCGAATGCCTCAATAAAATTTGATTAAAGAAGAAGAAGAAGACGTTCTTCTACCGCGATCCGCACTTTTTTGAAGCAGTTCAGCGACAAATGAAGAGGCGTCTTCATTTGTCTGTGGAGCAGCTTGTCCGCGCATGCGTTTACTGGCGGACCATATTCGTGTGCAAGTGATCGTTTCTTTTGCAAAAAATGATCTTGAACTCTTTTGTGATGTTTGTTCAGACATGGTGCCATCATATCCTTTGCAAGAAGTGGCGTGAATTTGGTTATCGACATTCCCTCAATAATTGCTGCAGTATTTAATTGCCGTATTATCCAAAACTTTAGTTACGAGGCCGTGTTGCTGTTGAGGGTGTGATATTGATAAAAATTTTGGAAACTAAGCCTAAAAATCTGGTTGGCATCCAGAATTAGCTTCCAGGTGTCTCAGCAGTGTTCAAGAAAAAGTACTAGAGACTCTTTCAAATTCCACATTCTTTTTAAACTTTTAGGTAGCTAACTCATTGTATCACTGGAAATAGCGTGGTGTGCCTCTGTGAACGCAACGGAGAACGCAGATCCGGCTTGCACATCCAGCCGTTTTTTTCGTACTGCTTGAAACTGTAGCTAACAGTGATGTCTGTATATTTGTAAACAAAATTCCAAAATACGTTTTATATCTTATACTTTAAGTATGCTATGTTTTAATTATTTGATAAAACCAGAAATCAGATTATTATTTGGTTTTATTTTGCAGTAGAGCGCACTGATACCAGAATTTTGGTAATTTATTGGGTAAAAGAGTATTTGTCGGATAGGCTAGCGAGTAGCGCTATAGTGACGCGCATCATATCATGTGACGGAAAACGGAACGTCAAAAGATGAATTTAGTCCATAAAATGAATTTTCTCGACAAAAAATGTAGGCCTACGTTTTTACTGGAACAGCCCCTAATCGGTATATTTTTGAACACGAATTTATATGTTACAGCCATCGGAAGTGCTTAGTTTACTAAATAGGGTAATGTCTCAATTACCAAATGCCCATCTATTACCAAATATAGGTAGGAATCTTATTGTGTTCGGTAATAGAAAGGCATTTGGTAATTGAGACATTACCCTAGTGATGTGCTACTTAGAGCATTAAATCATTGTTCGTAGGTACCTACTCGCTGTTTCGCGCCATTGTTTCGTGCCATTGTTTCGTTCGTAAAATGTTTGCCTCAGCTGTGACGTCATTAGCGGGAATTGGTTCAGTTTTCTTTTTGAAAGCTACGATTACTACGCGTCGGATGCGACACAACGTCAACGGTAAATACTGCGCCATCGAACGACGCGATGGCTGAGGTTTCTTTCGTTTGACCGAGCAATTGTAAGATTTTGAATATTATGTAGGGTAATGTCTCAATTACCAAATGCCTTTCTATTATCGAACACAATAAGATTCCTACCTATATTCGGTAATAGATGGGCATTCGGTAATTGAGACATTACCCTACAAACTTTCGCTAATTTAACATTAAGTTAACATAAAAGAAAAATTTGTGTCTGTGATTGATTAGGGTTTTCTATGCGCATTTTGTTGGAAAAATATTCCCCCAAATAGGGTAATTACCCAATTGCCGCGCCAACCCTATTTCCGAAGAAACAGCTGTAATAGTGCATTTTTAGGGCATATAAAAAACCCCCTTTTTTTTAATTGGTGTATTTTTTGATGTAGAACACGAATCTGAAGTCCGTTTGTGGCAGTCGGACCTAGTTGTTAAGATATTTGACTTTGAAGTTCCCATTGTTTTCCTATGGGGAAAAATACCCCATACTCTTTTTTTATATACCTACCCTTAAAATGCACTTTTACCCAAGCAGCTATTATTTGATAGGTATATTACACAAACCTATCAAATAATAGCTGTTTGTTCGGAAATATGGTTAGCTCGGCAATTTGGCAATTATCCTAATATGATCATTTATTAAGACTACTCCTAACTATATGCGCTAGAGAAGTGATATGGTTAGCTTAATAAATCGAGGTTCCCAAAGCGCTGATTTCCGACGGTTGTACCCTATAAATTCGTGCTCAGAACATTATCTACATAGATAGGCCTAGTAGTCTAAAATTCTTGGGTTTGAGTAGGGGCAATAGTAAAAATAATACCCACAGCTGATTTTTAATGCATTTTACTGCTTTGAATCGTCTGGGCAAACCCCTTCAGACGTATTCGTCGCCTGAACCGTAACATTTTGTATGCATGTGAGCGCAAGAGCCCCTAGATCAAATGGGTGACAGTGCTATAAATTGCTGGAATGTACTGTAAAGGTGTACGGATATTCTTGTTAGCCTATAGGAAAACCGCGTATCCGAGCGACTTCGTTTTCAAAATTCTTTGCTGTAGATAATGTGGTACTCGTTCTACTATGTAACATCACATATGCTGCTGTCAACCGCCGCAAGTTAATGCATCTGAGCTCTTTTGCCTATTATCGTGTGCGTTTTTAGGTGTTAGCGTGTGCTTTTTTCTTATCTGTTGGTGAGAATTTTTTAGCGAGATCTCTTATAATTATCGTTTGCTGGAAGTGTGAGGTTCGGCTGTTATATGCTAAATTATATTCAGGCAAGTGCTCGTGTTTATTATACGAGTTTGACATTGCACAAACTGCTTTTCTTTTGATAGCTATGTATTTTTAGGTGAGATAGTGTGTTTTAACCAAACAAATTACTTAACTAATCGAGTTAAACGAGGGCACTAGTAATCGTTGAAATATCCGAGTTTTCTGTCAACTTGGCATATGCTGTAATTGGGCCCTGAAAGACCTATATGCTGGCAGTCTGTAGTCTCTGCTACTAGGCCGTTTTACAAGCAGTTTCAAAAACAAAATAAATTACGGTGTGTGACGCTCACGAGGGCGAAATTTGTGTACAGCAGATAAATACCTATTGACAATAAATACGGTTTCGATTTCTTCGAGAGAGGTTTATCGCGTTACAAAAAATTATCGAAGTGTCTAGTGATCTTATCAAAACCCCTCGTATTCAGTCATGACTGGCGTAGTACGAGCATAGATGTCCTTCCATTTTCGTACTCGTACTGATGATACTTTGCTCCGTTCTTCATCTTCTTCCCCATTTGCTGTTCCCACTTGCCATGATCCTGTGTAGGAACACCCTCGTGCACGGGTTCCACGTTTCCATTAGCATGCTACATGTCACTTCCTTCTCCTCTCATTCACTCACACGTCAGCATGGATTGTCTCAAGAAACGTAGGCCCTGCCTCGAAACATACCGATCACTTTCGCTTCCCCTTGAAATTATGATAGTTGCGTTTTGCCGCTGCCTGTCCCAGCGCAGTCAGTCTCACCTGGGCATGCTACACCTCCAGCAGATACCACAGTGGCCTACATGCGTGCTCATCCTTGCCCTAAATGAACTCTTCGAAGTACCCTCTAATGTTGCCGTTACCGTACGAATAACACTGTCCAGTACCTGCCTGGCTTGGTATCTGAGTCATCCCAGGGTAAGGGACGCTCACTCCTCAGGATGCTTGCGAGCGGAAATAGCGTTCGGTAAAAGAGGTTATCTCCTATTCTTAGTGCCAGTTGCCCATGGGCTTGCAATGCAGTGGTTAGGTTTCGTGATGCTCTCAGTGTTTGTATTGGTTATCTTGTGATTGCTGTAGGTATATCTCTTGGGCCCATACTGTTTCGCAAGGCTTTTGAAGCAGATTAGAGTGCGTCTCTGCTGTTATCTTTTGGCTTCGGCCGTTTGATGCTTAATCTGGTAGTACATAGTTGTGGCCAATTAGTCAGGTTATCAGGAATCCCAGGTGTTAACTCCTGACGGTTATTTTGCATGTCACTGCCGATTGTGGCGCTAAAGGTACCGAACTTTTGTTTGATTGTTATAGGAGGCTACTGTTCTCATCGTCGGTAGTTGTGGTGTTATAGGTACTGAAATTTTAGTTAGATTTCCAGGAATTTCAGACATTTTTTTTTTGTCGATTGGGAAGCAATTTTATTCTCGTTACCGTACTATACGGTATATGTGGCCCGACATTCTGGTCGAGTTTTATAATTGTCGCGTTTCATCTCTGGCAATGACTCCATTAAACTTGGCTCCCGAATGATAACTACTGCTAAGGATTTCATATTTTTTCCGAGCAAAACTGTCTGGCTTCACGCTTCAGAATCTCTTTTTGTTCTTGATATTATTTGTGCCAGCAACCCTTAGTTTCTATGTAGATTTGGCAATGTTGTGGACCTCTGCACTTTAAAGACCATTCCGCGTGGGTGGAGTACCGCAGCAGTTCGAAGGATGGACTGCCTGCATGAACTCGGAAACGAGATAATTGTACTAACATAACATAGGTTACTATTTGTTGAAGTTATTCTACTGATAAAATGCATCGAGCAATAATATATCGGAAAATAAAGTACACTGTCCTATTCACTGATGTCAAAACACGACTGGAAAGATTAGATTGGATAGGCGGCAGTAGACGAACCAAAAGGCCCATTCCCAAAGAGACGCCGGAACTTACACCCCGGCCCTCTATGAGCTATTGCCATAGTCAAGTATATTGTCGCCCAAGAAGTGCGAATGCTTTGCATGTATTACGCCGAAATTTGTGCTTATCGGAAGCCTACCTTAAATTTCAACACCGACTGTATTTACGGTAAACTACATGAGAACTGATGGCAGATACAGTTCCGCTTTGGTTTCCTTTAACAAACTTTACGGCTAAGTTGTATTGGATTAAGGAGATGATTATATCACATATTGGCGCTATAAAGGCTAGTGTACGTCAGAAATGATGTTCCAACCAGTTATTATTATCACTAGTGTTTTTGTTTATTATTATTGGGCCAGATCCTGCTATACATTACCGTAAGCTCGAGGGTAGACCCTTAATTAGCTGATTGCACCTCCAGACGAGTTCCATGGTTCCTCCTTACACTACAAGCGCATTTGGCAATTTTCAATAAAAAAAAACTTTATTTAGTTTTGGCCGTGCTAATATCGCACGGCGTTGTTATTCAATTTTCACTTTTTTTATCAATCGTCAGAATCAACCTTGGGGTGGAAAACTACTGAACAGTTTACCTTTAAATTTCAATAAAAAGCTGTAAGTAGATGCTGAGCATAGTCTAGATATTTGTAGTTAACGAGTGAAAGCTCTTGCAATATGTCATGCGTGCTGTGACGTTTATATTAAAAATTAATTTTCCATGTCGTAAAGACCTTGATTGAAAATGTCATGTATGAATTAGCAAACGTTCTGATAATTTGGGCTAATAACCCACCAAAGCGTAGCATGAGTGCCTTGTCGCCAGGTGGGAGTGCCCTCCTGATTGCGTCGGTTATATGACTGTGTTGTGTGGCCGAAGCCCAAATCATGCGTGTGTTGATTTCTTGCCATCTTGAAACTCGGCTTGTACAAGGTTTTTTTTCTGCTAATTTTGGGTAAAATACCTGTTCTTGCGTCCTAATAACTCTCATGCTCACTTCAAATAACAAATCAACTGTATCGAAAACTTACACTACTCGTAGAGATGCTGGAAGGAATAAATTCCACAGAAACAAACATCGCATTGCTAATTATTTTCAAAAACATCGATTATAGCATATGATAGCACCTCAGTAGCAAACAGGTACTTAACTTACGCTGCTCATGGACCTGCTGGGAATGGTCTGTGTCGCCGCGCCGGAGCCTCTGTCGCACCTGCTGAAGTGGCGTGGCATTTTTCATAGAAATTTCTTCTGTCCGAGAGTCGCTGTAGCAACGTAGTGCTTGCCTGTGGCTCGATCATGTGTATGAATGTGTGCGTGTTCTACCAAACAAAGTGTGGAGAGAGAGAGTAAGCTCTCTGGTCCATGCTCGTTCTGTGTGCGTGTGTGTGTATGTGTGGCAGGTGGCCAGCAGCCGCCGCTCGTGAGACCACGCTAGCTAGTGTACCAACTGACAGTGGTTCGGTTGGAGGTTCGGTGTAGTGTAGGGGAGGTCGCGCCACTACCGCCATAGGGAGACCACCACCATCTCCATATCTCTAACTTTCCGACACTCGTGTCGAGTCGGTTACCTCTCTGTTTGGTCTCCAGCGAGTTGCCCTAGTAGGAGGATACTCGCGTAGGTGTGGTGAGCTGAGCGCACATCGTGATGTGCCATGTAGGTGGTGGCAACAGTGTGGGTTGTACGTTAAGGGTCCCTCCAGCAAGAGTAGTTGTTTAGTGTCGAGCTCAGCTGTGAGACGCTCCAGACAGTTGTGCAGTGCCGGCTGTGTGTGTACGCTTGCTTACTTCGTTGCCGACCGTCGGTCGTCTCCTTTCTTCTTCACAAACCAAACCGACGTTTGCTGTCCGATCTCGTTGGTCAAATCCCGGACCGTGAAGTGGGCTGGCAGGTCCGTGTCAGGCATGCGGGTTGTGGCTCTCGTGTCCTAACCTTTTCCGCGGCGTAGCGTGCCAGTGATTAGGCCTGGTGAAAATTGAAAGTTCACCGCACGCCGTAGTACTGTGACGGAGGTCGTGAAGTGCGTTACACAGTGTTCGAAAGTACGTGAAGTTTGGTGCCTAGCCTAGTCCCGAATTGACCAACTTGAAAGCTATCGGCCGTGCCGAGTTCCAATTTGACCAGAGGTGTAGTATATTTCCATCGGCTGTGTTGTTATTTTTTCGTGAGTGTTAATGTTCTGATTGTGTTACCATGGCTTCAAGACAGTTTTATCGTGAACGCTTAGGCTTAAATTCATACGAGGCACAGCCGAACGGTGGCACTCACATCATGAGGGACGGCAACACCACTGGCGCCGATTTCAAGACCTACGGAGGCTATGAAGAATCGCTCTCAAAATTCAAAGGTATAGTCTACACCCTCAACATCTACCAACTAATAGGTACGCCGTTGTGGCGTGTGGTATTTTCCGTGTTTCTACCCAGCGTGCCATTTTATGTTCAACGTCGCGTGATGTATTTTATTGTTACGTAGCGTGTCATTTTCTTTGTTCACCGTCACGTGATGTGTTTTTGACTTTCCACTCAGCGTGCCGTTTTCTGTGTAGTACCTTATGTTTGTAGTTTTTGTGTTTCTACCCGAGTAACCCAACGTGCCATTTCATAAAAGTCACCACCTGTGAAGTAATTCTTCTTTTATTTCTACCCAGCGTGATGTAACAATTTTTCAAGTTTCTACCCGTAGCGTGTCGTAGTGACCATGGTATAATAACGTACGTTATTGTAAAATGGCAGTGACACACTCCGTTTCTACCCGGCGTGTTGTCTTTTGTGTTTCTACTTCTCGTACGTGAATATATCTAGTTACCTCGCGTGTCATTTTCGATATAACTTTTTTTTCATGGTGCGTATTGTTACTCTTACAGTTACATATTGGTATATAATTTTGTCATTTGCCTTTTGAATTTTGACTCCTTTGACCATCGATTTAGAACTTTAGATTCTTCATAGAAAAATATTGACATTTTATCAGTCTACATAAGTACCTAACTATGTACAAACTTCGAAATTATCGCAGCTTATGAACCACTCGATATGCATTTGAAATTGTTTGGAAAATAGACTGAATGTTCATGTTAGCAATATAATACAAGCGCATAGTTCGAAAAAAATTTATATCTAGGGCCTAGTAACAATTTTGAGCAATGTGCCAAGAAAGTGATTAGGGAAACTACGCACTGCTCTGGGGATAACGCACTCAAAATTTATTCTGAAAGGTAATGATTTATACTATTTTAGAGTATTTATAATTTAAGCCTTGGTACGCCCATTCTTAAAAAAGTCGCTTTTCTATTGTCTATAGGGTTTAGTCATTAACGTAAGTAATATGGATGTTATTCCTGATTTACTCCTCTAATCACAATTGCTCTCAAGTGTATTGAGTCACGTAAAGTTTGCGGGTTTATGAGCGAGTTTTACGTGAATACTACAAATATGCAATAGTAAATCCAGCCGTCAAATGTGACGGCTATGAATTTGTGATGAACCTTTTGTTGTTCTTGCTTTTGTGGTACGGGATTTGCTGTAAAAAAATGCGTCATACCTGCAGACTTAATCTTCTTCTGTAAATTCAACAAAACTTGTGATCGATGGCAACATAAGTTCGGGACGGCAAAATTTTCCTTCTGAAATCAAAATCGAGAATCTTAAAAAAAATTTTAAAATTAAAAATCAAGCAGCATTAAGAAACTAGATTTCAACCAAAAAATTCATCGAAAACCCGCAGTAGCGTAGGCTATTATGGCTATCAAGAGCGCCCAAATCAAGTTCAAAATTTGGCTGCAATAAGTGAAATTATTTGGCTGTGTTAAGTGTAAAGTTAAAACTGCTACGAAGAATTTATCTAAAGAAAATTTAAAAATTACCCAATGGAATATGAAGAACTGGGACGTGCACTAAATCAATTGAAGAACGTGCAGCAAAAATAAGCCTCGTAAACATTACATATATATTTATAGATATATATGCATCCGCTGAGCATTAAACTACACTGTAAAAAAATTTGTAAATTTTACGGAATTTTCTTGGCATTATTGCTGCCAATGATTCTCCCGTCAAGCTTACAGAATTCTGTAATTTTTCCGTAATTTGCCCAGCAGTTTGGGGAAAAAGCAGGCACCAAGCCTGCTGTGTTCCCCACTTTTGGGCAATTTACAGAAAAATTACGGAGTTCCGTAAATTTGACGGGAAAATCACTGGCAGCAATAATGCCAAGAAAATTCCGTAAAATTTACGGATTTTTTTACAGTGTATGGAAAACCAGAAGTATCTCCGATTATGAAGCGTCGTTAATTTTGCCTTCATTCACAATACCCCTAGCTTTGCACGAGATGAATTTTCATCTATCTAATCTCTCTCATCGTAACGAAGAAACTTGCTTACCAAGCAAGTAATTAACCAACAAACGGTGTTTTCTTATAGGCTATAGTGGGATATTTATGGAAGAAGGATCTTTCTCTAATAGACTTATTTATGTAAGTGCTGTCCTTTTTTGGGAGTTTGCAGCAAAGTCACAATTAAATTTGGAGTGTGGCCTTTCGTCAGATACCTACCTAGGTAGGTACGTCATTGCTGTTCTGTTAACAGTCACCGAACCTCTGACCTGTAGGTAGGCTAGTTTTTTCTTTATGTTCGTGTAATGCTATGAGAAGTTTTTTCTTGGGCTCACCGCCGACAGAATTGCGTGTTTTTACCTTGCCGCGGCTTGTGTTTTTTTAAGCCTGGGATGCTTTCTTTATTTGTTTTAGCTCTGTGTCTTTACCTAATACAGCTTCTGATGTTCTCTTCGGACATGTTGTAAGCTTCATAGAGCATCTTGATTATATTTTGAGATATATGATATAATTTATAGGTTGAAGTGCGAGTTTAATGACGTCTTCTGTGTCGTATCCGGTCTCATTTTAATTCAAGAAGTCCATTTTCTTTGTTAACTTTTAGATAGACAATTTTTTAATATTTATCACCTATTAGTCAAGATCTGTACCTTGCTACCAGATAGATGATAGCCCCATCTTACTGGAAATGGAATATTTATAGGAAATGAAGCTTGTGTTAGTTCTCGAGTCCGTGTACCTGCTTTAGAGACTAGATGCATAGCATAGGACTTTCCTCTTGTGTTCGCGTGCAATTTGTGTCATCCACTAATGCTCACACTAAATATTTTCTCTATCGCAAGAACAACACTATTAATAATGTCTATATGTACAGTTGGACAATGTATTCTATAGGTTCAAATCGTAATCGATGACCTAAGGTACGGTATGTAGCGCCCATTTTCTAAATAAGGAAGTAGTTTAAAAGTAATGGTGCGACGTCGTTGTTCAGGAGACCGTAGGTACTGCCCGTTTGCACTTCCTAGGTACTCTAAAAGTGCAACATATATAATCAGGTAATTGTTTAGGTGTGTTGGTGCATATCTCCTGCATTGAAGCCAGAGTACTCTGTAAAGCTATGAAATTATGTTAAATCATAGGTACTTTATTTCCGAATAGCTACATGTTTTTAGTAATGTTGAAACTATTGTAAATGACTTCATTTCATGTTATTGTTCTCTACTAGAAAAGGCTACCTTATATTTGCAAGGAAACTTTCTAAGATGTTCTTATTTCATTTGATAAAACTCACTTTATATGAGTGCTTCAACTACCAAACTTCTACAGACAGCAATTGGCCTTTACTAATATGATACTCTATGGCACCTATTATTACCTTTACGCACAACATTCGATAGCTATGACGGGACATTTCAGTTTGTCGTCATTTTAGAAAACTTAGTTTGCTATCGTCGACACAATTCAGTTCGTATTCATTGCTGTAGCTACGTTTTACAGCATTACAATTTTCCGCGTGATCTCTACCCATTCCCATTGTGAATTGTGATTATAAATCTGTTGAGTCTTATCATAGATTTTACGGTACCAAACTATCCAGCCAGCGAAAGAAGAACTTCCGTTTGTCTTGTGAGTGTAAAGATGCTTTGTCTTATCTTTATGTTTACGAGATCATAATTTACTGCACGTGTGATAAGTTGCTCACCAATATGTGCCTCTACTGTATCGTAATCAGTCGATCCACTTTCGTCCACCACATCAATATTAAATATTTCACAAAATCAACCATTACTAATCTTCCTACTTAATCTTATCATTTTAGATAATGTATCGCATCTTATCTGCAGTTGACTGTGTTGAAGCGCCTCAGTGTTGCATTTACTGAGTGAGGTTCTCTTCGAGAAGTTCGCTCAAGAGTTCTTTGTGTTATTGGTGTTTGCCGATCTAATATTGTTTGGTGAGAATTATTGTAGGTATCTTCGCTTGCGTGCGTCGATCAGCTGATCATGGAGTCCGGAGGTCCAGGAAGTGAAGGTGGTTCGGGCCCTTCTCCGGCTCCTGCAGATGGTGTGGTTGCAAACCAGGCAGATGGTGCCGGTTTTTGTGAGCTAAAAATGACAGTTGGTGGCATCTCAGAGGAACAAAGTTCCGTAGTTTCAACTGAACAGAGCTCTGTAGTTGAAACTGAGCAGAGTTCCGTAGGTTCATCTCAGCAGAGTTCCTTAATTTCGGCTGCGCAGAGTTCCGTAATTTCATCTCAGCAAAGTTCTGTAGTTTCGACTGAGCAGAGTTCTGTAGTGTCATCTCAGCAAAGTTCCGTTGTTTCGACTGAGACCGAGCAGAGTACCGTAGTTTCAACCGAGCAAAGTTCCATTTCTGTGATGACAGAAACGAAAGTGGAAATGTCCTATGAGGTTTCATACACTGTGACAGAAGAAACCGTCGAAGAAGCAAGCTACGAAGCTACGAAACGCGAGCTCGGCAATGAGGCTACTTTGGATGCAGATGCTACTAATATTCTTGACCAAATTATGGACAAAGAATTAGAAATGGGGTACAACGATTTCGATGATTTGTTTACCAACTTTCCCTATCAAGGATGTGAAACGTGCCGTCGGTATCCTGGTGGGAAACACTGTTCAGCGACGCACACTTTTTCCATGAGAGAAAACACCGAGATTTCCACTACTGAAGAGCATAGAAGTGTGACTAAAATTAGCAAATCCCAGCAAATTCAAACTGAAACTGAAGCCAGTGGGCACGACGTGAAAGACGACATTTCTATTACTGAAAATGAATGTGAAGAATCTTTGGACCGCTTGATTTTGGACTTGCAGGGAGGAACTAACTCGAACCGCATTTCTTTTGATTTTGATTCAATTTTGTCACCGACGTCGCAGAAAAAGCTTGAATTATCTGATGATGCTGACCTAGAGCGAGAGTTTAATGCTGCATTTTCTGAATTCAAGGAGAGTTTGGGGATAAGTAAACAGACTAGTGAGAGCACAACAGAAGCCGAAGCCCTAAGCTCATCTGTAACGCGCGAACTCCATGCAATTGCCGGCAGGAAAACTGTTTTCAGTACAAAAAATGCTGAAGTTTTGGAAGTCGTTTATCCCTCGACCGAGGACATCTGTAGCGTTGCAGTGGAGGATGAAAATGGAGTTGCCGTAAGTTCACTTCATGAAACTACGTCAGAGTCAACTCAGAATGCCCAAATAACTGTCACTATTGAAGCGAGTGAGAAAACGACTGAAGATAGCGCTGGTGCTGTGACCTCGGCCATCGTTACCACCACTGCAACATCAGTGGGACCTGAAATGAACCAAACTGCTACTGCAGCCGAACCCGTTGTGGCTGTTGCGTCTTCGGTTAACACCATTGAGGCATCGACTTGCTCCAGCTTGGCCGACCGTACACAGACACTTACTACTGTGGAAAGTTCCACCGTGTTAACCACTGATGAAACGTCAGTGGGCATCGAAGAGCACGATGCTTCAGATGGGCCCGTCGTGACAGATGATACTTCAGCTAAAACTATCGAAACATCGACTACCTCCGGCCAGACCAAAACTACATCGACTCCCGCTACTTTTGCAAAATCAACTGTAGTTCGCGCTGGCGAAACGACTAATTCCGAAAGTAAGCAACCAGATCAGTTCACAACCTCGGCTCAAACTTCAGTTGTACTCAAGAGCGCGATGTCGAAGACCGAGCAGAGCGAGTCTTTCCAGTCTGTTACCTCCTCTCAGACTTCTGTTATTCGCACCGTACAAGCATCATCTGCCTTTGAAAAGACCGAAGCTTCAGTTGTGTCGGAGTCCAAAACTGCTGCTGCTGCTGCTGAATCTTTCGAGACAACTGGCTTGCTTCAGATTCCGGATGCCCTGAAAGGTCATTCTCGGGACTCAATCAACTTCAATGCTTTAATGTCGTCTTTGGGTGCAACTGGTGATGAACAGTGTGAGTTGGACTTCGAAAAATATTTAGCTGAGATGAATGGAGATATAGCGGAGATGGATGAAAGTCTAGCGGAGGTTGATAAAAAATGCGACGCCGCAAGTCCACCTCGCACCATCCTAGAAGAGGATGCCAATGTGTCTGAAGTTGTCGTAAGCAGCAAGAAGGTTGTCGAAATCAGTACGGTTGTGTCTGAAAAAGATGACGGTCAGAGTCCAAAAGTTGAAATGTCCATCATTGAGCTAAGCAAAGAAAGCGCCAAAGTCAACGGAGAGCTCATTCACGACGAAAGTAATGAAAGTGTTAAGGTGGTAAACATACCACAGGAGAAAAACACCGATATTGGCTCCATAGAAATGTCCGCTGAAAAAGATGCATGCAATAAAGATTCACTGGTAGAGTCTTCTGTTTCATTGAAGAAGGCACAAGAAAGTGACGATTTAGACGCCTCCGATAGCCAGGAAGAGAAAAACAAGGTCATTGCCGACACACGTGTTACTCACAGCAAGGAAGAGAAGATCAAGGAAAGCGCTCAAGTAAATGTCACCCTCGTTGGGGGGGAAAACGAGCTACAGAGAAGTGAAGACATTGAAGTGAAAGGCAATGGTGGCACAAAAGTTATAGAATCTTCTCTCACTGAGAAGACAAGTAGTCAAAGGAGCGATGTCGAAGTGACCGCTCAGGATCAAGCTGGCGAAAAAATTGGTGACGTAGAAGGCACTTCTTGCTCCTCCAATTCGTTGAACATGAACCTCTCTGGCCAAAGTACTGAAAGTTCCAGCGTTATCACACCTCAAAGCAAAACCGCGTCCTCGACTACCATTGCGTCTATCGAAACAAACTTGGTGTCAGCTACAACAATTACTTATTCCGATAAAAGTACAGAGGAACAGCGTAGTATCGACTTGGTGAAGAAAGACAGTGAAAGCATTGAAGAAGAGTTTGAAATTCTTGTATCACCGGATGATCCTCTACTCCAGACTGAGCTGCACATATCAGATGAGGAAGTTTTCAGCGAGCACCCCAGAGCAAGTCGATCCCAGTCCCAACCCATAAGGTCGTCCCCAGGAGGACGAACCAGGAAGATGATAGTCACAGCTGCTCCTGATGTATCTCAGCTGCACTCTCCATCCAACTCTTCGGATAGCATTTCTGCGGAATCTTCGACAAAAGGCTCTCTCTTTTCGGGAGTTGATCCTGTTCTTACACAGCCGCCTTTGAAGAAACTTTCTGCTCCTGGATCGGTTTCTACCCGCAAAGTCTCATTCGATTCGAAATTTTTGCAACCGGGAAATAAGAAAGCTACTCGCAAGGCGTCCTTTGATATCACCAAGCACAGGAAACAAGAACAAAGTAATGCTGTGCATCGCAAGACCTCTGCCGATGTTACCGGGGGATTTCTTACCAGCGGTCCCGAGTCACCATTTCGACTTCGTAAGAACAGTCGCGTGAACGTGCACCTGGCCCAGGGAGAGTACCTGAGTATGCACGACAGCGCTGCCCGACATCGTAAGGCTGTAGACCATTCTTTTTGTGTTTGATTTTGTTTGTATGTGGGTGATCCTCCCAACTGCTCATCATGTGGTACTTCATGCTGAGCTTGTGGTGTAGCAACTCTGAAATCTCGGGAAGACTGGTGACCCGTTCCTTCTGTGGCATATTTCCTTCACGCGGATGTACACCCTAATCCCGAGTGCCTTATCCGCCGGAGATGTTGCAGCTTGCCACAGTTCCTGCTGACGAAATTAGTTTTGTAAAGTTAGATAGGGTCTCTACTTTCCTCTCTCTGTCCCGTGAGGTGGGCTGTCGATCGAGATAGCCGACCTGGTATACGGGACATCTCTAGTCTCTCTCGTGTGGAAGGACACAAAAGGGGCCGACCACTTGAGTGTCTTCTATTATACTTTGCGCCTTGTTTCCCTGCCCGTAGTAGCGCACGTGGCCACCACGCCTACCTAATATGCGGTATTTGAATACTGCTCAAGTAGTTTCTGTTGAAACGCCTGAGTTGCGGCTACGGAGGTTAAACAAAATATATAATGATAACGTCCACTTTAAATTTTGTTTTGCGTGAACTATCGTAGCTATAAGGGCATTCTTTTTAGCATGTGTATCATTGTGACCAAGTGAGTGTATCTCTCGGAGAGGTTCGTAGTTCGCGTAATGACGACTATTATTTTAATTACTACGACATTGCTTACATGTGGCTAAGCTACCTAAATAGCCTATTATACTCGCAGTTATTGAACGAGACTCATTTCATATAGCTAATAGTAGCTACTTTCTTGTACATCAGTTACAATTCAGGCGACTGATGTCGCGAAGCCAAGCCGATGCCATATTTTTCGGCATCTGATACCTGCTAGAAAGATTATGGTGATCGGAAATTGGGACTAAGCAGCAATTGGCCATGAGAGGACGTGCAGGGTGAAGTGATTTATTGCCACAGTGACAATCTTCTAAGCTCATTACATTGTAGTACAGGTGTTCCTAAAAAATAAATAACAAGTTTTTTTTACCCATATGATTTTTGACGTTCAAATTTTTTGCTTCCAGGTAGTCTATGTATTCTTAAGTTATGAGTGTACCTATAGGCTGCATCGTGTGGCTACCTGGAAATTATTAACTTGAATGGTTACACTGCATCAAACTAGTGGCGCCTATAGGTATTCAGGATTATATTTTTGAGGTACACCTCTACATTTTATATTCGGCGAGACAGTGATGACTCCATCATTCTGTGTGGTAGATAGGTATATTTTGCACGTGGGGTATAGGCTCTGTACCCTTTGTATATCCATAGCAGTTGATTCACCTCGAGAATGTCGAGCTATTGAAGGGAAAGCAAGCTATCGCAAAACATAAAGTAGTTTGTCAACTTGCAACTTTTAATTTATACAGTAGTATACCGTACTTCCTATCACGATATAAGTATTTCTTTAGAATATATACACCATTACCTCCCGCGTATCAATTAATGTTGACTACTGCAAAGTTAAATTTCTCCTGATGCTAATAAAATGCAATATAGAAACTACCGTACCTCTATTCGGTAAGATGTAGGTAAGCAGCAGCTCAGTTTCAGTTGAGATGTTACCCGTAAAGTAAGTGAGCAGTTGACCATTAGATAAATAGTGGCTTAGTTCAAGTAGGTAGAGAATTTACTCGACTAGTAGGCAGTTGACCACTTAATAAGCAGTATTGTAGCTTATATAGTTTAAGTAGAGATTTTACTCAACTACTATAGTCAGTTACTCAATGTTATGCAACAGGCACTTCTGTGCAGTTGGCCAGAAACGAACAATTCATTGACGATAATCCATTAACTAGCGCTTCATAATAGGCATAGGTAGCTGTAAGCAAACGTAATGCATTCAAAACAAAGCATTTGCCTGACATCACGCAACTCCCTCTCATGTGTCAGTGTCACGAAGCGAGATGCTTTTGCCCCGATCACCTGATCCTCGTGTTGACGTTATGCGGCCGTGGGGCTCCATTGTTGCTTGCCCCCTTGGCTCTTATTCAAGATCACGACTTTGTTTGATGGCTGCTTCTGTAAGTAACTGGGGTGCTCTCCCTTGCATCCGAGGCAGAGAGACTGGGAGAAACCTACTCGCTCATCGTCTCAAATTGACGATGTGCTCATCCTGTTAGCACTTTAGTGCATAGGTACTGTACGCATTTGTGGTTGTTACAAATGGTGTTATTCTTATGAAAGTACCGTTCAAATCAAGCACTAAGATCGAAGTGTACCCCGTGTGCGGCGCGGAAATTGTACATCATCCCATTACTATATATTACTGCAAGGTTGCTAAACGTGATACGACTCAGCTTCAGCATTAAGCGGTTAAATGGAGAGTCAACATGGCTCACAGTTATAAATTCTGTGCATTTTTTTGATGTATGAAATAAGGCCTATGTAACACTAAGTGATAGAAACAATAAATGATTTTATGGTACGGTATTGTCTCGCTTTTACTACAAACAAAATTAAATAAATTGTAGAGCATTAACTTATAATTCGACATTTAACGGGCCACAGGCAATTGACTGCCCTATAGTTCCTGCAGTCGAACAACACTGTTATGTGTAGTTCGACGTTCACCTAATGCGTTGACAGTTTACAATTAATTTAACCCTCTATTGTATAACTCATTAGATAAATACCTATTACCGGTACTTTGACGTAGGAATAGCACCATGAAGCACCTATCATAGGTGATACACTACGCAGTGAATGGGGTAGTAGGTATATGGTTACAAATATGTTACGGAACTTGAATAATTTACCTACCGTAAGGTGTTAGGCTGGTAAAGCTCCTCCCGTGTTGGGGAGTTACTCCCCTAAGGATTTTTTTACACGCCTCATAGATGATTTTTTTGACCATCGTTCTTCCGCGCCCACTCAGTGTCGTTTGTTTCATGCAAGTATTGATGACCTATCGACTTTTTTAGTCATCTTTTAGTCATCTTTTTAGTTTACCTGTTATCCCTCGATTATGTTGCCTATTTTCCCAATATATGTTTGTGTCTTTTGCTCTGACTATAATACTTGAACTTAATGCTATCGAAACGGGAATTGAATACTACTAACGAAACATTCCGCTTCACTTCTCGTGTACGTATGTCTTTCTTTCTCTTTATTTGCTATGAATAACGCTCGAGGCAGTTGCTATGCATTCAAATTCATGATCATTTCCCAATTTCCCCTGAAAACATATCTATTTCCTGTCAACATTTACAGTACAATTTCTGTGTCATGAACCAGCCCAGCGACAGAGTGTAGGTATCACACTACCGTACCTCTATCTATGATCTCCGAAAGAAAGTAGTTTAATAGGTACCTATCTGTTATAGATAACCAGTGAATTTATTTAGGTTTAATTACCGTTCATGTTTGGTGAAAACGTCTGTGCGTCGAGCTATCGATCACAGTCTCAATCTTGCTAACCGTAATAGGTTTTGCTCAGAGCTCCTGCCCCGCACATTATAGGTAATCGAATTTCCTGCTCTTTAATCATTACCGCAGTTGACGCTACCGCTGCTTTTAGGCCAACGCCACGCTTCCGTCATTGCTAAAAATATTCTGCCCTCACGCGATTTTTGTTTTCCCTGTATAAGTTGACATATACCTCGTGCTACGACGCATATGGGTTCGTGTTAGCTGCTGCCAACCCGTCTTATCCCTTAGGAAATACCTCAAGGGATGCTGTAATAATAATAATAAACTTTATTAAATACTCATGGAGGCATTACAATATTGAAATGTTACAATATACACAAGAGAATATATCTTTTTTCTTGGTTACAAACAAATGACAGGTCGCAGTAGTCCTACACATTTTAGACTACATCACTATGCCTGTATGTGTATAGCCTATGCTAGCTGGCGCTGGCTGCGCGTGTAGGACAGCGTAACTGGACCACATCCGTCTCCGATCGATTTATCGATTGTACGTAGAGTATTAGACACTATGTGACCTTGTTACTTTTAGGTCAATTTTTGTTCTCTCATCACATAACCCTATAGGTTGATAGCGCAAAAAAGAAATTGAGAAAACCTTGTTTTTTTTAACTGTATAACACCCGAATTTTAGCCATGCGAGTTCTCGCTACTATGTATGTCAGCTTTGTGGTTCCTGTGATACCCCCGCGGCTTGTCGAGTTATCGGCATGAGTGATGCAGGATTGCTGGGAAAACGTGATCTACGGCAGAATTTTGGGAGCAGAACGGGGACTGTTATTCGAACGGCCTATTATTCAAACAAGCCAATACTCAAAACTAGTGCGCCATTTTTATTAGTCGAGCCTACTTTCGGAATGAATTTAATGACATTTAAGTCTAGTGACGCTGATTCGCTAACGTGCCTTTCCACTTTCCCAAGGAATATGATGGAATGTGTGGAGAAATCTATCGTTTTGGCTTAACTGAAAGACGCTTACGTAGGAATAGCATTATGAAAGTGATCGTATATGGTCACTTGCCCTGTTTAAGAGTTACCTTCGGCGTACTGTGGTATTGCTTCTGCATGTTGGCACTGCCTCCCTGGTCGAGTGCCAACCGCCGTGCTGACTTGTCTCCCCCGCCGCTTCTTTTGTAGTCGACACCGCTAATTTGCCTTAGGTACTTGATTTCCCCGGTATTTAGTGGTGCCAGGGAGCACAGACTGGCCCATGGGGTGAAGTAGGTCAGGTTCACTCATCCTATATTATGGGGAGTAGCTCGCCGTGGCTACTGTGATCATAAGGAGCTACCGTGTCCATAACTAGGCTTCCGGGACGTCTGTCTTTCGTTCCTACCTTGCTTCCTTCCATTTTGATAGGTACTCCTGCTGATGTTGCTTTGTTCTGTTCTTCCTCTCTTTTCCGACTGCCCTCAGGGGCATATTGTGGCGGGCCCTTTCCCTGCCACAATATGTTTGGGCATCACGCACCCAAGGGTCCCCGAGTGCCTTCTCCGCAGGGGATGTAGCATCTAGCCGCAGTTCCTGCTGACGAGGTTATTTTTGTAAAGTTAGGTAGGCTCTCAATACTTCCCCTTCTGTTTCGGGAGGTGGGCTGCCGATCGAGGTGGCTGAACTATTCCCGCTATACTTTCTTGTATTTCGTTTCCTTTCCCTGTGCGGTGTAACTGAGCGACAGCGTTCAGCCGCGCCCGGGGGTTGGAGATGCTCAACTTGCGCCTTTTTCCTGTCAGTAGCGCACTGACCACTCTGAGACCTACCGACAGAAAAGCTGAGACAAAAATCATTGACAATTTAAAACGCGCCCTAGCGGCGCAAGAGCCTGTGGTTAAACACAGGAATAGTTCGGCGCGATATAGGCAGTGTGCCACTGAAGCGCTAGTAAAAACTACTACTACTTTTCCAACTTGCTGTTGTCATACGCGTCAGTCTTGTGTGGGAACATCCTTGTGCATGCATGGGATCCACGTTTCGCTCAACATGCTTCATGTCCCTTCCTTTTCCTTTCTTGAAACACAGTAGTTGTGTCGAGCCAGAAACCCTAGCAACGAACCTATTCCCCCCCTCGCCTTCTCTGGCACGACAGGCATTCTTTGTCCTAACAAACCCATCAGCATCGGCTTTTCTTGGCATTCCTACCAAACGAAGGTTAGTTTGACTTTTTACAGTGAGAAAAACATGACAGACCAGTGTTGCCTAAGCAGTACGGCTTGCTGTGCATGGACCGGTAATGTCTGTCTTGGTTGGCAAGCACAGCGCGCAGTAATGCGTGTTCGTTCGGGGCCCACAACAGCGCGCATAACTTTTCTCTGTGTTGCCTGGGAAGGTGCTGGCCCATAAAACCACACGCCTTGCCGTGCCGCCAGTGCACCGGAAGGCGCGCTGGACACTAATTCGTCGAGGACATCCACATATGTTGCTAGTGCGTAGCGGTGCGCTATTTGCCAAGCCTGTGGACACTAAGGAAAATATGCGTGCTGGATATCCCAAGGCCAGCACGCCATACCGAGCACCGGCGGCACTACCTGCCATGGCGCGTTCATGCCGCTACTGCACATTTTGGTTCTTAGCGCGTTTCCATGCCGGGCTTTGATCACACCTTGGCAGTTTCAGTACAACTCACCTATACACTGAGAAAGTCTTGTCCCAAAAACAAGCACGCGTAATGCGTGCACTCGTGGGAAAAATTTGCTTCGATGTGTTTGTGCAACTCGGAGGAAAGAGTTTCTCATCGCTCTATGGGGGGTAGCCTATGCGTATGAGTCTTGAGACAAGTCTTTTCTTAGTGTAGCTGTTACAGTTCGATGCAATTATCGGAAGCTGCTTGTACCGTTTCTACTTCTGCCGGTTATACTAACAGCTAAATTAGAAAGCATTAGCCTAAAAGCTGGAATATCTCTGACTAAGTTATCAGTCGCATGTTTATAGCCATATCATCTTCAGAAACAGTGCCTCGGCGTTTGTAGCCGTGTTGTTTTACGGCCCTCGATGATCATATACCGATTTAAACAGTTTTAATTTCTTTGCAATTATGGTGCATTTTCCATAACCTGCTGATAAAGCACCCGTATAAACTCTGTTTTTGTATAGCCGTAGTCCTGTCATGTTTTTCATCAACAAGGTACCTCGATGCGCTCATCCTCTAATCCTGCTTTGATGCGGTCCCTCGGAATGAGCCACTGCATGACCAAGTCTGGTGCTCCTAAGCTTGTCAAATAAGGCAATTTTTATTACGCAAAGTCGGGAACATTCACCCTTCCCTTAGCCGTGTTTCTTAGAGCTCCTCATATGGTGAGCAAATCTGGGGTGGCAGAAGGTAGCTACCTACTGGATGTTAATTTATTAACTGGAAATGGTATGTTAGTCTGATGAATTAAAATCATGCCCAGCCAGTTAGATCGTGTAGGTATAAAGCGATCGGCTGTCCATTTTAGACGATGTTGATGAACGCAAAGTTATAACTATTTTATGCGTACCGTACTGTATTTGAGTGTCATCTTGTTACTATAGGTTTCTGACGAACGTATTTTAGCACCATACCTAGGTACGTTATGGCAAGCTTTCGATTGCATACGGTAATTTTGAATAACATTCTACTTTGACCCAATTTTAACCATGTTGCACTACCAAGGTTTTATTTTAGAAATTCAATGGGACAAACAACCCTTGCAATAAAATAACAAAACCTGAATTATATAGAACTAACTCGATTTCTATGCTTTGAAAACACGCCGTAGGCTGCTCACTGATGTGGTGTAACTTCGTTAAAATGTGAACGAATTCTTCAGCGAGTCGGCAGTCAGTAGGTGACCTTCAGCGCACGATAAGCTTTCCCTACTTATCGTGTCTGTGCGGTATTAACGTTTTAAGTTTCTGCTGCGGTGTGCCTGACGGCCGGGCATTATCTTGTCACTCACTCCTGCGCTTGATCCAATGCAAATGCTGCTTCGAAAATTAATTCTTGAATATCTGAGTTCATGCGCCTCGAAGGAATAGCATTGAGCGTGGAGGCTCTTTCGTCTTTCGCTCGGGAGGATAATGAAAGAACAAAAATTGTAACTTGAGTCGATCACAAGTTAGGTTATTCGTCCAAGTTATTTTTTTGTAAACTCAGAATAATCGTGAATATTGATATGTCCCTTTTGGATGTGTAAATCATTTCGAATTTTGTAAATAATCTGAAGGTGTTTTTACGTCCTTGACCCAAGTAATTTATTTGTTGCCGGACTGAAAGATTTAATAAACCAATGAAATTCCCAGCAGTCTTGTTGAATAGGATTCGATTTTTGGGTACTTGGAATCGCACGCCAGCTGGTCCCGGGAATCGGAATCGGACCTTCTTTTTCCCGATTCGGCCACCTTGAGTTATAGGCGATTGCGAATTTATGTACAGTAGAAGGTCCCATGCATGCGGTTCACGCGATCTCAACTTGCGTCGCTCCCAGCTCAAGTTGTAGTTTCACCTAATCGTTCCACTAATTTGCGCTATTTTGGGGGGTGTCAATCTCGAGAATAAAGTAAAATTTTCCACTGGATGTTAAATTTCCTTTTCACTGAGAGTGCCGAAACTTCTTCTATTTAACGCATAAAGTAGAACTTTTTTCCTCGTCAGAGCAGCACATTTGATTATATTGAGACCAAGGGGATAGTTTGCGTTGATGGAGTGACTTCCGTAGGTTGGTAACTAGACGTGAGGGAAGACCTGCCCTTAACTATATTTCTCAGTGTTCTTTCCATTATCCTTGAAGTTGCACAACGTGCATGGCTTGTAAAATTTCGTTTGTTTTGATACTGAAGTCTAATCACATTTGTTCCTTTTCCTCTTCTCAAAGTACGTAATACTGAAATACATTTTTTCACAAACTCGACATAATGTTCATGGTTATCTCCAAAAATTGTGTGAATTTTGAAATAAGTTTTTACAAGGTGTTTGGCCAGTAAAGTGTTGCGCCGTCCGACAACGCTGCCTAGAATCGAGCCCCAGAAAGCTTACCACTATGTAGGTTCTCCCACCCTGCGTTACGGCGACGGCGCCTCCCGGCAGCACCACGCATTACTTTCGCTGTACCACCGTACGTGTCGTCTCCTTGTCGTGTCCTCTCTATTTACTTCCTTCCATTTTCACACTCTTGCTGATGGCGTTTTGCTCTATTCTTTTTGTTCGTTCCCGATTTGCTGCTTCTAAGCGCGTTCCTTGTTTATGTGTGGGAACGTCCTCGTTCACCGGTACATACTACGTTTCAATGGACATATACACGTGATGTTCCATCCTCTCTTGGAACACCTTTGCTCTGGCTAGCGAGGCTTAAAAGGTAAGTTGTATAATAGCATACTAAACTGAGCGTTTTTTTTACCAACCATTTTCGAACAACGGACGAACACGGCATACTTACATATACGTGCGGCTCCTAAAAGAAAGGCTTAAGCTGGCTCTCTGAGAACTTTGCGACGTGGTGATAATCGCCGCTGTTTATCACTGCAGATAAGATAGTCCGATATCAATTCCGTATGGCAGCTGGGTGTCTTTGCTCCCGTATACGAGATGTTACTTACGCGTAACGTATACCTACCTACAAGATCATGTGATCGGTCCATGATTACCTCCGCCAAGGAGGGTATGTTTTTGTCATGTTTGTCTATCTCTTTGTCTGTCTGTCACCAAGATTTCTCAAAAAATTATGAACGGATCTTTACGAAATTTACAGGGATTGTTAGGCACGTTAGCTAACATTAACAGATTAACTTTTGGTGAAAACCCGTTCTTCCGTTTGTTTGATTGTTTGTCTGCCTATTCTTTCTTAGTACCGTAACTCAAACAGTTAAGGACAGATATTCACGAAATTTACATGAGTTGTTAAGGACCTACATTACGGACTCTAAATAACCAAATTATTATAATGATCTGTGTTAGTTCGTTTGTTTGTCGATGTGTTTAGTTTTATTCATCTTAGCACAATAACTCAAAAAGTTGAAGATGAATCATTATGAAATTTACAGGACTTGTTAGTAATGCTAAAAGACATATATGATTAAATTTTGGTGATGATCGGTTGGCCGTGTTTGACGTATGTTTGTTAGCAGCATAACTCAAAAAGTTGTGAACGGATCTTCAATAAAATTACAGAAATTGTTAAAACTATCGAAAGGCACAAATGATTAGATTTTGATGTTGATACAGAGAAAATCATGGTTTCAGACCAATTTGAACTTTTCGCTACCCTTGCCTTGCTTCGCGGAGGTATGCGCTCTTAGAGTGCTCTCTAGTTTACTAATATTGTATTTTAATTGCGTAACCTACTGTTTATTTTGCTCCGCCCATATCATAGAAGTTTATTTTTTCTCTCTTTGCAATGAAGATTCCTTGCATGATGGAAACAACGTTCTATTTGCTAACCTTAGAGCAAAAGTGCCTCGGTCATTTCTGATTAGTTACCTTCCAACGTCTTCTATATAACGATAAATTCCCATCATTTGCAGAAGCAGCAAATCATTGATGATAGGTTGCTAGCAGGCCAAAACGTTTGATTTTCTTCTGCAAATTAATTTTCTGGAGATCCCTTGAATTAGGCTACTCTATACCTACTTGAATATTGTCTGGCGGCGAGCTGATCCTCTCGACACGTGACCAGCTGTTATAGTATTATGACATACTGTGGAATTGCGAACTCCGCACGTTCCTTACGTTGTTCATATCGGTATTAGTAGAAAACATATGAGAAAAATCTACGTCTTCTAACAGTGAACAGATATTTGGATTTTCTTCACTAGAATAATTAAAGCATGCTGTTAGCCCTACTTTCGTAAACGACAAACACTAGAAAAGTTACTTCTGACTCAGTGCATGCTTCAAGCCTTGAGAGGAAGTTATGTGTGGGTGCTTGGGTTCCACTGGGCTGAGAACCATTTGACATAATGCAAAATGCAATTTAACGATTAAGCTAAAACGAGGTCAGCCTACATAAACGTGCACTGCACTAACATAGCTTTCTGCAAGAAAAGCAAGTACCTACAAAAATTAATCCTCTGCAGCATGCTTGTCTCTTGGCAGGCGTGGCAATCTCCATGCATAGATGGTTAGGTTTGTTCACCCGCGTTCTCTGTGACGGGAGCGTTACAATTGGCGACTGTACCGACGCTCTCGCGGCGACAGCGTGCGTGCCTTTGGTTTCCTGTGTCACTGCACACCGTCTGGGTACCTTTTTTGTCGCTTGCTCTGGCCCCGCAAGGGGGGGGGGGAATGCTACCGACTCGAAGGGTTACGTCATGGGTGCTTTGTCGTAGTCTTTCAGCAGAAGACCAGATCCTCGTCATTTCATATTAGCTTTGTTTTTTAGTCGCTCGGTAAATACGGAGCTTTGACCTGACTTGCAGAAAGTTTTATTCGGTAGAAGCCTCGACTCGAGCTACTGAGATGAGGCGAGCGAAATGGATATGTACCCACACAAACGACGAGTGCTTTGCTCTAAATTTATTTCAACTTAACCGTTGTTCTAGGGCGCAGCGTTTCTCTGCACGTGCTGTCAGTGTTGTTGTTAAGAGATCATTAAGTTGAGTGAGTGGCCAATTGTTACGCCGCTTCCGTGAAGCCCAACCCGCACCTGCTGCTGTCAAGGATCCATCGCTTGTCTGCCTCACGCGAAATACAGTTACTGCTTCAACCCTTTAGCCTTTTAAACCAACAAGGCAAATCCTCCTTTATGGATAGCATTTGAAATAATGTTCTTCCTACAAGACAAGGAAGTTTAAGTTGGTCTTTAACGTACTCACGAGACATATCTTTGTCTCTTTTTGAAAGTTTGTACTTGTCCGTAATAAATTTTTCTTTTTATCATCTGGTAGTATAGATTAGGCTATTACCTCCGCCAAGGAGGTTATATTCTTTATCATTAATTTTGGTTTCTTTACCATTGCATTCAACTGATACACTGCATTTGCACTGTAGTCTGTGGCGGACTTGCCAAATATTGCGATTCATACGGTAATCAAAATGTGTTGTGCGTTGTCTTTGATTGAACGTTAAACTGCATCTCTATGAAATGTATTAAACTTTTCATCGCTTGAGTTAACATGTGTTACATACGGTATAGGATCCAGTGTGTGTGTTCAAAAATAGTTTCGTTCTAGTATTAATCCTGTCGTCGGTATCTGTGCACATTTATGTGTAAATAGTGCAGTTCTTACGAATAGTTACGTTTGTGGTACTCCGTAGCGAAGGGAGAGTGGCTAGACAACAGTGCCGTGTGTTTGTCCGTAATGTATGTCCGTTGCTCAGTCACAATTGCTTCTATACGAAGCCTTGTTTCAGTGTGTTTGTATGTGTCGCGTAAGATTGTGTGCTCTGCTCAGGGCTGTAGGTTTCCGCGATGACTCCGACTAACCTCTCTACTACTAGCGTCACCATATGGTAACTCTTCCTCAGAATCTGCTTCGGGGCTGTCCAGTGTAGTTCGTATGAGCCTCCAACACTTGTCAAACTTAATTATTCCAACAATTCAGTATAAAAACGGGTTAATGGAGGCACCCACTAAAGGGTTTTAAGGCGAGTCGAGACTTGTTTCGCCGCTCCCACGAGGCCAAGCTGCGCCTGTTGAAGCTGCTATACCACAGATCCATCTCTTGTACGTACGCCTGACACGAGCTGTTGCTTCTTCTACCTTCCCTTAATATGATTGACTGCTGCTTGAGCGCTTACATCCGCTCCGAGGAACCCACAGAAAGAACCTTGAGATCGTTGCGATTGTTACGTCGGGAGTCACGTTAGCTCCATCTTTTATTTTCTGCATGTGACGTGTTTAGGTCTGGTGATGCTTGAGGCCAAGTCCTTGACTGTACACGCGAAAACCTTTATATAAGGCCTATAGTAGTAGTTTAGTACTGAGATCTAGCATGTGATAGGAAGATATTTTCCACCTCCAATTCCAACATGTTGTTAGATTTCAATATGAAGCACCCAAATAGGTCGACCTCTTTTTGGATTTCCTTGGGACACAGCTTCCTCGGCCTCCTTCTCTGCCCGTCACTAATCATCTAGCCCCCTTTTATTTTGTCGGCTGTGACTTATAAGCTTTAGGTCCCATTTTTTATTAGGTGCAAGCAGTGCAAGCTTTCGTTTTTCTAAGTTGTTGCATTTCGAGCTACCTACGCAGTGTGGCCTCGTCATTGTGCTTTATGGCGTATTTAGCATTATTGTAGCCTTGATATTTCTTAGTGTTTATAATAATAGTCTTGCAATAGCCTAATGTCACGACACGGTCAGGCGTGCGCACCGCCGCGCAGCCGGCGGCGATTTACTGAAAGCGCAACGCACTGGCATGGGATATTCCATGTTCAGCATGGCATGCTCCTGTCGCCTCGTATATATTTTACAGGCTTCTTAATTTTGCAACAATGTTACGAATTCGGCAGTTTCGGTCTTGCAAAAAAAAAAAATAATAGTTCTTCGTCGCCTCATATTGCCGCTAAGTTAAAATATATTATATAGCCGTAATGTACCGTATGTTTTCTGATTGTAGAATGTACATTGTACATGGTACTAAATACTAAGAATGCATTACATTCTGTGGGCTTATAAATTTTGGGGTAGGGAAGTGGGGCGTGTCAACCCGTTCGACCGTATTGCATCATTTTGCCAGCTAACGAACCATTCTTCTTTCCGTTGTCAGAGACAGCGTTTTAAATTTCCGGATTCAGCTACCCCAAAAAGTACTGGAGCAATCTGACCTGCAAACATCGTTTGTAGAAACTATAGTGCACACATCGCGAACAGTATTCTTTAGTTCTCTGGCTTGGTTCATCTGGGGTGTTCGCAATGTAGTAGTAAGCCATGTTGTGTTTTCGTCAACCTGGTCTCGGTGATTACTGACGATTCAGTACATATTAAAATGTACGAGGTCTAAAGAAGCTTAGGGTTTATTTATCTTTTTAATAAATTCCAGTTTACCATCCTTTTATTGAATTAAATTTCCTGCTAACGTATTAATGTCAGTCGACAAGTTAATCTGCGCTTGAGGAATGCTCGGTAAAGGATTGTATATATCAGGCTTTGTGCTGATATACAAAACAGTAACGTAGCTCATGGAAACGTATCCTTCTATAAGAAGCGATTCGATTCCCTGCCACAATATGTTTGGGCATCACGCACCCAAGGGTCCCGAGTGCCTTCTCCGTAGGGATGTAGCATCTGGCCGCAGTTCCTCCCGACGAGGTTAGTTTTGTAAAGTTGAGTAGGCTCTCAATACTTCCCCTTCTTTTTCGGGAGGTGGGCTGCCGATCGAGGTGGCTGACCTATTCCCGCTAGACTTCTACTTTCTTGTATTTCGTATCTTTCCCCTATGCGGCGTAACTGAGCGACAGCGTTCAGCCGCGCCCGGGGGCTGGAGATGCTCAGCTTGCGCCTTTTTTCCTGTTAGTAGTGCACTGACCACTGTGAGACCTACCGGCAGAAAAGCCGAGACAAAAATCATTGACAATTTAAAACGCGCCCTATAGTCGGCGCACGAGCCTGATGTTAAACACAGAAATAGTTCTGCGCGATATAGGCAGTGTGCCACTGAAGCGCTCATAAAAACTTCTACTACTAGGCCTACCGTATAAGAAACGAACGATAGGTTTTTTTTTGTCGCGAGCACTCCTCTCTGCAACAGCCCCATCGCTTGTTACCATGTGCTGCCGCGTATATCACCGGTCATTTGGTCCCCAGCAGGTGTCACAAAGTGCCCTACCTTACTCTGCGTCTGTGACCTTATACGGTGGTTCCCATCTATGAAGCCTCCGTATGCCAGCACGCCACTACCATCATGAGTTTCACTTCGCCTACTGTCAATACAATGAAAGTTGGTGTGTAGGCCACGGGGTGCCCCTGTGCAGGTGTGCTACCTATGTACTTACCTGCTGCTTATAGAGCTATTGATTGATTCAGTGACGGAAGTGAATGACTCGCTCTCTGCAACAATACTAATGTTAGGGACCCGAGTGAAATAGAACTGGGTTGGTTGCGTGCATGGTGCCTGAATGCAGTTAAGCTACTTTTCTTCTAATTGCTGTAGAACCACTGGTAGATTGGTAGAAGCGAGCTTCTCATTATTTATAATATTGAGAAACCCCGTAAAACGTTGCGGGGCTTCACGCATCTATATAGCTATGCTACTTGCCGTCTACTAGGAATGATCGAACTATCAACGAAATGGCAGCAGTGAACGACCAGCCCTCTTTTAGAGTACTTGTGGTAGGCAAGTATCATAATCTGTGCTTAAGATGCGCGATAGTGACGTAAGGAGAAGACGAAATTCCCTCTTCTACTGAAATAATAGACGAGTTGTGCCATCCCGCTGTTTACTGTATGAGAACTTATCAACAGATAGAGGGCCTTCTGTGGAATTCAGCTAGGTGCAGGTTGCAGTAGCGACCTTTTCCTGACCGTCGCTGTTTTCCACGCCAGGGACCGTGTGGTCAAACGCGTTGTGGATTACGTTTACCGTAACTATGCAGTTGCAGGCACAAACGCAGAAACGCAATGGCTCAAGATTTACCATAATTTTTCGAAAATCGGTATAAAGAAGTGATAAAATCAGCGCAGTTGTATTGGTAGGTACGGTACTTCTTCACAGAACTGTACAGTATACGGTACCGTAACTTTACGAGACGCTTGAGCATCCCGGCCCCAGGCTTGATCTCTTGCTGACCAGTGAGTACACGTCACCATCATACAGAAACCCCCCTTTCCCTGTACAACATGTAGCTTATGTACAAAGGTTTAGTGTAGCTCTTTTTACAATTAAATTTTCAAAGTTGCATTTTCCGGCCAAATTGGACGTTTTGGATTCTCACCCTGAGATCGGAATAATCCAAAACACAGCTTTAGTTTGACCGGAATTTCACGTTTTCAAATCACCAGTTTAAGTCAAGTTTAGGCGATAATTGAGAAGAGTTTACGCTGTAGACGGACTCATGCTAACTCGATCCTCTATTTACGCACCTAGGCCTTCATGATTATAATCTAGTATCTAGTTCTGTACAAGGCGCTTCGGCCTCCATGGGAATCACTTCTATTGTGCAACAACGCGTGGAACATCCCGGCTCTTGCCAAGTCATCATTGCGTGGCTGGCGTGTACGGACCGATGCTGTGGAAAGTTCTAAATTATAACTCAGCTGAGGCTGCTCATATTTCTCGTACGGAAATCAGATCGGCTGTGTGGTAATACGGAAGACTCGATGCTAGGATGAGCACAAGTGGGCCATAGAATAAGTATAGTGTAACTATATATTGGTGCACCCTATATTTTCTATGGGGAGTAGCGCTCCTAAGGGATCCCTTAGTTATTTTAGTTTGAGCTCTAATCGCCTTTTCCTTCGTGCTCGCTGTGCCTTTATGATTTATCGTTCAGAATTTATATGCGTTCGAGGCACTCTAAATGATTTTCTGATGTACTCGAATGGGTGACAAATGAGGTGCATGTGTTACCGGTACACAATGTTGAGGATCGCTGCTCTTGAGATTGCTCGTAGCTTCATCTACTGTCTCACCACACTTCCCTCGTTGTGACAGGAGTGCATTGGGCAGAAAATATTGACAATCGCTGCTCTGGCTATTCCTCGTGGTCGCGTCTCCTGCGTTACCACACTTCCCGCAGAGATGAGTAACTCATCCCGTGAGGTAGTTACGTACGTGCTGGGAGTGAAGGTCAGTAGGCCGTACGCCAGTCGGGGGGGGGGGGGATTGGCTGGTCGATATCCATGTACGAGAATGGCCCCTCGTGGCCTCTGCAAGACTCCTTGCTCGGTCCCTCCCGCGTCATAAACAGCGCTCATCTTCACCAAGGTTCTTCACCTGCCTCACCCTTAAAATTTACCGCAGTTTAGTATTTGTAAAGTTTTTTTCTTTTTAACGAGCCTGTCAATTTTTATAGTGATTATTAACGCATATCAGCTCGTCAGTGTCTTTCCGTCGTCATATTTTTGACAAGAATTGAGATTTTTGAATTATCGTGTTTAATTATATGAATTAGATAGTTTTTATTTCGAGTTTCGTGCCTTTGCTTTTGACCACATTCATGTGTTAACCTTGAAAAGTGAACAACGCAAAAATTATGCGAAATCTTACGAATTACGACTTACACGTCCTCAGAGAATAAGAATAAGTTCAACAGGCTGCTGTGAAAATTAAATTTGATAATGGTACGTACCAACATGGTGCATGCTATCATTTTGAGTTGAACTATACTGGAGATGGTTTTAGCCAGGGATTCCCTAACTACTGTGCATGGTACCCCTAGGGGTGCGATCGAGAGGACCTTTTCAGAAATACTAGTTTGTCTCTCAGGCGTTCACAAATTAACTTTACTTCGTGACACAAAAGTTAGTATAAATTTCATTTGGCATTATCATACGAGTAGTTACTTAATTCTGTTGGGAGTACGAGAACATGTAAGAAATTCCCCAGAGGTGCCAGGCTTAGGAAAGATTTGGAACCGCTGCTTTAAGCTTACTTGCAGAGAGAAGATCAACGCACTGCTTTTGATAATTAAAATTGATTGTGTTAGCCACATGAAGTTCCTGTCGATCTGGGTAAATGCTTCATTGGGGCCCCGTCTGTTCCAATTAAGCGAAAGTGAACTGAGGAGACACGACTGCCTAGTCATGCTGCTTCCATAAACAAGCTTTACGTTCTGTTCATGGTGATGTGCTCGATAATAATTGTCTATTGCTGCACTTGAGTTCTTTGCTTCATGGACACTCGGCATTGTGCATTGTCTTGCGGTTGCATCATTTGTGTAGTAAAAGAGAATTTCCCTTCGGTAATTTCATTGATTTCTTTGCAGCGGCATCGTCGCAATGATGGGTGTGTTGTGCTGCGTATATAATGCTATGTACCTTTGTTTCATTGTGTATAACTTTCGCACACTTTACATTTTTCTCGGTGAAANGCGGTTGCATCATTTGTGTAATAAAAGAGAATTTCCCTTCGGTAATTTCATTGATTTCTTTGCAGCGGCATCGTCGCAATGATGGGTGTGTTGTGCTGCGTATATAATGCTATGTACCTTTGTTTCATTGTGTATAACTTTAGCACTCTTTACATTTTTCTTGGTGAAACTGAGGTTTTCTAGGTGGCTCGATGTGTGAGAACTTGGATTTTCAACGCTTTTATCCGTTAAATATTGCAGGGTATGCGTTGTGTGGATAGTGCGTGGTTTGCTTGTTTGTCCGGTGTGTTAGGTATGGTCTGTATTCAAATGAGTTAGGCGAGTGGATCCCATTGGAATTAGGGAATTTTGTGCGAATAGAAGGATAATGTGCGCAATGAAATTCCTCCAGTTTTTTTTTTATCGAACTTAGAGCTGACATGACCGTGATGGGCCAAACCTAGCTCCACGTACCACAGTAGGCATTGGTATACGGTACATTTTATATCGTTTACTCGTTGTAGTGTTCAGGTTAGTATGCTACTTCAAACACTTGCGAAATAAAAGTTTTTTTATTTAATATCTACTTACGTATGTAATTGTATAAGGTAAATATGAACATAGTGTGTTCCTTATCCTTCATCCTCGGACGTACCCTTGTATATCTACTTCAGGAGCACGTCGCACGTGCTTTACCTCAGCAGTCGTCGCCCCGCCGCTGGCGCCCTCTACCCAAGACTTCATTGCATAGTAGTGACGTCACGGAACCACTTTCCCTCTTTGCGGCGCTCTCATTAAGCTGCGTATTGCATTGGCTGGGGAGCTGCTTAGGCTGTGTGCGTATTGAACGCCCCTGCTTCTCAATACATTAGTATGAACACGCGTCAAAGCACACTTTTGGCTGATTATAAATATCGATCAGAAACTGTACATAGCTGTTAATAAAACCGTAGCGCTCCTAATAACAGTTTGATTTGCAGAGCTAAATTAAGTAGGCACGTGTACTATATATAGGTAGGTATTATACGAACTAATGTTTTTGCCCTCAATACTTTAATATTTCTAGTTGGAGCATTTTAGTCCCGTAAACTGATAAGTTCTCAAGTTTAAGTTGTTGCTCTACATTCGGCCAGCTTAGGCTTCGATAAATTTGTTTTCAACAAATTGTCTTCTGCTGGACTTTATAATAAAAAATATGTTATTGTCTGAAGCTAATGAAAACAAAAATTAACTGGGGTCTTTACCCAAGCCCACAGCACGGCACCACCGTACGCGACAATAGTCTGAAAGGCACTCTGCGCAAAACGAGCGGTGTTCGGCAAAGCACACACACCCCTCTGTCGCCAATACAGCCTTTGCTTTTGCTTCGCTACAGCGCACTGTAATGGTATACTCTCTACGTGCTATACCGTACTGATGTTAATAATAGTTTCAATGAAGTTTCTCGGTCCAACTAAGTTAAGCTATTGGCGCAGATCTCCAACTGTACACGGTCTTGGAATGTTCATTAAAAATAACGTAGGCCTACAAAGGAGACTGGCCACTAGCTGTATCGGAACATTACATATTTACTTCAGGTCTTCTACCATTATGTTTCGATTGATTTTACTTCCGAAATTCCAATTGATTCAGGGTCATTCCACGCTGATGTCAACCGGAGGCTAAAATTTGAAAATTCACCAAAAGTAGCTTTTATATATACCAAATTAAAGCTGAAAACCTCTACTTTAAGAATCTAAAAAGAAAACACAAAAATGTTAAACCAAATTTTTGTAACACTCTTGCAAAGATGAACAATTTTGCAAGAAAAAACTTAATACCCAGTCGGAAATTATGGTTGCGATTATAGTAGAACAACTATGATTATGGTCGAGACTTTGGTTGTTTATTATCGATATATCCTCCATATTCAACCATTTATGGGGTGCAGTA
>LQNS02278174.1:19091316-19109469 GCA_001587735.2 Parhyale hawaiensis
TTCACTAGTACGATACCGGCGTGAAAGCGTAGGGAGCTTTTCACCTAATTAATGTCCCGCGCCACAGAAAATGGAGAAATCTTGTCCAGATAGCTTATGGCGTTCGTTTTTGACCGCAGCCTTCGCATCGTTAATCTTCTGGAACAGTTTCATAGTCCCGAGCATTTTTTCAATGCTGCTTTCTCTACAAACCAATCATTCTTCATGCCGGTGAGGGCGTCCCTGCCATATTTTGTTGCTTCAGTTCGATCATGCAAGTTTCTGGGAGCGGCTGTTGCTCGGCAAACGGCAGTCAGTGTGCAGAGAGTTCAATGCTATCGATTATTAATTCTTGTGCTTTGCGAACAAATAAAAATTATGTTGGCACTATGCTGTAAAAGTGACGCTTCTTGAAAGCGTTATTTTTATGAATTGTCCGCGCTCACGGTGGCAGTATAACAGCAGACGCTGTGCAGTACTGTTATTTAAAAAAAAAAAATATGTGGGCATAACGATAACAGTAATAATGTGACCCTGTTCAGTCATACTCATTACTTGGAGTTCCGACGCATGGCAGCTATTATACTATTACTATTCTAGGTGTTATTAGTGTAGTCTAATTTCAGTGTCATTGTTTTTTGCGACTTGAAGCCTAATTATTATTGTACTTCCCATTCAATGATTCCAGCATTGCGAAAATCTATCTCAGAAATTTTGTTCGGTATAAGGCCCAGTAAAAAAATGCGTGTATTTACAATGTAGTAGTTTGAACGTATGAGTTTATATGACAATGTTGAAAATCGTCTTGAACTATCAGTGATTTGCAGTATTGCTGAATAAGCAATACCCCAAGTCGTGAAAGGACATGAAACTGTCAATGATTTGCAGTATAGCAGAATAAGCAATTCCTCAATTCGTGAAAAGACATGAAAATTTCAGATAAAAATAATAATAATAGTAAAATTCTGCTACAATTCAATGGGAAATACTTTTGAAATATTTAGCTTTTAGTTTGAAAATAAATCAGTCATATACCAGTTTATTAGGAGACTTTCCAAAGTTGTATAAATAAGCATGACACTTCACAGCACCAGCATTATTGCCTCTTGAATGCATTTAAAATACACAGAAAAACTGGGATCATCATAAAATTATCAATATCCAATAACCTTGACGGTGTTGAACATGAAAAGGCGATATATATTTCCTCCTCATCTCATCAAAACCTCTGATAATATTTCATCCTAGAGTGCTCGCACTGCCAAAAATGACAACAAGAAATTTGTGATGACTAGAGCCCGGATTAATAGCGCTTGAAATATTGCAGTTATAGCTCCTGAAAATTGCTCTTATTGTACCTAGCTAGTGGAAGAAATAGGAAACAAGGAAAAGGCAAATACAGCAAAAAATTGAAAGGACAAAAAAAAAGTCGGATAGCAAACGGGAATAGCATGTCAGTAGATCAACGGACACCTATTCCAGTTGCAAATATCAACTGTCAGTATACATTGCGTTTGTGCCCAATTCTTCCCAAAGGGGAAATTAATTCTTGTAAATATCCCGGTTTATCTGTTCCCATGATGTATCCACCAAACGGAAAAGCTCATAAAAATATATTAGCCAGATTTTGAGATTTTGCAACTCAATTAAATTTTTATCACAACAAAAACATGGAACAATAGTTGATAAGGGAACCAATTGTCATAGCGTATGAACTATTAAGTCTTGTAACACGTGGCAGTGATAGTAAGTGCCATGAGTTCACACGTCCCTCATCGTAACACGTTCAATCACGAAAATGAACTCGAGCTGTGCGTCAACTTTTTTGTCTTTGTTCACCATAGAAGTGTCCTTCATTCATATGAACGACGCCACGCGTTCAGCTATGATATCAATTCTTTATATTTTCTCTTCTCTTTCACGTCGGTTTGAAGTCATATTCGTATCCCATAATCTTATAGACTGATTTTGGTAGGAACAGCCTAGTCTCAAAATATTTGTTGCCTGATAAACTGAGAGAAGAGACCTCAACACAGAGCAATCAGTTGGACATCCAAATTTAGATGGCGTCCGTGTTCTTACAACATTTTCAGATATTCTAGTTTTCTTGTCTTAAACGGGAGTACTGTGCGATGATTCTGATCATTAATGTGAAGATAAAAAAAATATTTTTTGTCGACTTGTCCATGATCTGTGAACGCTGCAGAGGATAAACTTAGCATTAATAAGTTCTGTTTGCTGAACTTGAATGACGCAGCGCGTTCAAAAAAGGGAGATGCTTCATTCTTTAGTTTACTGCGTTTGCTGCAACTGCTTCTCTCAAATAAACGCGTTGCGTCCATCAGTTTGAGTAAATGCGTTATGATGATGTACGTATGAACACGGCCTAACCCACGAAAGCTCACGAAAATTTCTAATCATGGGAAAATTAAAATATTTGGAGGTTTTCATCTCTATTGGTAACATAATTGAAATGTGTAGGCAAAACAAAAATCTAATGCTATTCCTACGAGAAAATTAATGTTCCTCTGGAGGAACACTGAGCAACTGATAGGTGGATGAAAAATCCTTCTTTGGCTGCCTATATCCTTTTTCACGAAATTAGTTTGATGAAAATGTATCTATTTAGAAGAACAATAGAAATAAAATATAAAAGTTCGTCAAAAATATAAAACTATATCCTTTCACTATATACTTCGTATAATCATGCCATTGTACCGAACGCTGTCATATATAAGTCTAGGACTATATTTTTATGAGCTCCATTAGGCTTCTGGAGGGTAACACCATGTGTGTCGTTCCAGGAAATCCAGCTCAGAGTCTGGCTCTATTTGGCGGCATAAGAGCGACGCGTTTACAACAGTTACGTTGAGAATGATCCGGAAAAGAGGATAATAACACACTATTTTTCGAATTGCAGTTTGATACTTACCACGAAATTGATTAAAAAGATCCTCCCATTCCTTTGTAGTAGAGTAGAATCAGCTTTGGCTGCGGCACGGGCACTTCATTGTTATGCCTCTAATAAAGTGGTTGAGGCGGTGTGTTCTAAAATACGGTTCAACTGCCTCCACGGTAGCAGCATGCTTATGCTCGCAGCTCATAATCCTTGCATCGCTGGTTCGAGGCCAAGCCAGGCATACGAGCTTTTTGCTGATCTAGGTGTGCTAATTTGGCAATAGTGTGCATGCACTTCGCCGTAGTGGAACTTGTCTTGTGGGGGCGTCATTTGAATCTTCTGTGAAATTAGCGCCATACTTCTAATGATCTGTGATCGACTGCAGCCGCACTTACTCCTCTGGGGCCAGTGGTCCTATATCCCCAGCACAAACCAATGCACAAAACTTTTAAGGTTATAGGCTGAAGTTTGGCAATAACTGTATATAGGTATGCTCCGAATGTAACGATCGTCACGGTGGAAGGACCCTTCACAACTGTTCATTCGTAACATAGTATGAACGATATCTGTGCATATCTTTTGTTGCTGCGATTGTTTAGTTGCTTTTCCATCGAATCCACCACTTCCGAGTTCCGGGCAATAAGGATCTGCTAAGATCTCTTTTCATCGCTCATAGCCGTATTTCCACCACTGCCAATCAACCAGAAATAGGGATCTGCTAAGACCTTCTTTTATTGTCAGCAGCATGAAACTGGATATCTATCAGATCCACCACTGTCTATATCGTAACATGTGGCATGAGGAGAAAGGGATGTGCCAACCAACATCTCGTGTCGTAGCTAACTGCCGATGTGCGGCAGCGTTATCTTGCCCTCCGCACCTCGATGTACCTACGCCCACCTAATATGTGTAGCGCAGCGTGCCGGTGGGCCCGCGGGCGCGGGTTGCCGCCCTCACTGCACTTTCTTCCATGGGCGCCTTACGCCCTGCGATGGCTCCTGATAAGTTTCACTTTCAGAGGGCAGATCTTCGGTTATTATCGTGGCACCGACGTTGTACGGCTATCTGTTTGAAGTCGTGGTTCTCAACCTGCTAACAGAGCCTTTGGGAACTCGCTGTTGAAAGTAAGCTAATTGTTCAGCCACACACATTTGGTTGTGAGGATTAAAAAATATTTTTTGTCATAAATGTAGCTAATTAGATAACTGGTTTAGGTAGTCTTATTTTTGGGCCTGGTATTAGAGATTTGTTTATCTTGAAGAAACTAGCTGTTTCATGAGCAAAATGAAAAAAATTAAGTACTAAATATCCCTGACGGTAATTGACTTCATTAAACTAGAGCATTGCCTTCAAGATACGTGATTATGCTACACAAGCGTTCCATTTGCCAAAATATAATTGTCAGGAAATAGCTGTAGTCATTTCTCGTCCGGTGAAAAATGTTTGTGTCATAATACAACCCTATATTCATTTCTTGCCTGGTGAAAAAGATTTCAATGTCCAATTAATCTTTGACTTCTCGCCTGATGAAAATTTTTCTGTGTCTTAAATTAACCTTGGAGTTATTTCTGGAACAGAGGGAAAGAGAGAAAGCTGGCTCTGGGATTCGCCCTTGAGAGGAAACCCTTGACTCGTCTGTACCGACACTTATTTGTCCTGATAAGCGACCTGAGGGCACTCCGTCCGAGGGTGGATGGATGCCCCGCCATGTACGGTACCTCTGTGAGGCACCAGTGGGTGGTTGGGTTCGTTACACTCACCCGCCGATGGTAGCTGTGTGGGAAGGTTGAATTACTTAATATAGGTTCATCTTTAATATCATCCATTGAGTGAGGGTAGTTAAGTTCGACCATCTGCTGTATATAAGGTCCACCTTAGCGTTGGTAAAACTTCAGCATGTCTTTCATTCCGAACTCACTTTTTCTTTCTTTTTACTACGTTTCGTGGGTTTACAGGGCACAAATGGGTCACTGACCTGTGCGATATTGGTTCACCCGTCGTATTTGCTCCAGGGTATCACTTTCCTAGGGAAGGGGCAACTCTTTCCCGACAACGCGAATGGACTACATTTGGGATATTTTTCATTCCGCACTTTTTTTTTTTTCGTCCCATATCTACGGAAAGTATTTCTACCAGCCCTCTTCTCTCTTTGCGTATTGTTCGCGTGCGCGGTAGTCGTCTGGGATGGGATGGAGTTTCCTGTTGTTCTTGACACACCACCTACCTGTTCGTTTTTTTTTTTATCTCTCTGGAGACACTGTTGCAGTCGAGGCTCAAGCTTGCCTATATGCTTACAAGAGCAATTAGAGTCCTGCGGAAAACTGCAGCCCGCAGAGTCGCACAAGCTAGCGCGATAAGTGTTTGATGGGTAGGTATATAACCCGGAACATATACAGCGTATATGCCAACCCGCAGGCACACTCGTACGCGGCGAGCGTGCAATATGTTCTGGACCCCGAACCGACTTTGTGTGGTCACACTCGGTACTGTTGCCTAGACGTTCTCACTTTCGTTTTTCTATACAGCCAGCCAGTTGTGACAATCTGTGAAACGATGTTTTTATGTGTGAGTGCATACGCGCTCGCCTCTCCCGTTACCTTTGCATGAATTAACCAGATCGCGTCGCCCCGGGCGGGTGGTCGCACCCATTACATTCACCCTGCGTGAGGGCAGATGTCCTCCTTATATGTCCCTGCAGCAATCAGCCTCTGCGCATGTTAGTGTCAGACTCTGTAATTGTGCCATGTTCTCTCCTCCTCCTCCTCCTCCTCCTCCTCCTCGTCGTGCCTTATGATGATGCCCTGCAGACTGCTCTGACGCTGTCTTTGTCGCCTTAAACTTTCACTAATGCCCTGCCTGTAGAGTGCTTGCTCTTGTTGGTGGTGCCTTACTTCCCAGCGCCGTGTGATTAAAAAATCTTGAAATCGTCCTCCGTGGGGCTGTGAATATTGCTCTCATGCTATCTTAATCGCTGTGAGCTCTCACCGATGGCCTTCTTGTAGAGTGCTTGCTCTTGCTGCGGCTTCACCTCCCTGCGCCCTCGAAGCAAAAAAGTTGTAAAATCATTCGCCTTATGGTTGAGGTTGCTGCGCTTATTCTAATTTAGTCACTGTAAATTTGTTGCTTCCTTGTCGCTTTTGAACTTTGTTGTGGACTGGTCGTCCTAAACTTTATTGTGCAGTATAGTCATCCTACACTTTTGTTAAATACTGCACTCCCTCTCCATAACTGATTTTCGTTTTCAGCGTGTACTCTTTTACAATTTTTCAGAATTTAAGAATCGCACTCTGTGGTTCAACCGGCTACCCTTAATTCTACCTTCCCTTCAGAAGTTGTTGCCCTTCTTGTTGACGCTTTACTTTTTCTACAACTTTCCTACTACCTAATCTTGTCTTGAGATCATCTGCTACCTATAGTGTTACCTACGCTATCGTCAGAATGGCCGTTGTCGTTCACGTTTACTGCTCTGTCCACGTTCATTAAAACTTTTAAAATCTTTCAATGTACTACGGCAACAATTACTAATACCTATGGCGAAAGATCTGTCTCTGCATTGTTATCTATAGTGCTGGTCTATTGTATTTTCTGCCCTGGGCCATAGGTACCTACTATCCTCAAATCAACTCGAGTTGTTTCAACAGCTGACGCCTGTGTGGTGAGTTTGCAGATTGTTCTTTTTTCCTCAGTGAGGTAAAAATTGTGGACAAATTTCTCAGGATGACACGATAATCGATTTTTCCCGGTTTTAATAATCTGGCTCACTTTGTTTTGTATGGTTTTGTGGTTTTATTGGCTTTCTCTCGTATTGTGGCGCCAGTTCTCAATTAATACTCTGTTTTGAAATAGTTGTACCGTACCACAGCCACAAATTTCTAGTGCCTCATCTTGGTACTCCAAAATGAGACAATTGCAATTCGTGGCAGTGGAACAGCTATTGCAGAATAGAAGGAATAAGCTTATTACCTACCGAAGGTTTGACTCAGTCACAGGTTGTAGCATCATTTTCCTGTCTATGCAATGTTGTATACCCTCAGTCATTAGTAATGTAGGTACTTAGGGCTGAGTTCTCGTGTTTCTTAAACTACTTTTTTAAATGTAATAGTTTAAGCCATCAATTCTATTTCATTTGAGGCTATAATGAGGTTGACTCTGGGTTGTTTCTTATACGTTCATGTTACTCTTTGTCTTCATATGCAAAAAATGTTTTTGGGTGTTTATAGTTGTTCGAATGCCTCCGTTATATTTTTGACTCATAGTATAATTATTGGCGATTGTTGTACTTGTCTTTTATTGTTGAGCTACGACCCGCGATCTTATACAGTACTTCATTTTAAATCGTGCGTCTATCGATGATTTATCTCAAATGTTTTGTCTACGACTGACTAATATTAAATGAAGCAGTTACACCGTTAGTAATGACACTGTGACTTGTTTAAAATAGCGCGTCCTTATGTTCCCCTGGGAAAACCTTGAAATACGCTGCATTGAATTTCTTTTCGTTTAAATTTATCTTCCACTGTGACTCAGATCATCGTTTCTAAGTACTTTCTGTTAGTTGAAACTGTTGGTCAAACACTCGACAACCGTGAAAGGTAGCGAACAAGATTTGTTCTGCATCGAGCGACACATGTTCTTTTGACTTTCTTACTGCTGTAACAAGTTTCTTATTCCTCCTGCGCACATGAACCAGTGTCTTCCCAACGCTGTCGTAACTCATAAGTTCTCGAGTGGCCTCACCAGGCTGTTGCCAAGGTGCACGTCGTGCCGTATGTGGTTATAAATTTATAATTCAGCAAATTCAGGAAAATATGGGTTGCCAATGGAGCAGCACCTAACTCCAACAATCCAACCGTTTTCTAAAATAGGTTTTATTGCAGTTGTCCCGCGTACCGTAACTTAATGAGAGTCACATTCATATTTGTATTTCCCTCTTGCTTTATAGAGAAGGTTAGTCTGTTCTCAACAATATCGTGGACTTTTCTTTAGACCCAAACGTTGGTTACCAAAGAAAATGCCTAGGCCTTCCCTGCCTGAAATACCTATTCTTCTGGCAGACTATTGAAGAGAGTAAGAGTTGAACCTCTTCACCTGCACCGAGTGCACCTGACGCTGAGCACACATTAGCATGCGTTCGTTGTATGATCAGCTGACTCACCGCACCGGCGCCTGTCTTGGTCCGCACGCACTGCCTTTTCTCTTCGGTTTTCTTTCATGCCTACTGTTCGTTCTGGTATTTTTTGTGTGGTATTTTTTTTTTGCAGCTCAGAAGAGGGAAGGTTGATGGCGATGGCTCACGTTGATGATTCATATCCGAGTGTCCATATCCCAGTAGTGATTGATGCACTTGTCTGCTGGCATGTACTTTATCATTTTTTTTGTGGAACCGTTTAACAATGTATACCTATATATATTATTAAGAATGCCCTGTTGAATAACTAAGTAGCAGCTGCGGTGAGGTAGCAAATTTAAAGGAAAGTTTTGTGTCTGAACATTTAATCCTGTATATGTTATCGAAGACGACATGTTTTCTCTTATTTATTTATTGTTTTGCTTCTATAAATGAAAGTTGAACGTAAAATATTTGTCAACATTACAAAAGACTCGCTTGATGTGCGTAGATTCTTGAATTTATGTTATTACATAGTAGGTAGCTATAGGGTTTGAAAACCTACCTAGTGCCGGTATTGTACCGTCGGATAAGGGCGGGTTCATACTTCAGCCTTTAAACGCCGTCAAGGCCGTCAATTGCCCAAAAGTTCTATCGTTTTCTTGTTCACAACAGATAACGTGCAGCTTTTTGGGCTCCACTTAAAGGGATGTCCCAAACTTAGCTACCGACCCTCACCAATAGACAGCCGATAGCTATGATGGCTAACACTGCGGCCAGTCTTAAGTCATACTCCTAGCTCTATTTACACGAAATTTGCAATGCCGTGCATTCGAAACTTTAGCTCTATACCCTTGTGTTAGCAAACTAGTGCGAACTTGGCTTAATATTACATGTACCCCCCGTTGTGTGGGCAAGCTGAAGTTGACTTATCATTGCAGTGCTGTAGGTGCTGCTGCACTGCAGGTTCCCTTGACCCTGTGACACTGCAGTAGCTTCTCTTGTACCCTTACTGCACTGTAATTTTGTCACCGTCTGCTATTGTCTATGTGCGCCTATTGCAGACTGCTTTGTTTATCGAAGCCCAGAGATTTTTTTAGTCCATTTAGATCTGAATTACACTATGCAGTTTTTCAAATGAAGTTCGTAATTTTTTCTCATGATCCTTAAATGCGAAATGGAGATTTCATTCTTTTATTCTGTCGCCAGTATTAACGTATTTTTTCGAAGGCACTGTCTAAAGCATAAGTGAAGGGTGTTTGTTGACATGAATGTTTGTGAATAATAATTAATATGATGATAATAGTAATTTTATTATAGGAATGCAGTCGCTACTGCAGCAAATGGCTCCCATGTAAGCCAATTTTGACGTAGTTTATGCTTCATAGTGCTAATTGAGGGGCTCAAAATATACTCAGGAAAACTGTGAAGAAAGATATTAACATATCAGCCTGTGTCTGCAGACATAGGCCTAAGATATAGCGTCGTAGCGTCTTAATTCCAGTCCATTTTGGAGTACCTACTTGGGGAGTTTGGGTAATAGGAAGTGCGTTAGTAACGAGTTCACGCAACGTAACCGTATTTTAGCCTTAGTTAGGCTCTCGAAACGTGCTCACGGCGCTTTTTAAATTGTTTTTATAAGCTATTCCTGACAGCCTATTATGTTCTTCCTCTTCTTTCCCGACTTGCTGTAATCCTATTTACGTGGTTTCCCCTCCCAATTACCTACGAGTTCACGGTCCTCTTTCGTTCAATTTTGAAACATTTTGAATTATCTCTACCATTTGGTATATCGGTTTTCAAAGCTTGTGCTTCCGCCCATTTATTGCGAGAAAACCACACGGGCTAGTGGTATAGGAAGCAGTTAGTTGAAACACTAAAAAGTTTTATGTGGCAGGTCGTCCGCTCGATGGTGTGCTAAACGGCAGTTAGAAACCCACAGGAAAACCAATCAGCGCCCGAATAGTAACTAATAATAATAATAATGATAATCACAACTTTACTGAGAACTCAATGGCATTGCAGCAATAGTTCCACTTGTATGCGTGTTTTTTGGCGAGCCACAAATCTATATCATAGACCTGTTTAACAGCTCAGTGTGTTATTAAAAAACTGCTGACGTGCGTGATAACCAGTGACATTCATGCCACCCTTGTTTGTATGTTTGCTCAACACAGTTACAGTATAATGTCCTCACAATGCCATTGCGAGAGCTGCTATGACAGGTCAAACTGATGCCACTCTGATATTGTAGCCTACCGTATGACCTCTGCACACATCGACATGACGCTTAGTGGATAAGAATTAAATAATTGCCCCGAAATTGCTATAGTTTTTGTTGGCATTCCCGCTACGTCGCTGATGTTCGTTTGCGTTTCTCCTTTCCTTTCGCTGACTACTCCTATGTTTATATTTCGCCGTGCGATTGAAGATAGCCAGGTAGGGAATACTAGGGATGAAACTGATCTACTTTGTGCATTTGAATCAGCCAGTTTCGGCTGTCATTAGTGAACACCTCGTTTTTAGCTCGTAGAACAGACCTTTTCTAAAAGAGAAAAACTTCTTAACATTCCTTCTGGCAAACTACCCTCATTGGTATGGCTATTAGTTATTATAAGACTATACCCACATTTGGCCTGCTCGCTAGTAAAACAATAACCCGCGGCGTTGGTGGTGCAAGCGACATACCTGCTTCATATTACTAACCTATGAACATATAACTTTTCCCAAACAGTTCACGCTACGCACATCGTTATCGGTCATTGCTCTCTGTGTGTATCGTTCATCCCCCACGTGTGTGTGTGAGGTACGCCCTTCCTAATTGTTAGTGCGTACGACCCCATGTCACTACCACGGCATCGGGCCATTTGTTGGCACTGTGCCATTTGTTTCGGCATTAAACTTGACGAGTTATCGGCATCTTATGGTATCATTTGTTAATTGGCTTCTCATGGGGTAATTAAATCGAGTAAGTTATTACCTACCGGCTTGTTGTGCTCATAATATTTTTGTACAGGTCTAAGTGATGATTACTGCCCCGCTGTATTGCGAAGGTGAAGTGGCGGGGAAGTCTGTGTGTCCGCACTCTTGGAACTTATGTCTGTTTGAGGTTGTGGCTTAGGGCATGCCACAGTGTTAGCGTGTGACATTGTGCTATGCTGCTTGCTGTGGGTTTTCGCAAGCATTTTATATATGGGCTTGAAACACAGTGGGTTACAAGCGAGTTTACTGGGCGGCTTGCAGTGCTGTTTTCGGTGTTTTAGTTAAGTGTTGTCTCATGCACTGTGCTCTTTCGTTCAACGGCTTCTTGTTTTTGACCTACTGTTTCTCTTGTTTTTGTTTCTTGAAATGTTTAGGAACGCTTACCTAATTTACGAATTTTTTAAATAAACCACTGACTAACACTTATGTTTAGTTATAACCTCCGCCAAGGAGATGAATTTTGTTTTGGTCGAGTATGCTAGTCTTTCTGTTTGTCTGTCTGCCACCAAGATAACTAAAAAAGTTATTGACGTATCTTAACGAAATTTACAGGGACTATTGGGAATGATAGGAGGAATAGATTAATTTTGGTGAAGATCCGTTCATCCGTTTGTTTGTTTTTTGTGTGCCTCTTTTTTCTTAGTGCTATAACTCAAAAAGTTGTGGACGAATTTTTATGAAAATTGCACGAGTTGTTAGGTATATATTTATATAACCAATTTTCTGTTGTGAAGATCTGTCTATACGTGTGTCTATTTGTGTCTGGGTGTGGGATTTCATGCGTGTTAGCAAAGGAACTCAAAAAGGTATGAACGGATCTTTATGAAATTTACAGGAATTATTAGTAATGTTGAAAACACAAATGATTAAATTTTGGTGATGATCGGCTGGTCTGTTTGTGGTTCACTAATGTTTGTGAGAATGTTTGTTAGCAGCATAGCTCAAAAAGTTATTTAAAAAATATTGCACAAGCTGTTATCATCGTCAAAAGGCACAGGTGGTTAGATTATGGTGTTTATATAAAGGAAATCAGTTTCAATTTGCCTTGCTTAGTGGAGATATGCGCTCTCAGAGTGCGCTAGTTTTTATTTGGACACAGGCATTACGTTCTTTATCCTGCACATAGTTATATGCACGCCCGCGCATAAAGACATCTATGTATGTTAGTGGATTCATTTAGTGGATTGATGCAATCATTCAATTTACGCTTGAACTGGTGTCTGCAAACGTACAGGCGATGTCTGTGTAGACTGCAGACCCGTGCATGTGTCGCGTGAAGATAGTCTCTAAGTAGCGTTAACCGCTACTGAACTCGTTGCATTAGCTTCTTTATGAAGTGCCGGCAACCTTCTGTTGGTTGGCTGCTTGCTGCACTTGCTCTCTTTTCCTTTTGTGTTTATTCACACTGCACTAACTCCAGTGAAGAAGTCTTTCTGAATTTTTTCAATAGCGAAAGTTTCATTGGTAGGTATATGAGAAACGTGAAATAATGGCGCTCCGTCGATCAAAGCTGTTCGTCAGCTGCCTGATTAAAATCTGTATTCGGTATGTTTTCAAGTTATACCAGCAGCTATCACCGTGCTAATTTTTTCTGCTAAAGCAATTTTGAGTAGAATAAATAATCGAAAACTTCTTTGCTATTGTGTTCATCGTCTTTCTGTTCTCCTGGGCGATTACTTTTCGTATATAGCTACATATCCTTCTACATTTATATTGGCCTACTGTAATGTATGTCTCTTCCTGTTTTTCAGAAGAAACACCACTGTATAACCCTTGTCTTCGATCAGACTGATCCTTATATTTCAGCAGCTTTAGTGTCGGATTGCAAAGAAAATTCGTGCGTGTGTACAAAGTTACAAACTTTATAGGGTTCTTGATGCATTAATTGAAAAAAAAAATCTAATTGGGGTCTGCTACGCTAACCGAAGCAAAGCACGCCAGAAGTTAAGCGCTTCCTCACTTGCGGCGGACGGACGCAGCATCCATCGGTCACGTCGGGTAGCCACCGTCGGTCGGTGTCGGCCGATGGCATGTCGGTGGTGGTGTCGGTGATGGATGCCACTGAGGGGAAAGTTAATGGGCTTCTCAGACCGACGTGCTCCATCTACCCAGACCATTGCTTGTGTCTGAGGGCGTGGAGCTCCAATACTTTACTCAGCAACAGGTAGTGTCGTGTTCGAGGGCAGGCAGGGAGTTACGGTACTGTTGGTCCTATCGCGACAGCTCACCGAGCAACCCTTGACTCGGGTATTTCTAGTACATGTAGTTTCTACTGAAACGAATTATTGGGTCTAAGAATTTATTGCACCGCAGTACCTAAGTTATGTGATTGGGTGTAATGTAGCTTTGGGAAAGGTACGATCGCCTGGTTTCTGTAACAGTACAGGTCGCTTGTTAGGTAAAAGAGAGTCTGTCCAAGCGGTTGCTGGCTCGAGACGTGTCTTCTCTTCCCCATTGATTGATGTGTCGCTGTCTCACCAGATTTTATTTTTGTGTTCGTAAAAACTTCATTGCGTGAAATGTTTTCGATGCAACATACTGTGCAAGAAAGGGTTTAACCACTAGGAAACCAATTATCTGTTTTCTTGCACTGTCTGCATCCCTTCCTATAGCCACACACCTGCCATCGGGTTCCGTGTACTGAGGCACTGTCATTAAAAATTATTTCAAACATCCTGACCTTGATGAAGAACGGTGGGTCGGGTATGCTAGGTTTAAACCCCGCTTTCTTGCTCGCAGTTAATTCACCCATTCTTTTAGCCTTGCACCTTCGCTCGTTTTCATGTCCTATTACGCCAAAATTCTTTCATCTGTTAACGTTGTCTCAAGCTTGCAAGGGTTGAACCCCATCTGTCTTGCTTGCAATGTCCTCACCCCTTCTTTCAGCCTCTCGTACCCTCGCTAGCGTTCAGTAAATCATGGCACCCTCTTGAACCCTCAGTTGAGCTCTGTTGGGACGAGGCTCCTTATCTTCCGCTGAAATTAACTCGAGAGCTCTTGTTATGTTCACGCCTCGCCTGCAGTGATCGTCGAGATCTCGTGCCAGGATTAAATGTCTTCCTACAATAATTACAAACCTGGTAGCAGGCGCCCACTCTTCTGCTCCCTGTTTGTTTCTGTTGGTGGATGATGTGCGCCGTGATGAATCGGTATTGTTGTTATAATTATTAATATATCCTATTTCCGGTTGTTCCTTAGAAGATGTACATACATATCCTGAACTGCGGGCATCTCTCCTATAAAATCCGATTTTTGCACCATAATGCAGTGGTACTCCTTTCTGTGGCGTGACATACGGACAGAAAACTTTTATCACAAATTAGTTGAGATAAGTTCTACAACTGATACCTGTTACTATCGTTGTTGATATTATGCCTAAGTGCCAAAGCTAGATTACCGTTGTCGTATATATCTATAGTTTCAACACCACTAGTATGAAATTCTTCGTAAGCAATCATAACTATCACTTATGCGTATATGTCCTTTAGTTCCCATCGATGACAGTTCGCATTGGACTTCATCTGCATAATTTCGTATTTGACAGGCACGGTCGTCTTGAAAATCGCTTGGGATATGGTCAGTGAGCGGAGTCGGGTTTCTTTAGTGCGATGGATTCAGAGTTGGAGTTCGACGCGTCTTGGTCCCAGGAGTAGGAGTCGGACGTTCATCTGATAAAGCTACTCGATGTGCTACCCAGGGCCAGAGCGTCTACCGGTACTAGTCTAAGCTGGGCAATGAACTTGCAGAGAACATGCTGTTGTCACGTAGGTACTATATAACAAAAGTATGTAACTACCTACTTCTTTATCGGGCTGCTTGTTTATCGTTGATACCTACTTCTATTTGCGCTTTGTTTCCGCCGATTGTGTCGCTGATATACTTGATTGAGCTGTGAATGTGCAACTTTTTGCTCGGGTTTGTACTGTTTGAGTGCAGAATATTATATTCATTGTTTAAATTTTTTGGTATTGAAAAGTGGAGTATTTACGTATGAAAGTCTCGAGTGCAGTAGGTACCTACCGCGTACCTAATGTTTCAATTTCCGGCACGCTTTGGATTTTATTCAAATATCGTTGTCTGGAAATTATTTTGGAATAATTCCAAAGCATGTTCTTCAATTTCTTATCGCCCCCGTCTTGATTTTCGTCATTTAAGCGGGCTTCCCCGCCGTCATTTTCATTTCAGACTTAGTTACGAATATAGACTACATGTAGGTACCGTACCTATTTGTGGCGTTAATCTCTAGTTAGGGTAAATGTTATATCAATAGAAATAAAAGATCGAGCTACCTACCCTGGGTGTGGATTTATTATTTACCAACGGGAAAAACGTGTAATCTTCTTGAGAGTCACCTATTTTTTTTACGAAAGATAAGGAGTTCTTTCCATTCGACCAAATAAATTGGAATATTTGCTTCCTGCTGGAGAGCGTGTTATCGCTTCCCAAGCTTGTTAGCCATCTATACTCTACTGTCTGTAATCTCAGTAATGAATTGATACTAGCCATGGATTGCACTCTGTGCGGAGGTTGCGTATTATAAAATTGACGCGCTAGTAGTGTGATTGTAACAGAGTAATCCTCATTAATTTTTTTATATTTTCTAGTTATACCCAAACCTGGCATGGTATTTGATTAGCAGGAACACGAGGGTTCTCCATTACTTCAGCTCGTACGGACCCTGCCATGTACCCCGCGTGTAGGGTTGTCGAGCGCCCTAGCAGCATGTAATGGAGTCCTAATATGGCCGCGGTACAACACTCGAGTATGCTGAATGACATCGACTGTATAGCTGGACTGGTCGACCACCTCACTCTTCCATCCGTTCCTTCGTGTTCCTGTCTTCGTTATACCTCGGCATACTTATTTTCTCGTTAGTTATATCCGTAGCATATTCCATTGGAGGCATTTTTTTTCTGGTGGTGCCTGCATGGACTTTTTAAGCGGTGTTGATAACGTGTGTCGTGCTCCCTCATTGAGTCACGATCGCGCCTTTGATGACATATATATCTTTTAAGTTTTCAACTTTGACGGGGTTTCTATTGGGAGCCTTATGATCCTACACGCGTACTCGTCTGGAAACGCATAGATCTCTTCATTTTACGTAATGCCCAACCAAAAAGGTCAACGCCACCCCTGAAAGCTGATAGTGGCAGACACCTCTCATTGAGCTATGATATGTTGCTCTGGAGCACTGCTGTTGGCAGGTAGCACCGCTCTCCCTATAGTGAATGAGACCCAAGCCCCGAGAATGTACAGTATTCCGTTCGCGTACCGCGTACCTACTTCCTACGTTTGATCTCGCGTACTTTGAACCTTTCGGCAGCTACTGTTCGGCAAGATCAGCTTTGTGTGTTACTTATTATTCGGTGAGCTTCTTATTTTATAGAGTTTCTGTGACCCTAATGGTGATGGTAGATGAAGCGGGCATCTTGCGCTTCCCCGTTTTTGTTACCTTTTCTGTACCGCCTGTTGGGTGCCCAGCATAACAATGCTGTTGGCGCCCGTTTCTCATGTACGACCATCCGCCAACTGTTAGATCAGGTGCGAAGTTTTCTAGATATTTGGGGCGACTTTCATTAAGTTACGAGCATGTACTTTCTCGTGTTTAGAAGGTCGGTTTTAATATTTGGTATTGTGGTTAAATCGACATCCTAGTTGCTACATATAAGTTTCAAACTTGTGCTTTTTTCATCATGATGCGTAAATTTCTCCATATATACTTGTTAAATGTCGGGAGTAACTAAAATTAAGTCTTGCATCTAACGAGGACACACGGTGGTTGTACCTATCTGCTAATCTTAAGTGGCAGGAGCGTATTAGGCAATGATGTAGTTTGCGCAATTGGATTTTAACACAAGATTAGCTTAGATTAGAATTAGATGGTTGCGAACGAAGTGAGAGAGGTCATAATGTTTTTGTTGAAGATTCAAGTATATATATATATATATTTGTAAATCTATATATTTGTTTGTCCACTCAAAAACAGGTAGAAGGAGTTGAGCAATCTTCATATTTTTTGTAGGGAGTTTGGTGGAATGACCTAGACGTGCAAAAAAAAAAAAAACTAGGCCTAGCTGACCATCGAAAATAGCGGCATTGAATTTACCTCCACCGAGGCAGATTGTCTGACGCCACGAGGCGTTCTATTTTTCATAGGTAAATCTTAAAGAGATAATCTACTGGGGGCTGTGCGCTAACCTTGTTGGACATAGCATCCATAGGATTAACTGGCCTTCAGAGATGACTGTTTTGAATTGGCCCTTACCGCGGGTGATGGTCTCACGTCACGAGGCATTCTAGTGTTGTTCGTTGCCATCATCAGGGTCCACCAATGCTAACTTGGGGAGAAAGCTCAGGAGGGGGCTTGGGCAGAGGGGAGAGAAGGTCGATGAGAGGAAGAGAAGCAAGGAAACGCGCAGCCCCAAGCGGGTCCCGCCAGAGACTGCTCACCGAAAGATCAGTGGGGTGACTAGAGCACGAGAAAAGGTGACGAACAGACTGTTCGTCCTGTCCGCAGAGTTGGCAGGAGGGAACATCGATCCGTCCCACGCGGAACTTGTAATCCGCTAAGACCGAACAGTGGCCCGAGCGTAGCTGGGAGAGGATAGATCGAAAAGATTTGGGGTGAAGAGACTCCTCAGCACAGAGAGGAGGGCATTGATAGCCCAGAACCCTGCTGGGGGATATGCAGCTGCTGCATTTACAACAGTAGAGGTGTGTAATGAACTCAGGGCCGTGCGGTCATGGACATCGACAAACTGACATAACAGTAATGCATATGTTGTGCGCGATCGATCGCGCTGCGCAAACGATCGATCGTTCAAACGCCTAACCTAACCTTATCTAACCTAACCCAACCTTACCTAACCCAACCTAAGCTAACCTAATCTAACCTAACCTAACCCCATCTCACCATTGACTAAAATTGACGGTGCCCGAAATTTCAAAATGAAAGAAAAAGGCCTTGCCTCCCCTAACCTACCTGATATATTCAGAAATAGGGGGAAAGTTGAAGAAAAACATTGATTAGGTTAGGTTAGGCGTTTGAGCGATCGATCGTTTGCGCAGCGCGGTCGCGCACAACACATATATGACGCGACGAACAGTAGCATACGATAACTGAAAAAAACGCCTAAATTTTAAGAAAATATACTACGAAAGTTTAGGGTCCATCTACTTTCAACAG